>JAVMKO010000001.1:32221216-32581420 GCA_032164245.1 Sternotherus odoratus
TAATATTTACTAATTGTTTATTTTAAGTATATTTACATGTGATTACTTATGCGTTATTTTAATTGTTTGTTAAATGTTTTACGGTTTGTGATAAAACCTATGAAAAGTATATGCTTGGTTATCTTGGTATGTAATCTATTGAGCTGAGCTGTGATCACTGAATAGTACAAAACTCAGATTTTAAGGCCAAAAGGAACCACTTTGATCACCTAGTCCTACCTCCTGCATAACACAGCCCATAGAATTTTATCCTGTAATTGAGGGAATTATTCTTCCCTACTATACAAATGAACACTATTGTGCACAACTGATTATGATTTGTCTTTTACTGTTTAGCTAGCAGTACTTAAACAAAACTTGATCTACCGGTGTACACAGTCAAGTTCTTTACCTTGAAAAAAACACACATGAAAATGGGCTTTTCATGCAGTGAGACAGCTCCCTGAAAAGCTCCTTTAAAATTCTTCCGAATCTGAATTCAAGTCTTTTTAGCTCTTACAATATGAAAGCACAAAGATGTAGACAAAAAAACAACAACCAGCTCTGCAAAGGGGAGGCAGCTTATATCTAACCTTTGAACAACCTTTCCACTCTCACAGGTAAACATTACCACTTCCTTTTATTACTTGACAGGCTACATTCTTGGCTCCCAGGTGTAAATTATTTGGAAATCAGATACAAAGCTATCAGCTACATAGTGAAAACTGTAAATATCAGGCAAAATTTCCTTTTATTTTAATGAGTGTGCTGTCAGAGCAATTGTACAGGGGACCTTGGGCATCATGCTTAAAACCCTTGAGGTTTCTGGCAGTTCCCTGATGGGTCCTGTCAACTGCTCTTTTCAAAGGAAGTGATAACAATTCACTTTCCTGCTCAGTGAACCTTGAATGAATTGAAGGAGAACAACCTCAATCCACTTGTTTCCTCTCAGTCCAAATTTTATATGCGTGGCTGACCACACACAACTTAACCCTTTCAATAATCTTGTCTGTAAACAACTGAGATCAGTAACAGACAAAACCTATATAATGACTGGTCTTTCTGATGCAGTAGAGTTTTAAACAATAATTTAACACACACAAAAAAGAATCCTTTGACAGGTTTTAAACTCAGATTGGATAGTTTTAAAGGGCAAGTTTTTTTGGGGGGGGGGACAGGGTGTGTTTGTTTTTTTCTTTCCTTGTTCAGTTTTATTTCCTGATATTTAAAATGTTTCAAAGTGATGCTTATGTGTTTTTAAAAATATATATTATTCTATAAAGATGATAAATAAGTATGGCACATAGGTGAGAAAGAGATGATAAAAGAAGCCAAAATATTGTTATTAGCAACCAGGCCTGAATATTCCATTCAGCTCAATAATTAAGATTCCCTTACATAGGAATATATATAGCAGAAAGGTCAGATGCTGCATAATAATTGTTTGTTATGAAGTTGCTTTATGGGGATTGTACTTTTAAAGCCATTGCCACTCCTGCTGAGTGAGCTTTGCAGAATCCTTTCCTGAACATGGACACCAGGACATGTGATTCACTGAGAGGCTGTTCTGCTGCTCATGTTACTTCTCCAGTTTGTTACAAATCACTTTTTGGATTGTTTGCCACATTTGTTTATCCTGAATCCAAACTGTATCCGTTAAAATGAACTATGCCATCTGTCATAAGCTTAAAGTAGCCTAGAATTCCTGCTTACCTGTAAGGGGTTAAGAAACTAAAGTAAACCTGGTTGGCACCTTACCAAAAGAATCAATGGGGACCGAAGGCGCTTTCGAACCTGGGGGGAGGAGAAGTGCTTTTGTCTGTGTCTCTCGTTCGCTTTGGGATTTCAAAGGAGCCAGGCCTATTTATTCTCTCCATCTATCTATAACCTTTCTAAACAGCAATCAGTAAGTAATTTAACCAGGCAAGGCTGTCGCTTATATTTATTTTTTCCACTTGTGAATTTCTCAGGTTTTTGGGAGATATCCCTGTGTTTTCTCTGTAACTTTGAAACTCAGCAGAGGGGGGAGGAATTCCTCTGTGGTGTGGTTTTCCTTTGATTCTTTTTGTGATTTCAAGTGCTTTTCCACTGATTCCTATAGAGATTTTGTTTCTTCTTTTTCTTTTAATTAAAATTCTTCTTTTAAGAATCTGACTGCTTTGTTTTCCATCGTTTTCCATTCAGGCTTTTGGATTAGGCTCACCTAGCAGAATTGGTGAGGAGTTTTTCCTCAAGCCTTTCCCAGGGAGGGAGATACAGGCTTGGGGGGATTTTTAGAAAGAAAGGGGGCTTCAAGTGGCCCTGGCCCTAGTTCTTGGGGTGCACTTGGTAGTGGCAACATACTGTTCAAGACACAGGTGAAACTTGTGTCTTTGGGAATTTTTAACCAAAGCTGGTAAAATAAGCTTGGGGGGGGTATTTTTTTTTCATGTCGGTTCCCACATCTGTACCCTAGAGTTCAGAATGGGAGAGAATCCTTGACACCATCTATAACTGTCTTAGAGTATGTCTACAATGCAAGTAAAAAAACCCACCACCCATATCAGTGAGTCTTAGAACCCAGATTAACTGACTACAGCCTTGGGCTGGACCCTGGGTTCCAAGATGCTCTCCTCTCACCAGGTTTCAGAGCCCAGGCTCCAGCCCAAACTCAAATGTCTACACTGCTATTTTCTCCATTGATCTGGGCTTTGAGATTCATTTCAGAGCTTAGGAACAAGAATAGCTGGAATTGTTCGTTTATGAGCATAAATTCAACCTACTTGGTAACACGGATACTTGGTGGGAAGGTTCACATGGCTGCCATGTTCAAAATCACCTACTTAGGAAGAATCCAGTGGGTAACAGGTTAGAGGGATTAGTGCTCTAAAAAATGTCATTACCTTTTTCCAAGTCACCAAACACTCTAACAAAGTATTGTGAATGTATGTGCATCAATATTCTAACAGATAAAGCATAAACCTTACAAATGTGCTCTCTTGTTCTCCAGAGAGCACACACATGGCTTCATGGCACAGACTTCACCATCTATGTCTGTCCAGTGCAACAGGTTCCCAGGTTTTAATAGCTCTCTTGCATCCTTTGAGGTTGGTCTTAAAGGTACCTTATATCTGAAGATGGGTCAATTCTTATACTGGGTTCCCATGCTCAGTTGGCTATAGAGCACCATTTTTTTTAACAGAAAACCTCAATTTGGACCATGTGTCCAATCCAACAAAGTTAATCCCTGATGAGCATGCACTTGATGACAGAGATTTGGCACCTCTCATGGACTTTAATGTTGGGTATCCTGTTCTGCAACTTGATGTTGCAGATGGATCTTAGGCAGAGAAAGTGGAAGCTCTCCACCTGTTAGATGTGGCATCGGTAGAGCATCCATGTCTTGCAGCAATAGAGTGAGGTGAGAACAACAAAGCGGTAGATTTTTATGTTGGTTCAGAGGCAGATTACAGACTCCTCCAGAGCCTGTGGGTGGATCCTGCCAAATACAAACCTGGCCTTTGCCAGGCGCTGACTGTACTCATCATTCAACATGGTGCTGCTGGAAATTTTGCTACCTTGGAAGCAGAATTTCCTGAGTTGAGGGATGTGTTGCTGATTATGATGATGGGATCATGGTGTTTGTGTTGCTGGTTGTCTGGTGCTGGCTGGTTTATGACCACCATCTTTTTCAGACTGATTGTGAAAACAAAGTTTTGAGGTACAGGCAAAGCAGTCCATGATAAGGTGAATGTCCTTGAGAATATGTGCAATGAGGACACAGTCATCAGCAAACAGGAGCTCTCTTAATAGCTGTTCAATTACCTTGGTGCACACTGAGTCACTGTAGATTGAATTGCCACTTATCCAATCTAAACCAGATGAGTACATCTCGTCAAAGTCCTGGAACCCGAACAAGAGCATGTCTGAAAAGACAATGGCAAAGAGGACTGGAACCAACACTCATTCTTGTTTGGTGCTGCTGGCGACTGGGAAGACATCTGATGAGTCACCACATTCCATCAACCCTAGCCACTATGCCAATCATGAAATGAGTGAATGACAGCAATTATCTCATCTCACCAGCCAAATTTGTGAAGGAGTTTCTATGGGCTGTCAAAGGCACTGGTCAGGTCAAACAAACACCATGTAAGGGTCCTTGTTCTTGTCAAAGTCTTCTCTTGTGTTTTTCAGGCTGAAAAATCATGTCCATTTGGAGAATGGAGAGGGAGAGGGTTCAGAAAAGAGAAACAAACATAACTAAAGGATTGGAAAACATGCCTTATAGTGACAGACACAAAGAGTTCACTCTCTTTAGCTTATTTACCTACATGGGAATCAGAAATTCAATACTAAAGGCCTCATCTATCAGCAAAAGATATAATAAGAGCCACTTTGAGAATGAAGCTAGACAACTCAAACTAGAAATAAGGCACAATTTTTTTCAGTGAGGGCAATCTGTGGAACAATTTACTAGGGTAATGGTCGATTCTTCATTACTGAAAATTTTTAAATGAAAACATGGTGTATTTTTTAAAAGATAGGCTCAAGTTTCACTACAGCTTTCTTTTATTGTTTTTGAAGCAGGAATTGATTCAGGGACATTCTGTGGTCCAAGTTAATAGAGGGAGTCAGATTAGATTTTCACAATGGTTCCTTCTGGCTTTATAATCCATGAATCTACAGACATGAGCATCACAATGTAAAACAGACTATTCTTTCTTATTTATATTGATGTAGTTACACTATTGCAAATCCCTGGTATAGTTACAGTGCAATAGCACAAAGAAGAGTTTACACTGGTATGCACATTATGTGGTTCTGTTATAAACCCTGCTTTGAGCCAGTGCAGTGCATTTACTTTGGTGTTTTGCATTGATGTAACTATGTTAATGTTACATACTGGCATGGGTTTCCTTAAATGAAGACAGGGATTCAGCTTCACTTAGACTACTATAATGATCCACCCTCACAAATCTCAATGCAAGATAAGTGCTGATGTTATGGAAGCTTAAACACGGAGTAGAAAAATGTGCAGAAATGTGTAAATTAAAGTAGGACCTGGCCTGCTTTATTTTACACACTTTCTTGTTAGATGCTTGTCTTGCTACATTATTTCATTTTGGCCATTTCCTTCAGAATCTTTCTACTAACTTCAAGGGGGGGATGGATCAGATCCTCAAAAAGGTAAACTGGACTGGCCTGAATGAAGGATTTCTGAGTTCAAATATTGTCTTTTCCAAGCCTCTAGATTCCTAGCAATTGGGTCTCATGCAGTCCTTTCTTCATGACAAATTCCTGTGGATTACAATGGGGCTTTGGGCTGAATAAGAACTGCAGGATCAGACTCTTTTGCTGAATTAGGACCTGATCCTACCAAGATTTATGCACATGTTCCATTTTATACCCTGTGAAGAGTCCCACTGAATTCAAGTAATTTTGAAGTAAATGGAACCATCCCACATGCAGAAGTCTTCACAGAATCAAGGCTTTATACAGCAACCATCTAACTAATTAGGCAAAAGAATTCAGCCATTTACTTATTGCACTTTAGAACCCAGAGATCCCCTATTGTCAAACAGAACTCTGAAGAGAGGTGGGAAGTTAAGCTATTAGCTATGGCGTTAGGCCCATCAATTAAATTCCTCTTGCTTTCCATCCCTTTTAATGGACAGCATTTTAATGAAGTTATTGTTAAGGTTGAAGTCAGTTGAAAAAGCAGGTACAGTAGATCAAATAAATAGAATAAAATCAACATAATTCAGGAAGTCTCTCCTTATCTAGGTCTGAGCATGCAAACTAATGAACATCGACAACATTTGTCCTTCAAAATTATTTATGTGGTACACTTATAGTCTCATAATTTTGTTTAGTTACATAAACAACAACAAAACAAGTACTCTGGCAATATGCTGTAGTGAGCTCAAAGTTATTTATAGTATTTCACTCAGGATGGCAAACAGTAGGGGGAAATGTAGATCAAATTACTTAAATTGAAGATAGAAACAGAACACATAAGAGACATTACATTCCTGAAAGTTCACCAGATGTTGGACCTTTTCTGGCAGTTATTTAACTGTGCATAAAAAGAAGCGATATAAACCTGCTTATAAGGAACATTTCAAAACTACAAGATAATTTTTTGAATGCAAAAAAAAAAAAAAAAAAAAAAGCCAATAAGGTGAAAGATCCCACCCGCTGTAGGTACTCAGATGTTATAGTAATGGGAGTAACATACAAAAATTGGTTAAACAGAAGGCTAGTTAAAATCAACATATCGGACATCATTGTTAAATCAAAGTAGGTGAATTATAGAAATATATAGCTGGAAGTATCCTCAAAAGGTCATGTAGTCATCCCCATCCCCCCCTCTGCTTCTCCACACACACACACACACACACACACACACACACACACACACACACACACACACACACACAAGACTGAAGTTCACTTCAGACCAGGGGTCAGCAATCTTCAGCACATGACCCCATCAGGGTAATCTGCTGGCAGGCCATGAGACATCTTCTTTACATTGAGTGTCCACAAGCACGGCCTCTGCAGCTCCCATTGGCCGTGGTTCACCATTCCTGGCCAATGGGAGCTGCAGGAAATGGAGGGCAGCAGATCCCTGAGCAGAAGGGAGGGAGGGCAAGTAGCAATGTGAGTCATGCGTGGAAGCAAGCGTTTGGGAGAGCAGCAGGGGCTAGGCCAGCTCCACACGGGCAGGCAACAGGGGGTCTTGGGCCAGCCCCATGTGCAGGGAGTAGACGTAGGCTTGTGGACAGCCCCACGCGGGTGGGTGACAGGAAAAATCAGGCTAGTCCTGTGGTTGGAAGGTAAAGGGGGGTCTTGGGATGGCCCATGCAGTGTCCAATTTTCCCTTTGGGAAAAAAGGATCACCCTATCTTTGTGACAACATATTACATATTTGAAGACTTATGTCCCCCCTCAGTCTTCTCTTCTCTAGACTAAACGTACCCGATTCTTTCAACCTTTCTTCATAGGGGTGATGTTTTCCAAAACTTCTATTTTTATTGCTTTCTTCTGGGCTCACTCCAATATGTTCACATCTTTCTCGAAGTGCGGAGTCAAGACTGAATACAGAACTCTGGCTGTACCAGAAACCAACAGAAAACTCCAGTAGTACCCAGTAGATTAGAACAATAATCTCCCATGTTTTACATACAGCACTCCTATTAATGCATTCCCAGCATACCATTTTCCTTTTTCCAAAAGAATCACACTCTTGACATATATTCAAGTTGTGATCAACTAAATCCTCTAGACCCTTTCCTGGAGTACTATTGCCTAGCCAGTTCTTTCCATTTTGTATTTATGCATTATGTTTTTCCTTCTTAAGAGCAGGACTTTGCACTTGTGTTTTCTGAATTTCATCTTATTGATTTCAGACCAGATGTCCAATTTGTCATGATCATTTAGAATTCTAATATTTTCCTTCAAAAGACTTGTAACCCCTCCCAACTTGGTGTCATTCACAAATTTCATAAGCATACGTTCCATTCCATCATCCATGTCATTAACAAATACACTCAATATCTCCTCATGATGACCTTATAAGACATCTTGCAAAATTATTATGAAACTTTACCAGCATGGACACAAAAATCTACTCACCCATTCTGAGCATGATGATGATGAACGAGATAGAAATCATACTGAGCTATCCTAAAATTAAATTGACTTGCTGCAGACAGGTGGAAAAATAGAATTCTGCAAGGCTCACTTACATGCTGCTTATCCATATAACATTCCCTGTCTCTCGTTATTAGAGGTTACTATTTATTTTTATTTTTCTAGTACCACCCACATGCTAGATACTGTCCAAATACAAAAGACATCACCATCCCTACCCCAAAGAGTTTGCTCAGGACATGTCTATGCTGAAGCTGGGAGTGTGCTTCCTAGCATGGGTAGACAGATTAGCAGTAGCTCTGTTTGAGCTCATGCTCTAAAAATGATGATGCAGTTGGTGGTATCATGGGCAACAGCTAGGGCTAGCTGCTTGCATACAACCTCAGCTGGACCCACTGCATATGTACTTGCACAGCTAGCCCAAGCCTCCACCTTTGCTAGTCCTGACTACACTGATATTTTTACAACATTAGCTGGAGCAGAGCTAGCATGTCTGTCCCCTCATGTAGACCTGCCCTCAAAGGCAGAGTTGATGACTGCATCCCACTTGGGTACTGGAAGATATTGCATAAGTCAGTGCCTCTATGAAGTCCAGAAGCAAGAATGTTTTATGGGGAGAATCTCCAAGGGGTCATGCACCTCTATTACAATACTCCCAGCCAGGGCTAGTGCAAGGATATTTTGCACCCAGGTGAAACTTCCATCTTGCGCTCCCCTTTGACCTCCCCGCCCCCTGGACCACCGCTTATTATAAACTTTCAAAATACTTCCAAAAAGACACCCTTTTTAGTCACGTATACTTCCTTCCTTCATTCTTTCATATCAAAATCTACTACATTTTGTTCTTCCTTTAGAATATCCAATTATTATCAATAAAATTGATACAATTAGAATGGTGGATACTCCCTCATACAACAACTGACAATATCAATATGAAAAAATTCAACAACCTACACATGTATATTCACACAATAGTGAGTTTGGATCCTGTGCCCCTCCCGGGAGTCGGCAGTGGATCCCTGAGGGGACTAGTGGTGAGAAACCCCCATGCGGCTCTGGGGTGGGCAGGTGTCCTGAACTAGGTCCTTTGTCCGATTCCCTTGACCCTTTTTGCTTGGTGCCAGGGAGTGCCACTTTTTTGACTGCTTCTTGGGCATGGACAAGGGGTAGAGGTGCCAGACTGAGCCTGGTGCCAGGGGTGCACTACAATCCAAGGCCGTGGTGCCGGGCCTAGAGTCCTGCCGAGACTGCAGTCCTACGCCGGGCGGAACACAGCCTCCATGAGGAGAGCCTTCAAATGAATATCACTCTCCTTCTGCGTTCTCAGACACTTGTCTTTCATGTGAGATTCCCCCAAGCACTTCAGGCAGGTGCTATGGGGGTCACACGCAGCCTGTTGCAAGCATAACAGGGCTTAAAACCCAGATACTGGCAGGGGTAGCAGGTTTGTCAAAATACAATGTTGGTGGTGCCTAGAACCTGCCCCCCCCCCCATTCCGCCCTCCACCAGCCTAAGGCTTGAGGAGGGAGTTTGGGTGGTGGGGGAGGAGCTTTGTAGTGCAGGCCCTGGGTTGGGCAAGATATTGGGGTGCAGGGAGTTTGGGTGGGGGAAGGATCTGGGGTGCAGGCTCTGGGAGGGAGTTCGTGTGCTGGGTGCAGGCTCTGGGCTGAGGCAGAGGGTGGGGGTGCAGGAGGGGTGGGGAGTGCAGGCTCTGAGCTGGAGTTTGGGTGTAGGCTCTGATCTGGGACAAGGGGAGGGGGTACAGGAGGGGGGAAGAGACATATGCTAGTCCCCTTTCTCCTGGGTCATCCTCAATTAATCAAGACAGAGGACTCTTGCCCTGCCCATTCTTATGCTCCCAGGGCATTAAAGAAACAGAACTTATTCCTGGGATCATTTCCATTCCATCAATACCTCTTAGTACTAACTAACCCTGAGGAGTGTGGTAAATGATACCAGAAAACTGAAAATAAAAGAAGTAAATCCATGCCTGTCTCACAAGAAGGGTTCTGAGAAAATTAAAGGAGTAAATTTTGACAGAGGTATTCACTGGGCAATGGGTATTGTAAATCAGCAACAGACTGGGTTGACTGTACAATAAGCCAAGTTGTTTATGCCTGCGATTAGGCCACAGAAGAAAAAGAAGCTATCTGGAAACATACATGTTAAACATGGAATAGCAGGTAATCTGATTAACCAGAATTAGTACAGTGTCTTTGTGACAAAGATTTTATGTAGCGAACATCTAAAGAAGAATTGAAAAGCTGTTTGCTTAACTATTAAAATGCACTGCATACACCACAGACATCGTTCATTTTGTTTTAAATAATATGGATGGATGACTTGGATATGACCTGATTTGAACTCGGATCTGTTTGTTTGACACCCTGGCCTAGAGGCCTTCATAATTCCTTTGTAGGACACCCAAAAATGACTGCAGCAAGGGCAGAATCAAACATTTCAAAGTAGACAAAATTCTAATTTTAAAATTTAATTTAAAAGCTTTTGCAATTTTCCTTAAAAAGAAAGTTAAATATTGAATATATATTCTGATTTTCCCCCAGTGACTCTCTTTAAAATTTTCAACTATGAAGCAAGGGGGAGTGATTAAAAACACACACCAAAAAACACCTCAGCCTCCTGGGATCCTTTCAAGGCATATGAGGAACAAAAAATAACACACTTTGTTTGTGGGTTTAATTCTATCTTAAGGCCCATACAAGGACAGTCAAATATACTATAAGGGAATAATGGAAAAGGCTGATATGGGATTCATCTGGTAAAGAATTAAAGGACAGGAATATAATTAATGCCACTTACCATGGTTTTATAGAAAATAGGTCTTGTCAAAGAAATGTGATTACATTCTTTGACAAGATTAAAAGTTTAGTTGATAAAGGTAACTACAGATGTAATACATTTAAACATTTGTAAGGCATTTGATATAGTACCACATGATATTCTCTTTACAAAAATATTAGCAGTGTACAATCTCAAAGCCAATATTAATTTCATTAAGACTGATAGATCTCTGACCATAGTCGTCAATGGGGAATCATATCTGAATGTGGTTTTTCTAGTGTGGTTCCACAAGGATCAGAAGTAGGCTCAATGCTATTCAATAGCTGAATATATTCAGGAGCTCAGATTAGATAATCTAACTATCCCTCTGGCCTTAAACCGTATGCATCTATGGAGGATGGTGATGTTCCTTAGGTTCCGTTCCTGGAATGCTTTTTCAAGCCATTACTCCAGTCTGTTGTTCCTCAACATTCATCCCTGGACATCTGCAGTCCCACATATCCACTTTTTGGTTGGTGGGGAATGCTAACAGAAATGCAACACCCTCTCAATTCAAAGCTGTTTTTGTTCTTGTGCATCCTCCTCTGTGGGTCCTCCTCTGAGGTTCACTTTCCATTGCCCTGTCACAGAGCCTGTATTTTGTTACTTTTCTTTTTCTGATACAAAGAACCATTGTTGCTATTCTTAACAATAGTGAAAGAAACACCTACTCATGACTTTGATAAAATTCTATACATTTCAAATGTCACAATTCCATTACCAATTCTCATTATAACAGACTCAGAGGAATGATGACAATGTTTTTACACACAGAGACCCTGAAACCCAACTATTTATTAGAATTGTTTACATTCAGCATGTAAAATATCTAAAGGAATCATGGCATCTCTATCACATTAACCATAGCTCAATATTCCAATCATGCTGGTGACATAATACCGGTGACATCTGTCTTTGGAATGCATTGTTACTGTGAACACATGATGCTAGAAAACACTAAGGAATCACAAATATGCTTTCAAACTAAATCAAAATACCTTGGGTTAAATTCTGCCCCAGGTGCTCTGCAAATCTTTTCACACACACACCCCACCCCCAACTTTTGGTTATTTTGTGTACTATTTTAAGATTACTGCTCCCTAAAATACAAGGCAGCTTTTTTTTTTTAAAGGGAAATCTGGTAATTTGGATGCACATTTGATAAATATTTTTTTGACATTTTCTACAGAAAGAAGTAATTATAGAAATGATGCTTTATTTACCATCTGAAAACTACCTCACAATGATAGTTTCTACATGTAAAGTAATATCTCTTGCAGGTATTTCTTGAATGCTATCACAGTTAGTGCTAAGCAAAAGAGACAAAAATATCTTATCCTAATTTTATAATGCAAAAAACTTCATTTCATGTTTCATATTTATAGATTTATAGTTTCAAGCCAAAAGGCATCATTAGATTATCTCCTCTGACCTCATGTATCACACAGGCCATAAAATTTCACCCCGTTACTCCTGTGTTGAGCCCAGTAACTTGACAACCATATTTTTCAAAAAGGCATCCAATTTTTATCTGAAAATATCAAGAGATATTTCATCTCTTACATTTTCACTTTGCTTTGAAATGCTTGTGACTTACCTTTGTTTAAAAGCATAAGAAATATGTAAAATTCATTTACATAGAACATATTTAGTCAGAGGACAAATCACTATCTTCGACTTCTTTCTGTTGTGGGTTTTGGTCGGAAAAGTGTGATAGGAACAGATACTGAAACACACACACATGCTGCAAATGGATGCATGTGCAAATGTGAGGGTTTATGAATGGTTTTTATGGCTGTGGAAGGTGAGTCCAGATGAAAATTTGGCCCAATAAGGACATGTTCTACTGAATATTGCATTATTATTTGCATCACAACATTTGCAAAAACAACAGCAACCAAACCAATACAAATTGTACAAAGGATTTTACTCCAAATAGCTCTGTGGTATGCATATGAGTTACATACACACATGTAGTGTGTGTCTACCACACAGCTATTTGGAGTAAAATCCTTTGTACAATTCGTATTGGTTTGGTTGCCATTCTTTTATTGAGCCAAATTTTCATCTGGACTCACCTTCCATATCCATAAAAACCATTCATAAACCCTCACATTTGCACATGCACCCACTTGCACCATGCAATTTTTTAACATCTTCTGAGATTCATCTGAGATTTTCAAAGAAGCCTGAGAGGTCTGGATGGGATTTTAATTGGATCTTCAAATTACTTAGTAAGCTTTGAAAATCTCAGTTATGGAATTTCAATTTGTACCCATAAAAATCACTTTGCCACATGTTAAATTTTTTCAAGGATGTGTGGGGGTGATTACATCTGCAAAATGTGGCTACATGTATGTGCACATGTATAAATGGAGAACAGAAGCTGAATATCAGGACTCGAAATTTTATAGTTTGCCCAATATGAAAGAAATATAAAATGTACAGACATTTTTTTTTACTTTAAATTAAGAGACAGCAATTTGGGTGGATATAATTTGATGGGTCTTATTTCTAATATGTGGGCAACAACTATGTAAAGTTTCTCTCTCCTTTCTGCACACTAAACTACATTTTCTGAAAATATCAAATGTTTAATTTATGTGATAATATGATTCATATTTCTTTGTCTGGGGAAAAGTTCTTTGTGACCAAAGAATGCTAATAATCTGAAAAATGTTTTGGTAACTTCCTTACTGCTTTTAATTTGTGTCTATAAATAGGACAATATAGGGAAAGTTTAACAATAGTTGCTTTTATATGACTTCTGGGCTACATGGACCTTACCCAGGATATGGAATGTAAGGAATTTCTGTGCTACCCTTGTAACATTTAGTGGGATGAATTAACAGAAAAAATATTTACTAACATAAAAATGCATGATCAGGGTCCATATGTTTTCCTCATTTGAATCTACCCAATATATTATCAGCCTCCTTTCACTTACAGGATTTTAGCTCCTGGGTGATTAAAAAATAAAGAATACCACAAGAACATCCAATAATGTTATCAAATGTACACTGGGAACTTGAAACAACAATATAATGGAATTCAAGTAATGTCAAAATAAGATTTCTTTCATCATTAACAAACATCCAAAAACCACCACACTACACTATTTTGCAAGCACTTGCCATCTTTGTAGGTTTGCATGTTTTACACAAAGCAAAAAGAAACTCCCACCCAACATAAAATTATGGGTTGAATTCTGCTCTTAGTTACATCGAACCAACCCCTCTGACATCCAAATCTAGAGATGATGGCTCTTCCTTATCTTGCTATGAATTGCACTAGAGAATCTCAGAACATCATTAACGAAAAGTGTTTGGAAAATTAAAGCTAAAAATTGATACAAAAAATCTGTGTCCATTACATTTTATTATTCACAATATAAAAACAAGCAGGTATTTTCATGCAGGACAGTGTGGGTTCAGAATTTAAGATAAACACATCCGAAACCAAATACAATGGTCAAGCTTTATGTCAAAGTTCAGGGCACTATATTCTCCCCCTATAGTCAAGTAATCCAGTTTCAGGCTTCCGAGCTGCCTGACCATCACCTCTTGAGTGGAGACACAAGTCTCCTGACCAGGATATGATCTCAGAGATGTACAACCCAAAAATACTGTGAATTCACCAACAAAGTCAGAAACCCTGAGCAGACCTGCTTTGCCTTTCTCCACAGAGATAGTTAACAGTGCACATGCCAGTTAGAAGTCACCATATGGAACTTCCTATGCAAGCCTATTTTATTCTTAATGTAAAAGCCCTACAGAGAAAAACAATAAAAATATGCAAGTTAATCAGAGATCATCCCAGCTCTAATATGGGGTCTCGTGGGTGCAGTCCTTCAAAACTCCACAAAAGGGTCTCCTCTACAATTACAAGATCATAGCAGCCTCTGCTCAGTACTAGCAACTAGTCTTATAGGATCTCAGTAGGCCAAGTCTTTCCAACCCTTCCCTAAGGGCTGAGGCCCTCTGTTAACTAGAAGTCCTGTCCATTTGGTTGCTTAGGAGAAAGCCCTGAGCCTGTTTAAAACAACAAATTTATCAGAATTCCTTGAGGGGGTCACAACAGGACATGGGTGATCCAACTGATACAGTATACTCAGACTTTCAGAAAGCCTTTGACAAGGTTCCACACCAAAGGTTCTTAATCAAAGTAAGCAGCCATGGGGTAAGAGGGAAAGTCCTCATAGTCCTTTTATCAGTAACTGCTTAAAAGATAGGAAATGAGGGGTAGGACAGAGAAGAGGTAAATAGTGTTGCCCCCCAAGAATCTGTACTGGGAGGCATGATTTCCCTTTACAGAAGCTGTGTTGACTCTTCCCCAATATATGTTCATCTATGTGTCTGATAATTCTCTTTTTACTATACTTTCAACCAAGATGCCTGGTACAGACGTTAGGCTTATTTGCCTGTAATTGCAAGGATCACTTCTGGAACCTGTTTTTAAAATGGGCATTATGTTAGCTATCCTCCAGTCATCTGGTACAGAAGTTGATTTAAGTGATAGGTTACATACCACAGTTAGTAGTTCTGAATTATCTTATTTGACTTCCTTCAGAACTCCTGGGTGAATGCCATCTGCTGACTTATTACTGTTTCATTCATCAATTTGTTCCAAAACCTCCTCCCAGATGGAGTATCAATAGAGAAGTCCTCAGATTTGTCACCTAAAAAGAATGGCTCAGATGTGGGAGTCTCCGTCACAACCTCTGCAGGGAAGACCGGTGCAAGACACAATGGTCTTGTCTTCCTTGAGTGCCCCTTTCATTGTCCAGTGGCCTCACTGATTGGTTTACAGACTTCCTGATTCTGCTGTACTTAAAAATAATTGATGGGGTTTTTTTGCATCTTTTGTAGCTACTCTTCAAATTCTTTTTTGGTCTGCTTATTTATAGTTTTACACTTGACTTGCCAGAGTTTATGTTCCTTTTTATTTTCCTCAGTAGGATTTGACTTCCCCTTTTTAAAAGATGTCTTTGTCTGTAGCCATCTATTTTGCTCTGTTGTTCAGCCATAGTGGGTTTTTTTTTTATTTTTGGGGTTTTTTTGGTCCTCCTACTGTCTTTTGTTTATTTGGTGTAGACATAGTTTGAGCCTCTATTATAGTGTTTTTAAAAAGTTTCTATGCAGCTAGCAGGCGTTTCACTCTTATGACTGTTCCTTTTATGATGCTTTCTTATCTGGTTCTAAGTCGTCTTTCTGTCTCTTTCTAGCATACATCCTCTTAATTAGTCCAAAATCTCACATGTGCTCTAGCCTAAGACTGGTTGGTTACCTCTATATACCACCACAAACTCTTTTTTAAAAATCATATTCCCTTTGTATTTAAGAATCAGTGAGTATTCTCCCAACACTGGCATTGTTCCTCCATTATAGTTTTTCACAGATACTTTTGACTCTTCCACTTATTTGTGCTCATTACATCTCTCTATTTCATTTTTATTATTACATTTATTTGTGCCCCAGCGCCTATTTTATGTGTCACATAAGTGCTATTTGCATACATTTTCATTAGCCAGTCTTTTGAGTGTTCGGCCGACTATTATTCTGCTTAAGATCATCTTTTCCTCTTTACTTGTGGAATTTTGAATTTAAGGCATATACTTTCCGTCCTTCTCTGTACATTTCAGTGTAATATTTGGATTTCTTATATTTTCTATACATTTGTTGAATGATCTGCATTTCTCATACTCATGGTGGTTGCCACATTGCTAACATTGGTTCCTGCTTTCCATAGAATCATAGATTAGGGGTGGAAGATACCTCAGGACATCATTTAGTCCAACCCCCTGCTCAAAGCAGGACCAACCCCCGTTAAATCATCAGGTCTTTGTCAAGCCAGGCCTTAAAAACCTCTAAGGATAGAGATTCCAACACCTCCCTACATAACCCATTCTAGTGTTTCACCACCCTCCTAGTAAAATAGTGTTTCCAACCTAAACCTCCCCCACTGCAACTTGAAACCATTGCTCCTTGTTGTACAGTGCCTGTATACTTCTCTGTATCACACTGTAGCCTTGTACATACACTTTTCTTACCATATATTGATTAATGTTGTGATACAAGTGATGAATAGGAGACCCAAAGCCTGTATGATAAGGTTGTTCAAGCAAATCTAGCTTGAAATAAGTAACATGATATAAGGAACTAACAGGAGACAGCAAGTCACAAGATTAAGCCCAGTCATAAGCAAGCTGACTGGTAGGAAATATAAAGCCACAAATAAAGGTTATTGGGATTTTAGGATTAGTTTAAGGAATAAGTGTAACTGCAGAAGTACCATAGCAACACCATGGCAACTAGCTGATGTAAATGTTGCTAATAATGAGGTAAATAAGTAAGTAACCAATTAACAGTGTGACTCCTCAAAGATATGGAGTGCAGAAGCTCAGATATGGAAAAAGGTGCTGAGACACACATTTGTAAGTATGAAATCAAGGGGCACCAGCATAACCTACTGTAAAGGATAATCCCTAGCAGGGAAAGGTGTGATTGGCGTAATGAAGACCACTTACAGATGGCAAATTATCTTCAGAAGGGACAATGTAAGTAAGGCAAGTGCTGGACATTCTGTATGATCTCTCTCTCCTTTGCTATATTGCAGTATATGGAATCCTGTTTGACTTGTTAATAACATTGCCAATAAGAGCAAATGACTGAATTATTCCTTGTGTGCTCCTCGTAGTCTTCATTCTAATGTACTAACCATTGTGACTGTTTCGTGGCCAAATCCACTCAGACCACTGCATGCTAAACTAAAGTTAACTTTAAAACTACAGAATAGGCTACACCAGTTTCAGTATTTGAGTACCTGCAGTACTCATGTATGTGTTACTGATTTAACAGCTTTTAAGTATTGCCAAAGACCACTTTCTAAAGCTAGTGAATCTTTATATCCCCCAATTAAAATTACCCTAGTCCAAACTCTTATCCCTCCTATCTCCCATCCTTACCTATTTCCACCCTATCTCTATCAATGTTTTCAGTTTATATTAGAGCAAATTTGGCCAGTTTATGTAGTTCACTGGGTAGTATATAATATATGAATCTCACTATGTGACACAGGTGTTTGTTTATATGATGTATGTTCCCCGCTGTGATATATGGATTTCTATGTATATTTATGTTTTCACATTAACAAACACATCTAAGCAAACAGCCTCTAGGTATATGATGTATTCATTTCACAATACAGTAAATGTCATTTAGTTATACTAGATGTTGCATATTACCAAAAAGAAATCATGTTCCCACTGGCCTCCAATATCAGACGTTTTACTGAATATTTTCTATAGCATGAATTTTGTATCTTTAATTAACATTAAAGTCCATTGAAATATGGACACTGCTTCTAGACTAGAGAATATTTCAGTAACTTGATCTACTATTTTGTGCCACACACAAAAAGGATGCAGAAAATACTGTTTGCCACCTGTTTTGATCTGAAGAATTGAATTCATGTGCAGAATTGAGAGTGTAAGTCTATGTTAGAACTGAGGCTTTTTGCTTATTCGATAGTGCCCGGCTGTAAACTTGCTATTCATATGCTCATGAGTTTGTGTGTAAAAATTTGTCATACATAAATAAGACCACTTTCATCTGGTCAGACTTTATGGAGCTATCACTGTAAACCACCTGGAAACTAGCTGATACTGTGCAAAACACAAAGTAAATGTCTGTTGAGAATCATGTTTCTTATAACACTGTTGAAAATGGAGGAGTGTCAAGAAACTACAAAATGGGCCAGTGTAATTTTTATAAAACAGGTTTTCTTTGAAGAGATTTGATCTTGGATCAAGTCTAATAAAATAATTTAGGATTATTTGTTTCTAATTTAAGTCTCTTTAAAAAAGATAGAGATTTATTTTGTTAAGGGCTAGGATGTAGTTACAGTAACATAATCAAAGAAAACGGATTTATGTATTTTTTTACCACCACTTCCAAATAGCAACTCTTTAGAAGCACACAGATGCTGTCTAGTTCTCTCAGATGTGGTGCAGCTCCCCAGAGCATGGGGTTCTTCCAGGTAAAAATCTCTTACAGAACTCAGAAAATATAAAGCCTAGGTGGTGGGAGGACTGGGCAGAACAGCCTCAAGACTTTTTTTAAATTTACATTTTGTGACAGATCGCCTTCTTGTCCCCCTCCAAACACAGGCAGGAAACTCTTCTTTGGCTCCAAACAGTGCTCTTTATTTACAGTGCAGCTTGTGCAGACCCCACCACCTACTATACACAGCTCTTATAAACAGCTCTATACACAGCTCTACAGCTTACAGCTCTAAACACAGCTCTACAGCTTAGCTCTATACAGCTCTATTCACATCTCCTTCTCTCTATCTTTCTCTCTCACTCCTCCACACTACCATACCACCACCACACTGGGCTTCCTGCCTGGCAGGCTTATATCCTCCTGAGGAGGCTGCCAGGTGCAACCCATCCAGGCTGATTGCCCTGCAGCCCAGGTGGCTAATTAGGCTTTCTGCAAGGGAGGTTTGCAGAGGGCTTTTCTCCCTCTTAAAGGGGCGGCAGGCTGGGTCAGGCCCACCCTGCCACAATTTGAAATATTTGATTGTAAAATGTTTTAGGACAACTTTTTACTGGTTAAAATTGCCCCTTTGCTCCACAACACAAGTCATCTTTCTGTATATGAAAAAGGTATACTCCCCTACTTTAGAGTCCATCATCAAGGAACATTATTTCTGTGAAGTCGACATTAAGGAAATCTTGAAAACAATAACACTGAAACTTACTGCGAAGGGACAAAGAGAAAATGAAGAAATAAAAAACCTCATATGCAGCATTATTAATATTATTATTAATAATGGTGGTAGTAGTAGTAAGATTGATACAATATCATAGCTCCTAACTTGTTATTTTGTGCCAGTATAAAGATCAAGAGAGGGGGGCCAAGGTTTTTTTTCCTTAGGGCATGTCTTCACTACGGAGTTAAGTTGACCTATGGAAGGTCAATTTACAGCCACCGCTGTAAGTGCTGCCATGACTGATGTCCACACTACCCTCCTTCTGTCAGTGTTACGTATCCTCATCAGGAGTGCTTCCATTGACTGAAGAGGGGAAGTGAGGGTGGGGCGGGGCTGGAAGGGGGAGGGCAAGGCTGGAAGCTAGAGCTCTAGAATCTGTGGAGTGAAAAGTCCTAGGGCCCGGGCTCCAATCGGATTCCAGAAATCTACACAGCAATGAAACAGTCCCACAACCTGAGCCCTGTTAGCCTAAGGGCTTGGTTACACTTACAGCTTTATAGTGGTTTTGGTTCGTATACAGCTATAGGATAGAACTCTAGCATGTCCACACTGAGACCCGCCAGTGGTATGGCGTGGCCACATTTGCAGCACTTGCAGCAGCATGGGGAGTGATGCATTATGGGAAGCTACCCAGCATTCAGCTGGGTGCAACATGCTTTTCAAATGAGGGGGCTTAGGCGGAATGTGTTGTGTGTATGCAGACGGAGAGAGTGAGTGGATTTTCGGCATGCTGAAAGTATGTCAGTAAATTTCCTTTGAAATACAAAGCCTACTAGTCTTCTGTTTCACACAGGCTCACTCCATAAACATTTGCATTCAGAGTTAAGAGACAAACTCTGAAAACGTACTTCCGCATTCCTCCAGCCGAGTTCAAAACAAAGGGAAGAGACATTGTTAAGGGTCTATTCCCCCACTCTGAACTCTAGGGTAAAGATGTGGGGACCCCGCCTGAAAGAAGAAATAACCCCCCAAGCTTATTTTACCAGCTTAGGTTAAAACTTTTCCCCAAAAACCAAAACTTCTCCAGTTGGGGCTTGGAAAATGCTGCCACCACCAATTCGAGCCCCCCAAACCATGGGTTAGGGTAAATTGGAACCCCTACTTTAACACCCCCCAAATCTCTTCCCTTTACCGGGGAGAGATTCGAAAACAAAGACCACAAACCCTCACTTGCTGTGAGACGTGCCTGATCCAAACCAGGATCAATCCAATGGGAACAAACAGTCAAATTCTTAAAAGAAAGATTTTAATAAAAGGAACAGAAGAAGTACAGATCCCTGGTACAGAAATCAATAGAGAATAAATAAAACTCCTTGCATCACACAAGCCTCATTGACCCCCACCCTTGGAATTTCTTCACTGCTAACGCGAACAGCAAAGCATCACCATGGATCAATTATCAAGTGATACAGACAAGCAACAAAACACTTACTGCTGGACTTTTGGCTTTCTTAGAAGGTTATAGAATTGTAGAATAGAAACATAGATGTGAGAACAGCACAGACACACATGGAGCTAGCCGAGGAGAGAATGAAAAAAAGCTGGGAGAGCAAAGTGAAAGTAAAATCCTTTTCTTTTGTTCCCCATTGATTACATCATCTCCCTCTCTGGGTTGCTTCAGGTTAACTCTTCATAGGTAAAACAGTAATTCTAAGCTACTTCATAGTTATGACAGATGTCAATTGCCTTAAATGGCTTAGAGGCGTCTCCAGAGATCACTCAAAGCATTGTGTTGTTAATACCCATTCACACTGGAGATAATACGGAGCACTGAATACACTATAGCTATTAATCCTCGGGGAAGGGAGGATTACCAGGACCAGTATAACTGTGGATTTATAGCGCTCTATGTGCCTCGCCAGTCTGGACAGGTAGTGAGTTATAGCACTCCTGGAGGCTTTATAGCGCTATAAAGTGCCAGTGTAATCAAGCCGGCTGGTATGGGCCAGCCATGGGGGGTTCTTTGCTATGTAGACATACCCTCAGTGACCCCCATTCAACAATCTATCCCTAATCAATAAAGTATTAAGCACATAATTAACTTTGGTCCTTCAATGGGTTTTCAGTATAGGCCTAAAGTTAAGCATGTGTTTAAGTGCTTTGTTGAATTAGGATGGACTAAAGCATATGCTTAAATATTTTGAGGAATTGGGAGTTTAGCATTTTGTGATCGGAATGGCATCTGTATCTGCTGTCTATGAAAAAATTAAAACTTATGCTCAGTATTGTCCACTGTACATTGAGAAATAATCCCAAGAGGCACCCTAAATTAATAACACATTTGCTGCCTTAATTAACTTTTTAATAGCCACATAATACTTAGCTATTCAGTAGCTAAATAAGACCACATGTTTCTTAACCACACCAGTGAAGGGATAACTAAGTCAATGCTTTCGATACTGCATCGATTCCACATAAATGCAAGGCTTAGGCAACCGGCACCCTGTTGCTGGCAAAAGAGAAAAACAGGTAGGAAAGTTTATTTGCTGGATAGTCTGCTAACCCTTTATTTTATAAATAATCTAAAAGTCACTTGGAGGAATGAGACCTGAATCATACTATATACAGCTATGAGTTTTTGGATCTCAACTCTGATATGCATGTGAATTATTCTTTTATTGCAAAGATGAAAAGGTAATCCTTCAGGAGGGGGAAAAAAGTGTCCATTAACAAGAAGCTTCACACTTCATTTAAAAGGAAGCATCAACAGGCACCAATTGTAATGGAACTTGTGCTAACCTTAGTCCTGTTTTCTGTCAGCTACCCCTTTCCCATAAGAGAGACATAAAAATAGGATACAAAGTGCAAATGCATTACATAAAACGTAGTGTTGTTTTGTTATCTTGCTGATCTATATTACTGCCTTGTCGATGAGCCTTAAATGGCATGCAATATTAAAGACACATGTGCTGCTAACTGTAATCTGGAGAGCTTCTTTTAAATCTCAGCAACAATACAGTTGCTTCAGAATTGAACTCTATGTCCTGAAAGGCTGTCTGAGGGTACCTCCAAAACTCCTTATACATGGGTACAGCATAAACCTGGGGCTGCTGTATTTTTAGATCATTCACAGCAGAAGCCTTACATAGGTTGTGCATTTTAATGCTTACAGGTTTCCCAGAAGGATATCAGGTGATACTCCCAGTAGTACCATTGATTATCATTAGGACTTAGTCAGCTCAGCACTAAAACTGAGTTTATACAATAAATAAGCAGGAACTCTGAGGAAAACCAACGATTGGTCTAAATCGTGAATCAGCAACTTTCGGCACATGCCCGTCATGGAAAGCCGATGGCGGGCTGGGAAAGTTTGTTTACCTGCAGCGTCCACAGGTTCAGTTGATCGGACCTCCCATTGATCACAGTTTGCTGTTCCAGGCCAATGAGGGCTGCTATTGAAACTGATTATTTGTGATTAATGTTTTTAATTGTTATTTAGGGTGATTCTAACTATGGTATAAACATGAGTTAGAGCATAAAATAGAATGAAAATAAGCAAAAGCTTCTCAAAAGGGAGATCCACTAATGTGTGCAATAATTGCTGGAAGGGAAGTGGTGCATCACTCGTTACTAACGGTTGAGCAGTCTGTACGGAATGGGACCACAGTTGACATGAGTTGGAATCAAGTATCCTTTGTAGAATGAAGAAGTCTATCATGGTGCCCTGACCCTTCAGTAGTCCAAAGATATGCCTACAGTGCAGTCAGAGATGTTATTGCAGCACATGTAGACATACCCAAGTTACTTTATCTAGCTAAATTAAAGCTATCAATAGCAGTGAAGTCACAGAAGCACAGCTTCAAAGCAAGCTAGCTATTCAAGTAAGTACCAAGGGTCCTAAGTGGGCTTGTACAGCCCGTGCTGAAGCCCATGCTGCCATGGTGACATTGCCATTGGTACTCACATTAGCCAGAATAAAGCTAACTCAGGCATGTCTACTTATGCTACAATCACATAACCCAACTACAGTATAGACATACCTCAAGAGGCTTCATGCATCTCTGTGGCTCCCTAAATTTCAGGGCCCATAGAGAATACCCAGGTTGGATACTTTTTCCTCCAAAACGTAGAGACATAAATGACTAGATTACTCCTTTAGGGCATCTAACAAAATTTTCCAAGTACTTTTAGAGCTCCATTGAGCAAGTAGCTTCTTCTGCAGTTTCCTCAATCTCCA
Organism: Sternotherus odoratus; assembly: GCA_032164245.1. Lineage (NCBI taxonomy): Eukaryota > Metazoa > Chordata > Testudines > Kinosternidae > Sternotherus > Sternotherus odoratus. The sequence continues at coordinate 32,244,625 of JAVMKO010000001.1, forward strand.
TGCAGGATTTATGGCCACTGCCTAATTGTCCCTAAGCAGCACAATCAAACAGCCCTCCTCCCCCACCCCAAACATCTTGCTCTATATAGCTCCGAGGGTGAGAAAGAAGGGAAGCCCTGCAACTGAGGAAGCTGCATTCTCAAAGGTATTCGCTACTTCACCTAGAGTAGGAACTCTGACTTGACAGAGGTTAGTGACCCTGCAGGACCTTCTCCATGTCCCTGCTGCATTTTTGTCTTCAGCTCCTGATGATACTTCTTCCTCTGCTGCCATTTGTCCCCAACCAGCCACAGAGTCTTCAGAGTAGAGTTAAGCCCAAGCAGCTCAATGGGAGCCGGTCCTGTAGCTTACCAGAAAAACAGAAACCAGCAATTCTGACAGTTTGGCTGGCAATGTGGAAAGCTGAGCTAGGATAGGTCTACAACTGCTTAGCTGCAAACACAACACAAAATACATGGAGTCATGAGCAGGACATCACTTTACAGAAGGTTTTATGGAATATAACTTGTCCTTGCTGAAGTATTTTTGCTACTGTTCTTCTATAGTCAGGAAACAGGAGTGTGAAGTAATAGGTTGCTACAAAAGAGCTTTTCCTGAAGTCGTGAATAAACAAACTGTGAAATAAAGTAAGGCATCATCAACAATTTGTTATTGGATATGAATGTCCATAAAAGATCACCGGGCAGGGGGAAAAACAGCCACTTACTCCAATATGCATGAAACTCTCCTGGCCAGTTAGCTAAAAAAGGACAGACAGGAAAGTAATTGAGATGTTGTAATATTCTATTCCTTCTGAATGCTCTCAACTTTCCACATGCAGCTAATCTCAGCTGTAAAGAGAGGGCCCAAAATACAAGCTATTGTCAAAGGGGAAAGGGCGCTTTCCTTCCTCCAATAAGGTCATAATTTTGAAGAGAACCATGATTACTAGCAATTATAATCGGTTGCTAGCCTATAAGACAAGGGGATAATTGCCATGAAATACCCATGTAAATATAACCCTCTGCAGGCTTTACCCCCACCCTCTGTAGGTACAGCATTTATTTGAAACAGAATAAGTGATTTTTACACAAACATTTCAAATGAGTAATCTACGCAGTCCAGTCAGCTATTCACTGTATGCACCAAATAGCTTCCTATGGCGCAAAGTGCTTTAAAGCAGTGATAATCAAATGCGATATTCCTTTTTCCAAAGCATCCCAGAATATAGCAGGAATAAAAAGAAAATGAAAACTCAAATTAAACATTCAAGGATGTCACCTGTGTTCAGTGTGTTGTAGTTCAGCCCTCTCAAAAAAACAAACAGGGATAAATGTAATTGGCATTCATTCCTTTTGAGAGTTTTATTCCTATTATCCTTCTAGGGGAGAATTCTGTATAACAACAATGGGTTTCTAACATCTGTTTGCTAAAGCAAACAATGTTGGCGAAGTTGTGGCTGGGGATACTGTATAGAAACATCAAGGCCTTAGAAAAGGGGCGGGGGGGGAGGGGGGGAATGGCACACTTATCCTGAAGGATCCTTTTGTTTAGTCCTTTTCAGAAAGACCACAGTGACCTTAAGAAACCTCCAGCTGCGCCCTGTGAAACTGGGTTAAGAATCCCAGCGAAAGACTTTGAGAGCCCTCTACAGGCTGTCATGGTTTATTAACTCTAATAGTACTGAGACTTTTTGACAAACATCTTGGTAGCTTTGCTATGCTCATCTTCATCTGCCTTGGTGTCTGGATGAAAAAAAAGTGTTTTATTTGCCATTTATCACAATGGGGTTTTTGGTGTGCAACAATAAGCCTGCCCTTTAATGATGTATTCAGCTGGCAGCATTGTTCTGCTTAAATACCACTTGCCAAAAAAAGGCAAAGAATTTGTCCTCTCTGGATTTATTATTTCATTAGGGTTCCTCCAGAGAATACCAGTGAAGGATTTGGGTCTATTAATCACCCTCCACAACCTTCTCAAATAATTAGACTTTTAAAATGTTTGCTACCTCCTTAGTAGAACATAATTTGATGGTGCTGGGTGAATCAGCAGAGGTTCAGACTCACTAACCTTTAGAGGTTTGGCCTGTCTGGGCTCATCAGTCTTGAGGTTCCCAACTAAACTGAAAACTGCACTTTTTACATTCTTTGTGGCAGGTTTTTAGTACAGCACTGCTGGAAGTTTGCCATGAATGGAAACCTCAAAACATATACATTGTTCATACGGCAAGAAGAGAAGGTGGCAATGAAGAATAATGTTCTCTTGCTGTCAGATGGGGGGGGGGGAGGAAAGAGGGGAGAAAATTATGCTTATTCTAAGACAGAGTTGGCAACAATTGTTCCTGTTTAACTCCCTAAATGGGGAATCCTAATTTGTGCAGCCCATCTGTGAAGATCTTGCTGACATCATTGGATGGGATGTTTTTGCCATTTAAAAAAAATTCCTCATGGTTTTAGTCACAAACCCTGTGAACAAGCCTACAATGCAAAAACCCCGCAATGCAATTTTCTTAAGAACACAGACATTATAATGGGAAATTTCAGGGTAGAAATAGTTAAAATATTTCTAATTTACCTTATACACAGGGTATAATAAAACAGCTTCAAATCACAAAAATATAAAAAGATGCAAACCTCCAATACAAAAAAAATATATTACTGACAAGTCCAATCCAGCCCCCGACCCCAGTCACTCACCAGCCTGTCAGGAGGGAGAGAGAGATTGAGATCCAGCCTCTGGACCTTTACATGCATTTCCTAACACTCCATTTCACTTTCTGGGCTGGGGTCAAAGTCATTAAGGGCCATTCAGCATCTTTCTGTTCCAGTGCATTGCTTGTGTGCTGAATCGTGAAGCCTTCTTCCCCAGGTTGGTTACTCTGACTTTGGGCAGCTCATTCTGGTTTGTTTCCTCTCCTGCCTAAACTCCTACATGTCTCCTGGTTTCTTCCTCCGTAAATCCCTTTAGAACCTCTTTTGGTTTGGTCATCTGCCTCTTTGTCCTGCTTTGGTAACTTTCCTCCAGTCCCCCTGCAGACCAATTTGGCCAAATTGGTTTCCCAACTTGGGCACCTTTCCTAGAATAATTATTGAGATCAACACAGAGTCTTTAGCACTCTTCACTCTGGTGCGTATCTGCTGCCAGTCCTGTCTGCAGTGGAGGATACACAGACAGAAATGCCTTCATGATACAGCAATTTTCATAGCAACAACTTCATAAAATCAACCAGAGTTCATAAGTTGTACAAACAGATTTCCCAAATCGTCTGTTACACAATCAGGTAATGCAGTTCATATATCTATTGTTTTTTCCCCCTGTAATCCAAAGTTTCAATTTGTTTTTATTAGGCTGTAACAGGATCTACTCATTGCACATAGTACCTCCTCTTGGAGACTCTGAGGAATAGCTCTTGCTAGGCATTGCCTTCCTCTGGACTATGCCATGTCCTCAGTGACTGGTAGAGGAGCTCAGGCTCAACCTCTAATCTGGGTTCTAGCTCAGGGGCCCTCCGATCAGCAGCCAAATCCTGCACTGTCCTATATTGTTGCTTTTCCCTGAGACTTCTCTTACCTTCCAGGCTTCCCCTCTCTCTGGGTTCACCAGTCTGACAACTTCATCCTTCAGGGACTGCCTGCAGCCTACCTTCCTGCAGCCCCCTTCTGCTGCCAGCTTCCTGGCTTATTATATAGGCCCCCTTTTACTCCTCAGCTGGGTCCCATCAGCAATTGGGTCCCAGTCCACCTTGGCGTCTCCTCCAGGTGCAGCCTGGGCAGTTAATAGGACAGGAAGGGGTTAAGGTAGCTGGGTAGGCCTGTGTGGGGTGGAGACCCCATCATATAGATCAAGGGGGGAATTGCAGATTCACAAGTGTCTGCTATCATTCCAGGATTTCCTATTTGCCACTACAAAAGGATGCTCTCAAACAGTCCAAACTACAGCTGTCGGGAGTATGACAATTCCTTTTTGTGGCAACTCTTGAGATTTCCTCATTGAAGTGAAAACAATTTTTTTGGAAAGTTTTCATGAAATTGTGTTGAAATGTCTCTGAATCAAAACCTGAGTTTTTAGAGTCAGGAATGTTTTGGGGGTCTAGGGATCTCTGGTCACTTCTAAGGAGAAAGCGAGCGGCTCACTCACACTCAGCAGCTTGGTGATTAGGGTGCTGGTATGAGATATAGAAGATCCAGGTTCAAGTCCCTGATTCAGGCAGAGTAGGAACTTGAACCTGCATCTCCCAAGTCAGTGCCCTAACCAGCAGGACATAGAGTGTGTCCATTTCTTTCTGTACCTGTCTGATGGAAACATTAAAACTGAAACATTTTAGCTTTGACACAAGGAGAGATTACTCCTCTTGTATAGTAAATGGAGTTTTTTTAATGCGTGTCTCTGGTTGCTCCATTTCAAGTGTGCATGCACCTCTGTGGCTTGGATTAGAGATTTTTGGTATCAGTGCCCCTTCAGGCCATGTATGTACCCCAAACATCTTTGTGCCCCACTCTTATGATATATATGGGTGCATGGGCAAGCTACCCTCAATTCTTTCTCAACCTAAGCCCCTCAGAGGAAACTCTGAAGCAGAGTAATGGGGCACCAATAGGGGGACATCTCGAAGATCTCGTTTTTACACTAGGTGAGTAAACTCTCCTTCCTTGGGTAGAGTTCCAATGGGTGTTCCACTTCTGGTGACTCCCAAGTAGTAATCCCCTAAGAGGGAGGGAGCTTTGGACAGAGTCAAATACTGAAGACAGAACTGTGTTTCCAGCTGCAGCATCTCATGTGGCGGCATGAATCGGAGAATAATGGCTGAAGAAAAGATGTACAGAGGTCCAGGTTGCAGCTCCACATCTTTCAGTAACTAGAATATTGTTGAGTATTGCTGTAGACTGTGAAGTGATAGAATAAGCTATCATTCCAGAAGATGATTGAATGTTAGCCAAATCATAACAAACAGTAGACCCAGAGATCCACATTCAGTCACTAGGTGGAGACTGCAGATCCCTTGCATCAGTCCACAATTGAAACAAGAGTCTAGGAGACTCTCAGAATGGTTTGATTCTGCCCAGAAAGGCAGCTAATGCCTTCCTGGCATCCAGGGTATGGAAGGTTGCTTCCTATGTAGTCTGATGTGGTTTTCGGAAAAAGATTGGAAGGTGAAGGGTTTGGTTAATATAAAATTCAGAAGACACCTTAGGTAAAATCTAGGATGGGTCCATAACTATACCTTTCTCTTGGAGAAGAGTGTAAATGGAGGGTCCGCCCTCAAAGCCCTGTTCCCAACTCTCCAGACCGAAGTGATGGCCATCAAGAAAGCTGTTTTAAAATCAATAAATGATGCAACAAGCACATCGTTAGTGGCTCAAAAGAATGTTTAAGGGGACACTAAAGGAAGAGGTTTGTCCCACCGTGAAGTAGGGTTTATGTGGGGAAGTAATCAGATCTCTTGATGCAGTAGGATTGGTGAAAACTGAAAAGCCTTCTACTGAAGAATAAAGGCTGTTGTAGACACCCAGTGAACCTTGATGGAACTCATAAAATCCCTAATCTTTTCAATTCCAACAGATAGTCAAATATGGTAGAAAGAGAAGAGTTGACAGGAGAAACTTGTTGACAGGTACACCAGAGTTGCTCTCTCCTCCATTTCTGAAGGTAACTAAGTATGTCTGGTAGACTCCTTTCCAGTGTTTAGTCCCCACCTCATACACTTCTGTTGAACAGAAAGCACCTAACTCAAAGAACCATCAAGGTGCCATGCCTAGAACTGCAAACCTTCCCATTTGGGGTAAAGTGTCTGAGACATTCCTGAGACAGATGGGAACTGATCAGAAGCTGCCACAATGGCCAAGAGGTAAGTAAGATGAGATAAGGATATGAGATCTGTCTCAGGCAAGTTGATGCAATTAAAATGGCCTTATCCCTCTTTGATCTTGTTGAGAACATTCAATAACAATGGTATTGGTGAATATACATAAAAGAGGCCCTTTGCCCATGAGATGAGGAAGGTATCTCCTAGTGACAGGTGATAGAGTCCCCTCTCAAACAAAATTTCTTGCACAAAGGCATTGGTAGAAGAGGACATACTAAGCAGGGATCGGCAATGTTGGCACACGGGACCGCAGGGGAAGCACCCTTAATGGGCCCCGCAGCTTTGTTTACCTGCCATTTCACTGACTGTGGCTCCCAATGGCTGCGGTTTGCCAGCCCGGTCCAATGTGGGCTGCAGGAAGTGGCGGCTAGCACTGTGCTGCTTCCCGCAGCCCCCATTGGACCGGGATGGTGAACCACGGCCATTGGGAGCCGTGGTCAGCGAAATGGCAAGTAAACAAAGCTGCGGGACCCGCTAAGGGTGCTTACCCTGTGGTACCGCGTGCCAACGTTGCCGATAACTACAGAGTTCATCTCAGGCCAAATGATGGTTGAGAAGGAACTGGGGGTGGTTTGTCCCTGCACAGCCCCATATATCCTCAGAGCAGGATACACAGAGGTGTGGGTTGCATGCATAGGCTGAACTGGCACTGCTACCAAAAACATCTCAGATCAAAAGCACAGGAACACATGCATCTCTGAATCAAAGCATCCATAGGGACACAACCTGAAGAACAGTATATTTCAAAAAATGAAAATATTCCAATCAGCTCCAGTCCAAACGCTGAACCATTTCAATTTTATTTCTCTCATCAACATTTTATCTGAACCCAAGAGAGTTTAGCAAATCTAAACCTTACCCAGCTTTGATTTTAATATAAAATTCAACAAATAAATTCTGCAAAACAATGACTATCCCAATTTTTGTCTGTCTTTGTTTGAACTAAAGAAAGACCCAAACCAGAAATGGTGTCATGAACAAAATGGATTGGATCCAAAGCAATCCTTGATTTGGGTTTTATAAAATAAAAACCCAAATTACAGGCTTTTGCAAATCCACAACCATTCCTTTTTTTGCTCATCACCATGAACAAATGATGGGAGAAACACAAAGGTTTGGAGTTTGGGACAGATAGGCACCCAGAAATTGTGGATTATGATCAGAATTCTACACATCTCTTGAGTCAGCAGAATTTGTCTGGAATTTCCAGTTGGGGCAAAATTAATATGAAAGTAGCCTTATTTATAATTGGCCCAGTTGTGGAATCCTTACATATATTAGTGAGCTCTTATTCACACAAGTAATCTAATTTAATTAAATGGAATAAGGGCTTGATAATGTCACTAGAGGACAAAACATTGTGCTGAAATATTTTAGCATGTCCGGTTGTGGTACACAAAGGAGAGTTAACTAGACATACCAGAATCTTTAAAATAAGCCATATGGGTTCATTTCAGGAAAGAGGCAAAGACTTATAATAAACTACTTTTTTTCCAAATTGGTTCAGCCATTCTTAATAACTACCATATAAATACAATGAATGTAGTCAGACATATTAAGGATATATTTATAAATCTATATATATATATATATATATAAAAGTCAAATGGTGTATGCGTGTATGTACGTGCACTTACTCCTTCCACACCGTTTGAGCTAGAGACTTGAAATTTGGTACAGTTATAGGTCTTAGGATCCTAATCAGGGTAAGAGTCGAAAATTTTTCAAATCTCACCTCTGACGCCCCCCAGGGGTGAAATTATTTAAAGGCCAATCACATCAGCTGGGCAGCTGCTGTTCTCTGTGACATAGTTATGATGTCATAATACCCCCTCCAACGGACCCCGCACTCGCTCAGCTCTCTGCCCCTCCCCACCTCAGACGGACCCGAGTTGGGTTTGGTCAGAGGGTAAGTGAGGTAGGGGTGTCGGGTTTGGTCTGGGGGTGAGGTGGGGGTGTCGGGTTTGGTCAGGGGGGGTAAGTGAGCTGGGGGTGTTGGGTTTGGTCTGGGGGGGTGGGAAGGTGTCGGAGTGGGTGAGGGGTGAGGTGTGGGTGTTGGGGTTGGTCAGGGGGTGTTGGGTTTGGTTGGGGGGGAGAGGAGGGGAGTTGGGGTTGGTCGAGGGGTGAGGTGTGGATGTCGGGTTTGTTTGTGGTGGTAGGTAGGGGTGTCGGGTTTGGTTGGGGGGGAAGTGCGGTGGGTGTGTCAGGTTTGGTCTACAGGGGGTGAGGTGTGGGTGTTGGTCAGGGGATGTTGGGGTTGGGTGGGGGGTGAAAATGTGAGTCGGGGTTGGTCGAGGAGTAAGTGAGATGGGGGTGTCGGGTTTCGTCGGGGGGGTTGAGATGGGGGTGTCAGGTTTGCTCTCTGCCCCCTCCCTCCTCCAACGGAACCCGCACTTGCTCAGCTCTCTGCCCCCTCCCCACCTCCGATGGACCCGAGCAACACCGGGTATTTTCGCTAGTAGTTTATAATGGTTAAATGATCAATAGATGCTAGGCATGTTACAGATATGAGTACTATGTGTTATAAGCACAACAGAAGAATATATGTAATGTGACACATTTATAAGCAACCTATTGACTGGTCAGACTGTATAACACTTGATCACCCTTTTATTAAAAACATCTATTAAACATTTTATAAATCTACCCTCAATATAAAGCGTGACCATAAATACTCCAATCCTATCACTGAAATACCTTTGGGAATATTGAGCTATATAACTCTCCAATTCATTTCTTGAAGTTTTCAACTTCTATTGTTAACTTTCTAGGCTAATGACATTGTTTATTTGCCTGTAAACTTCCTAAGACATTATGGGGCTTATTTATCTTTCATTTTAATCACATAACAATTGTTGCTGAAGTTCTTCAAGGAACGCTTGTGTTTCACATTCATTTTCACTATAGCAAAATAGTTTTCTTCTCTTTTACTAGTGGAATAAGGAATTATTTGCATAAAATGTGTACTACTTTGATTTTGTACCACTTCAGTGAGGAAGTCTGTACAACACTGAGAAAAAGCATTTATTCCTTCATGTGTGTCCCCTGTGGGCTAAGGAGTGGAAATCACCAAACACCTCAGCCCCTATCATACAAACACTGGGGTAGTTTTCTCCAGTTCCTAACAGGTTAATTATTTCTTTAAGAGAATTCAGAAAACACTGCCCAACAGCTTATAACATAAATAAGTCAAATCAAAATGTGAATATGCACAATATGACTATGTCCTTTTAAAATATTCCTCTCTAGTGACTTAGGGTATGTATTCACTACAGGAGTAGGTCGATTTCCATTAATTCGATTTTCTAAAGTCGACTTTAGAAAATCGAATCAGTGTGTCCCCACCAGGACAGCAGGTCGACAGTGGTCGACACTGTCTGTCCTTAAACTTTTTGCAGGGGTCGACATAACCCGCATTGCACTGTGGGTAGGTAGCCCACAGTGCCGGGAGTGCCGGACCCCCCCCCGCCTGCCCAAGCAGCCCTGCGAACCCCCCCGCTCGCCCAAGCAGCCCGCGAACCCCCCCACTCGCCCAAGCAGCCCTGCGCCGGACCCCCCCCGCCCGCCCGAGCAGCCCCGCGAACCCCCCCGCTCGCCCAAGCAGCCCCGCGCCGGACCCCCCCGCCCACCCAAGCAGCCCCGCGAACCCCCCCACTCGCCCAAGCAGCCCCGTGCCGGGACCCCCCCGCCCGAGGTCGGAGGCTTAAAGTCAGATGCCTCTTCACTACATCACAATCGACCTAGAGAGGTCAATTTTAGCGCTACTTCTCTCGTAAGGCAGGAGTTATAAAGTTGATTTTGAGGGCCCTTTAAATCGACTTTAAGGGCATGCGTGTGAAGACAGGTACACGTTTATTTCGACTTAACGAAGTTAACAGGGCTCTTACATTTCTACATAATTTTGCACTTACCTGTTACTGGTAACCCTTTAGAAGGTAAGATATTAAATCATTTAAAATCTATCTCCATTTTTGCATCTTGTTAGCTTTTTTTCTGCCTGAACATCTGAGAATAGATACTAATTGTTCATTTTCTGGGTCTATTTCTGGCTCAAGTCAAAGTGCAGAGTGAAACTCTTATGTAGCAGTGTGCAGGAAATTATGTGTTTGTTTTTTTACTCCATTTCTTAAAGGTTCAGTATTTAATTAGAAAAATGTGGCCTTCTCTTTTCAGAGAGGTTAATATTAATAAACTGATTATGTATTATGCAAGGACATTGACCATATTATATATTACACAAAAATAATTCATTTGCCATTCTGCATCAGGTTATACCTATGTTAAACTCAAAATGTGCATCATGCGTAACCAGCATAGTGCCTCATTTGGGGCACAAACTGTCCTATAAACACAGATCATACATACATACGAAAATTGACACGGAAAAGGACTTTGAATAATCAGTGTATGTGAGGGAGGAGAAATGAGCTAAACCTAAACCCAAAACCAAGAGAGTGTTGATCAAGTTAATGCCTCCAATGTGGGTAGATAGATTGCCAGTTAGCTAATATATACGTTAGGTGTAGGCATACCATATTAATATTGTATTATACCCAGCATGTGGGCCGTTAACCAAGTTATATTATGTCTTTTCCACAATTCTTTCTATTTTGTTCGCTTATGTCAAGAAATATATATATATATATCTCATAATAGTTTACAAAGCTAGTTGTAGCATTTGGCATTAGCGTATATAAAGCCTGTCAAAGGCAAAATATATTTTTTCTACATTCTAGTACAGGTACCTTCATGAAGACTAGCTTAACATGTAGTATCCGAAACAGAAACATGGAAAGGTACAGACCAACATGTTAAGGAAGTGGTATAAACCAATAGGCTGTATCTTAAAGATGTAAAAACAGGTTCAGGTGATGATAATATTCCCTTGGTCCCATTCTAAGCATACTTCCAAACTTTAAAATAAATGGTTTGAGTCCCTATTTCTCCAGATGAATTCACCCTAAAACACTGAATCTATCAAAATAAAATGTCTCTTACCAAATCTATAGAATCTCAGAGAGATTTTTTTTAAAAAAAAGAAGATAAAAGCAATATTCATTCTCTTCCTATTCTGGCTGAGCCAGCTTTGCTTACCCTTTTATTTCCTTCTCCTCACTTCATTAATCATTTGTTCAAACAAAATATAGTTGTTCTATTCTCTCTCATACTGATTATGATGGTCTTTGAAAATTGTTGCTGAATTCCTTTCTTCTAGGCATTGAAGTGCCCAAAACTATTAACCCCCTATTAACTCCCATCCCTGAAAAACAGCACGAATTCCACAAAAAACACTGTGGCTAAATTTAAATCACGTTCTTTAAGAGAAGCAATCCATAGACATTTACAGTATTATTAAAAGTGGGTTTTCTGATGCCCTGCTTTTTCCTCTGAGCACAATGAAGTTAAAAGTATAATGAAACTAGCAGGCTAAATGTACATGGATAAGTAAAGTGGTTTCCTTAGAAACAACAAAAGCAGTAACTATAAAGTAGAAAATCTTCCTAACTGATGCGACTTTTTAATGGCACCGATAACACAGAGAGCAGATATAAGTAGCTTCTCAGTACACAGCGTACAACACAGCTCTTCAGTTAGCTGAATTACTTTCCGTATAAGATCACATAATCGAGACAGAGTGGTTGCCATTAAAAAGGGAGCACCATTACACAGTTGCAACATCATTATTATAAGTAAAACATAAAAACTAGAATCTCTGGTACCCATTTGTGCTCATTTCTTCTATGACAAGTAATTCCTCTCCCTCTTGGGTGTTTATAGCCTACAAGTTTACTCAAAGATGTGATCACTGCAACAACTCTACTTCTAACAAAGCCAGTCAGAGGCCTGTAGAGGCATATAGCTTTTGATCTTTTGAATTCTTCAACTTACTAGTTGAAATTTTGAAAAATAAAACCCTAAAGTTAGGCCATTAGTATTAAATGCCCTACAGCATTTCAACAGGGCTGGAAGAAACAAACAAAAACCAACCAACCAAATATTGTCATGACCAATAAGAAATGACGTCACATGTAGACAGTCATTTCCTTTGGTGAACGCTCATGATAACAATACCAAGTTGTGCAGGCTCCATGGTTTTGTCAGAGATGGTTCACAGGTTTATGGAAAATTAAAAATAGGCTCGACAATTATGGGATGGAGATTATATTATGGGATGGAGAACACTGCATTCTGGAAAATTGACCTATTGTTCCCAGTCACCCCTGTGTAACTTGTTTCTGCCTCAATGTGCATTGTCAAATCTACCCAAAAGACTGAACTGAATGGTATCTGGTTGCAAACTGAAATATCTACCCATGCTGCACCACACTGTCCATCGACACAAGCACTCCTGGTGAGCCTTCACAGTGCAAAGCAAGGAGCCAAGCATTCAGATGCACAAGCAATATACTAACTATGGTGGCTGTATGCCGACTTAATTTGTGTCAGCAAAACTTTGTAGCCTAGACATGGCCTTAGTATGGAAATAGTGTGATTAAGTAGAGATATTTTGAAGTGCTCTGGTGAAAACTAGTTAATATGACAAGATTTTGAGCCTTTGAAATTGGTGTGCTGAACTGCATTCTCAGATATGGAGAAAGATGAGTGCTTTTAACCATCCAAAATCTGTTCCTATATAGACATACATCCTGGCATGGCTTGTAGTGATTAAAGCAGGGATCGGCAGCCTTGGCATGTGGCTTGGCAGGGAAATCTGCTGGCGGGCCAGGCGGTTTGTTTATCTGCAGTGTCCACAGGTTCAGCCGATTGCAGTGCCCATTGGCTGTAGTTCGCTGTTCCAGGTCATTGGGGACTTCAGAATGTGGCGGCCAGCACATCCCTCACTCCATGCCGCTTCCCACAGCTCCCCTTGGCTGGGGACAGTGAACTGTGAGCAGTGGGAGCTGCGATCAGCTGAACCTGTGGACGCTGCAGGTAAACAAACGGTTACATCCAGCCAGCGGATTTTCCTGATGGGCCATGTGCCAAAAATTGTGGATCTCTGGATTAGAGTATAACAAAATAAGTTTAATTAAAAAGATCTTTGAAACATAAGTTTGACAGTGTTTATACAATATATTTTCAGCTTTAAAAGCGTAGGTGCATGTACGTAGCAGGAGAAGGAGGAAATACGGAAAAAGGTAAGACTCATTTTTCTGTTACTGTATTTGGAATAGAGCTGTGTCAAATCCAGATGCTGTGACAGCTAACACAAACAGTTTTGCTTTTAGCCTCCTTTCCCTTACCATCCTTGTTTGGTTGTCAATATTTCCTTTGCCATTTTGTCTTTTCTACCTCCAATTTTCTGCCTTATTTCGTTTTCTCCTGTTCTTTTTTCCCTCCATTTTTGTTCACTCCTTAATGTTTAACTCCCCTTTTGAATATTTTTATTGGTTCTTTTCCTCGCCATTTCCCCCTTATTGTTTGGACTCTAGAGGGTGAAGCAAAGGAGCTATGTATACACGGGATTGCTGAATACTGAAATTGGAAACTGACTTGGAATCTTGATCAGTTTCCTTCTCCATTCTTTTATACTCAACCAAGATTCAAACTTTGCTGCAGAAAGAAATAGAGTAGTCACTTCCCCTCTGGATGATGTTCTTTAAAAATGAAATTTATGTGCTTAATACAGATGTAAATGGACTAAGTCTGTCTCCCACTACAGAACTCACGGCTTCTCTTTGCCTCTCACTCACATGTTTCCTTCAATACATCACCATAAGCCATCATTTATGCCTACCACTGGTCTCATCTTTTCCGCAATGTTCCAAAAATAAAATATTTACTTTTCCTGGTTTCTTGTTGTTTGGCAACAAATCCGGTCCTGAGCAATCACTATGGATAAATGTATTCTTCCGCAGTACTGGTATATCAAGAGAGAGGAACAGATTGAGACTGTGTTGTACTAATTTATCAATACTTTTCAGATGATAATTGTTCCCCCAGTCTGAACCACCCTTCGAATGACAAAGTAAATTCAGAAGCAGATATTAGTTGACATGTTGCTATATGATGATTAATAAACAGGTCATTTCACTCATTTGTAGATAGATCTCTCGCACAGACACCTTACCGCACAATACACTATTTGCCAAGCCCAAAATCTCCATGTAGACAACTTTTGGACAAAGCTGACAAAGACAGCCACAGAGAGCTGTTTGCTGAGCAAGCCACTCTAAATTTGCTTGAAAAAAATTATCAGTCATCCCTGCTGACTAATTAGACTCAAGAGAAAGTATGAACTAAGAGAAAGTATGAACTAAGAAAAACACAACATTTAAACTTGGAGATTGGGGACCAGATTCGTTGTTACATTCTGGCTGGTTTATGCCACTCCAGCAACTCAACGCGGTTGTAAAGCCAGTTAAGCTTGGAGGCTTTCTGTCTTTGACAACACAGTACAGCTGGATTATTCCAGTGAATCTGGCTCTTCATTTGCTTCATCTGAGAGTGAAAGTAGTCAGAGGGAGAGGTTCCATGAGACTAGAACACACATAAAATAATATTGTTTAGTCATTAAAGGTGAGCTTGCTATGAAAATTACCGTAGCTTGAATGATCAAAGAAAGATTGAAGGAAGAAACAAATAAGTAAATTTAAAGAGAATTTTTCTGCACAATTAGTGTAATGGGAGCATGCAATCTAGCTCTGTATAAACGACACATTGTAAATGTTTTCAAAAGCTGTTATTCCCACACAAATGTGCATCCACATTCAACAGGATTAGGAACTTCGATCACCTTCAATGTTCATCCTGTCCCAGGTAGTCTCAACCCTTCTTTCAGCTGATGTGTGTCTCTCTTTTGTAACAAAACCCTATGCATACAAGAACATCAAATCATGTTTGCATCAAGCACATTCACAAATGTTGCTAAGCAGAAGATCTTTCTATCAAATATTTTGATATACAGTTATAGCTAACATAGATCTGTGTTCCAGTGTGAATAAACATATGGACTAAGGCTAAAAAATGGCTAGGTATAGAATGGAAATCTCCTTCTCCCAAAATAAGTAGATTATGATTAGGGCTGGATTGTGTCACTAAGACACAGCCAATGAAGGGGCTTGTATACGGCACTGCCCCATAAGTAGCACAGGAAAGAAATTGTGGCTCTTTCAGCCACAATTCCTTCTCTTCTTCCCCAGCTTGATGCAGAGTGGGGAGTAGCTTGTTGCTTGCATATGCCATCTCTTCCCCACTCTCCTTGTGCTGGCTCAGCTCTGCAGGTGAGTATATTGAGGAGACACAGCTAAAGTTCCACTCATTTCCCACTCACTTCCCTCTGGATAAGGGGTGCACCAAAGAAACACCTTTACCATGGAACGTTAGCCTCAAAGTCCAGGTAGCCTGAGTAGGGGCATAAGAGAGGCTAGAGTTCTTATTCTGTTGCATACCTCTGTGCAGGTGCACAGCCCAAAATAGAATCTAGCCAAATAGGAAGAAACCACAACTGTGTGAACTATGTAAGTTACATATTTTGCCCAAATGAAGAGTAGTTTTCAAAGAAATATTCTCCTGAATGAGCACGCCAGGTGTACAGTCAGAGTATGTGATTAAGGATAGGTTGTTTACTCTTTAATTACAATTCTTTGTATTAATGCTTTGACTCCTGTGCTCCCCTTTTACTGTGCAATAGTACACGTACAGTATTGCAAGAGGCGCTGAACTTTTGGATGTTGCCCCAAAACATTCTGGCTTTATTACACTGACATTACTTCTAGGCGGATGAGGAATCTTGTAAGCCAATTTATAACCTTGATAATGTTCAGACTCCAAGAACATGAATCTCTGCATTGATTCATGCTCTTGGAGTCTGAACCATTATCAAAGGACATGCGCTGAGTCATGAAGTTTCAGTCTACCCTATGTCAACAGCTCTGAAGAAACTTACAGCTTCTGAGCGTAGTTATATCAATTCAGTTATGCTGAATCACAGCACTGATCTATGTTAGTGCTACACCCCAAGTGGTTTTATTACTTGGAAGAGCTCTTGTAGAAAGGTCAATAACTGGAAGCCTTTTTTTAAAAATGTGGTCCGCATTCTAAAGGAAAAACTGTAAGAACAAGAGACATCCAGGCGGCTTTCACACAGTCTGCCTTGCAGCATAACTATAGTCCAATGCTGAATGGCTAATATTCTTACTTCAAACTTGCTATTGCCAAACAGTGCATTAATGCCACTGTGAAAACAATGAAAAACTGTGCACTGAAAGAGAATATGGATTCTGAAATTTTAGATTGTAAATGATTGTAGTCACAGATGTCCTTATGGAATTAAACTTCTATGTGATTTAAAAACAATGTTTATTTCTGAGCAAGTTAAGAGCAATTTTTAACAAAGCTATATCACTAGAAGATAAAGAAGCAAACATTTTAATAAACCCCTAGTGTACTCTGGTAGTATGGAGTGCTCTGTGGTTGGTGGCCCATACCCCGCCTGGGGGGTGACGGGCAGAGAGAGAGAGTACTCTGGTAGTAAACATTAACCGTGAGTGCCCATTGGAATTACAGTTGCCATTGTCTCTTCTAGTACTATTACTACTCTTCTGAGTGTAAGCAGTAAACCTTCAGGGTATCTCAGAAACAAACGTGGTTGGCTGACCAGGAACAAGAAACCAACTGAGAAAGTTTTGGGGACCAGTAGAAACACTAAACATTAGCAAGGGTCTGGGCATGTACATAATCAGAAAGGGGAGAAGGAACAGGATCACAGGAGAGGCAGGGGTTGCACAATTTGATTTCTGGGTAAAATAGAGCATATGGGGAGAGCGGATCAATCTCTAGGTAGAGAGAAAGAGTGGAAACGCAGACCCTAAGGCCATAGGTGGGGATATTATAGAACATCCTCATAGAAGGGGTGTCTAAATATTCTAATACTGTATGTTTTATTTCATTTTGTTAGATATATATTCTGTACCTAATTTCAGTCTCATGGGATCCATCTTTCAAGTGTAACAAATTCAAACAGTTTCACACAGTATTGAATGTAATTACTTACTCATTGAACATTTTTTGTGTATCTTGATGCATATACCCAAAGATGCCATAAAGATTTCGAATTGCTTGACTTTGTAAGCACAATATTGTCAAAGGTAGAAGGAAGGGGGATTGGTATTCCATTTTTTATCTACAGCATGATGAAGTTGCTTTTAAAATGCATGCCTATCATTTTTTGGAAAAAGGATGGGGCCCATCAAACAGCTGATTAGCAGGTGACTGGTGGGTGCTGAGCACCCACTATTTATTTTTTTTACCAAGGGTGCTGCAAACCCAGAGCACCCATGCCCTCAGATTTTTGCCACAACATCAACAACCACTACCTATCCTTTAAACTCTGGTGTTTCAACAATGGAACCCTTTTGGGACAACTGTATACATAAGTAGCCCACAAATCACCACACCTACCTTCAGAGATGCAGTAACCACCCCAGCCACACCAAGTAATCTACAGCCAGGTACTCAGACATCACATAACATGCTCCATCTTAACACACTTAAAACCACTGTTACCAAACAAGGACACTCCACTAGAGAAGCAGATTGCATCATGGAACAGACCACCCAAATCTCCCAAAAGAACCTACTTCAATACACAAAAAAACCCTCCTCTGATTGCACATCTCTAGCCATCATGTACCACCCCACACTGGAATCTATACAGGATATCATCAAACAATTACAATCCATATCTGATGGAGACCACAGCCTGAAAGATATTTCCTGAATCCTCTCTTCTGCCTTCAAACAATCCCCAGTCTCTCCAAGCTCATAATCAGAAGCAAGCTCCTCACAGATGAGCACATCAAAACGGCACCAGACCCTGCCAGAACAACAGATGCAAAACCTGCAGACGTATATCTCCATCGCTATGATGATCAACATTCCACACATACCTTTCAAAATCCATGGCTTCTGCACATACCTATCACAACATGTGGTGCACCTCCTCCAATGCACTAAATGTCCCAACTACTACTGTGTGGGTGAAACAAGACAATCACTATGTTCTCAAATGAACTCACGGAAAAACAATGAACGACAAACACCACATTACCTGTGAGTGAACACTTTTCACAAAGGTTTAAGATTACCAGCCGTGTTAGTCTGTATCCATAAATAAGACGAGGAAAACTTTGTAGCACCTTAGAGACTAACCAGTTTATTTCAGCATAAGCTTTCGTTGGCATCCGATGAAGTGGGCTATAGCCCACGAAAGCTTATGCTGAAATAAACTGGTTAGTCTCTAAGGTGCTACAAAGTCTTCCTCATCTTATTTACTTTTCACAAAGCAATCACCCTGTCTGATCTCTCAGTCCTCATCCTCAGAGGAAACCTGCACAGCACCTTCAAAAGACAAGACTGGGAGCTTAAATTCATAACTTTGTGAGATACTGAACAGACACACTGGATTTATGGCATATTACAATTGTCTGTAAGCACTTAACCACCTCAGCCTTCTCCCCACTCCCACACCTTCCCCCATGGCAGGAGAAGTATTAAAAGCCCACTGCCCCTTGAAATATGTCTCTATGCTTAAACAATATAACCCACCTTGTATTTAGCTGTAACACTGAGTGTATTTCCCAGACCTGAAGAAGAGCTCTGTAAACTCGAAAGCTTGACTCTCTCATCAATAGAAGTTGGTCCAATAAAATATATTACTTCACCCATCTTGCCTCAGTTCATCTGGAAGTAGATAAGCAGCCTGCAACACATGAATCATGCTGACATGGAATAGGAATGGAACAAATCATTGCCCAGAGGGGTTATAGGTGAGCACGGTAACAGGACAAAGACCTCCATTGCTCAGCAGGTGTAGCCCCATCTGCTTTACAAAACTTCTGCTAGGTCTGCGGTGTGGCTTTTTGCTTTAGATATTGGCAGCCAGTGGCGAATACGGAGTGTGAGCGTAATATACTATTGTGGATTTACCCCACCTAAAAAGGCACACAACCATTTTCTCCATCATGTGGAACTTTAGACCCCTCCAACTTAGAAGAACATAGAAATTGTTGCAGTGGTCCAACCTCAAGGTGGGAAAGACATTGATAACTGTGGTAAGGTCTGCGTCAGAAAGGAATGGTGAAATCCTTTTACCTAGCCAGAAATGAGTGTACCTCTTTCAAGCAAGATCAAGCCATTTACCCCCATTTCCTACCTGAGGGCTAATGCCCCTTCTGTTCTCACCCTAATTTACAAAGGGTTATTTACCCAGATCATCAGAGTCACCACACAATTCACTGTAATCGACAGCTTTTGCTTTGGAAAGAATAGATGACTGTAGAGTCCAGGAATAGATGAGTTGTTGCAAGTCAGTGTTACTGTTCATAGACAATAGAATGGGAAGAACTGTGCAATGTGATCTACCACTCTGAACTGATTCTGACCAGGGAGATCAGTCCCTGGCTTTCATGTGTACAAAATTCATACAAATCTTTTAGGGCTGGTCTTCACTAACACGGTCCCGGATCGATCTTCTGGCGATTGATTTATCGTGTCTCCTTAAGACACGATAAATCGATCGCCCGCGGCTCCCCTTTCGACTCCGGAACTTCAGCTTGCCAAGAGGTGCAAGCTGGAGTCGACGGGGGAGCGCGCCACCGACTGCCGCCGCCGTGGGGACAAGTGGTAAGTCGGCAGCAGATAAGCAAACTTCAGCTATGTGATTCATGTAGCTGAAGTTGCGTATCTGCTGTCGATCCCCCACCCCAGTGAGGACAAGCCCAACATCTCCAATTATAAGGAACAGTGGTGCAGTAGAAATCATTTCTTGCCAGTACCGCTGCACTCATGGGAGGGACACAAAGGGAGGTCATGTGACCTCCCCAAAAGACACCCCCCCCACATGACTCCTCCCCACCCCACCCATCCCAGGGCCCCCCCACTCTCCTAATCCCCTCCTCATGATCCACGTCCATCCCACATTACCGGGGGAGGGGGGAGCTCTATCCTCTTTCACTGAGCCAGAGAATATTGCTGTGCAGACCCCTGGGAGGAGGACTCAGGAGATGCAGCTGCGTGGAAGGGCTAGGGGTGGTATAGCAGCAACAAAGGAGCTGCTGGCGTGGATCTGCCCAGCGGCCCCACATTCTGCTCCCTTTCCACTAAGGCTCCTGGGAGTGCCCTGCAGTTCAGGGTTCTCCTAGGAGCCACAGCGGGGAAAGGAGCAGAACCCCAGCCCCGTCCTTCCACGCAGCTGGGTCTCCTCTGTCTGTACAGCAGCCCCGCCGGAGAACAGGGATGGGGCCAGCACAGCAGAGGGCTGTCCAGTGGTCCCACGTTTTAATCCTTTCCTCACTGCGCTTCCTGGGAGAGCCGTGCAGTGCTGGGCTCTCCTGGGAACCACAGCAGAGAAAGGAGCAGGATGCCGGCAGCTTCTCTAGCATGGCTGTCCCACCTCCAGCCCTTCCATGGAGCCCTAACTCCTGTCAGTACAGCAGCCCTGCTGGAACGCGGGACTGGGGGCATTACAACCACACCAGTTCCCAGCAGAACACCGGCAGATCCTCTGTACTGCCCAGCCCCACTCCCCCAGCCCTGTCCTCTGTTTGACAGGGCTGCTGTACAGACAGAAGAGACACAGCTCCGTGGAAGGGCAGGGCTGGGAGCAGGCTGCTCCTCTGTCTTTTTGGTACACTGTACCGGCTATAAATATCTTACTAGTTCGGCGTACTAGACCATACCACCATACTTGCACCACTGCTTAGGAGTAATCTAACAAGGAAAAAACCAACCACCCCACATCTGACTCCCGACCCTAGCAGATAAACTCCCAGAAATTGTAGGGTGTGATTCTGAAGAAAAGTAATTTTCAGCCAGAGTTCTACAGTGGAGTAAGAGTCTTCTTATATTTGTAACCTGACAAATCTAAAGGTTAGTGTTTTATTCAAATTCAGTAATAGACAATCTAATCAAGTAGGAAGAGCCGTGCCAAAGAAGGCTAATGGCATCTGTACCAATATTTTAACAAGAGCACACAGCATACAAAGTTAACGCAAAACAATTTGGAATAATATACAGCAACCAGAAAAATGGGTTTGAGAATTGACTTAAAATTATATAGTTACATTATATTTTTTGGAAGTCTCATTTTTATGTCAGCTTTTTTAAAAAAATGAAACACATTTATAATTTTAAATGAGAAAATTAGCATCAGCTGCACAGAGAGCATATTAAGAAAGAGGAATCATTATGGTTAGCATGGCGTGATTCATTGAAATGTGGTGAGTAGGAGGTACCACGTAGTAACCTGAATTGTACTGAAGTTAAAGTACATTTTGTATCCTTTTCAGTCTCTCTCTCCGGGGACAACTGAGCCAATCCTCCCTGTATACAGATGAATAGAAGTTTGGGCTGTTTTTCTCAACCAATTCGATATAATTATTAAAAATGTACAAGCTGTTTCACAAACAGTGGGATGGAAATTGGCTGAAGGAACATAAGCTAAGTAACAAGGATTGAGACAAAACTTTCTACTTTAACAAAAATGATTGCCTGTTGTAATTTGCAATTATTATAGTAGGAACATCTTCCACATACCAGCCAATAATGCAACCTAAAGAAACCTTCCCTGTAGTTTTTGGCCCCAGATCCAAAAAACTCAGCCTAGTGACACCACTGAATATACATGCTGAAAAGACCACCAATCTCAGAACTCTGTGGCCTGATTCCTCACTCCAGTTATCCTGATTTTATGCTAGTGTAAATCCATTAGACAAAGAGAATCAAGCCCCAGGAATACAAACTGCTGCTAACAAGTAATTAGACCCCTGTCTGAGCTAGTGAACAGAAAAGGGGTATTATGATATTGCACAGTAGGTAAAATAAATTAGAGGATAACAGCCATTGCATTGGAGTACATGAAGAAACAAATGGTTTCTGTAGTTAATTAACCTCCGCAATAGTTATCCTCAGAAAACTATAGAAAAAACATAATACCAGAACTAACAAGGATTAACTAAAATTGGTTAATGACTCTCTGACCCTATGAAATTACTCCAATTACAGACCCATCCTTCTTCCTCAAGAGTAGAATGTTAGATTCTGAAAAATGATGTATGAAAACATTCATTTGAATTCGGAAGGGCTGCACAGTTCCAGTGATATTTGCACCCATTAAGTACACCAGAAAATTCATGCAAACAATTTTTTTCTTGTATAGTTATTTGACTATTGTTTGTACAAAGACTCGTATCCAGGTGGGACAAGAGCATCTGCCCTTTGTTATTTGCTAATTTCCTGTTTTAAAAGTTTTTCATTATCTAATCAGCAGCAGAAGCCATAGAAGTTGTTATAAATCACACACCACAAGCAACAAATGAAGGAAGTCAGAAATTAGTAAATAAACTGTAGTTTGACATTTGTTCCCAGGAACTGAATAACTGGGCAAACAGACCAATTTCTGTGGATCTATTTGTAAATGAGAGAAAGATCCATATTCACAACAAACACCACAACCAGCTCTACTCACAAGAACCCATCCTAGCACTAGTTTCTTCCTGCGACTCTTGCATGTAATGTCTTCCTAGTGACTTCTATATTGCTGGAAATACTCTCCAAATCACTAGATATGTCCTCCCATCTGACCTAATTCCAAATTGCCAGGACTGACTTGACTGTCTGGTTGGGAGGCAGGTCAACTCAGAGTGAATGTCTAGGAAGCTTGAGGAAGCACAGAAACAGGGTCATTTAGAAGTTATTCCAGACAAAAGTCTTAATTTGACTTGCATCCAAAAGCCATGGCTCACCTCGCTGACTGTTCCACCCCCTCAAAACACCCAAGCTCTCAAGGGCCAACCACCAGGTGATGCATTTCAAAACCTCTGAAGAGTCATTTTCTGAGACATTTCATTAAGGCCATGTACTATATTCCTATGTACGGGGGGGGGGGGGGGGGGGGAGGGAGGAGACAGGCATAAACTCATGTAACTTGTATAAAATTGATGGTTTTTGTCCCTGTGGAGAAAAGAGCTGTGCTACCCGTCATTAGGCTATCCAGTGACCTAACATGCAGAGCACAACTGAGCCAAGATGTGAATGGAAAGAGGTTATAAAGTGAGACTCATTTTGGGGGGAAATCTTTAAAGTGATGAATAGTTTCAAGGATCAGCCTATGGTCAAGAGGAATCAGGTGACTGGACACAGTATCAAAGTTTAAAAAGAATTCCCTTGGACTGAAAGCTCAAAGGCAGAGACCATTATGTTTCCTATATATTTGTACAACATTTACCATAGTGTACCCTGATTGTAGTTTTTGGCACTACTATTATACATACATACATACACGTTTATACATAGACACATACATACACACACATGCACTCCAAGTATAATACATATAATCTATATTAATCAAATAAAATAGTAAGGTATGTGTCTATGCCATGCCAAGAATCCTAGGACATTGTGATATCTGAAGTAATTCAAACAATTGCCACCCTTACTGTACAGCTAATTTGCATGCAACAGTTTCATTGGTAATATGAGGGAGACTGCACAGATGGTGGATTATTAGCCCAACTGCCACAGTTCTCCAAGACTGCCAACACAACACACAGTACACAGTAATCCCAAATATACATAATCTCCCACAGCAGTACACACCCCTCAGTCAGTATCTGTACCCTCTCCCCCAAATTTAGCATGAAACTATAAACTTGAGCAGCAAAGCTACAGGTCACCACTAGTGTTAATTAATAAAAACAATAGTGATAATAATGGTAGTAAGACAAGAATGTTTGATTTTTCTGAGGTGTCACTAGCTAATTTTTCTTCTTATTTCACCATAATATAGTAATGGATAAATCGCAATAAAACTCTGAACAATTATATATTTTTTAATTCCTATGTTTTTAGAGGGGCTGTTACAGAGTTGAATATTCACCACTTTATATCTTCATTTCCCATTCAGTCTGAAGAGTCCTGAATGGGTCTCCTTTCTGTTGCTATCATAAAATCTCATCAGACAGTGTATTAATCAGTTTTTGTGGCTCCAGACAAACAATCTAGCATTATATCCAGTGAAAGTTAATGAGAGTAAAAAGGGTCTTCATTAGTTTAGGCAGCTTCAAGAAAGATAACCACCACCAAAATGTGCCCCCAAGGCACTGTCCAGTTCAGTGAGTTTCTTGATCTATTAACATCCTGGGAATAGTCCACTTGGCACAGTAATAAATAAACTGGGTCATACCTTGATTGAGGACATTCTGACTAGTGCCATCCACACATGAAACTGTCTTTGGCTGCTGATGCAGACAGAGTGTGATCCCTTGCTCTCAGAGAAAGATGTTGAAAAGAAAAACCTTAGCCCTTTGTGCAAGAGTGAAACAAACAGACACTCACTTTTATTGCAAGAGCTAATTAGATGTACTTAGACTTTCCTATGGTTATTTCCTCTGTAGTCCAAATGGACATCCCCACCCGCCACCACCATTGCAATTCTTAGACTTCAGGGCTTATCAGTTTCAGCCTTCCTCGTAGCAACATGGGTAGAGATTAGATATTGCCAGAAAATAGAATTTCATTTGTATAAAGTACTTCAAGTTTCCTACAAAAATTGCATATTGAAGAAAGAGGTAAAACCAAAGCAATCTTTTCCACAGATCTGAAATTTCTCAGTATTTTCACTGCAAAAACATCAAAGGAAATTTGCTTCTCTGTATCCCTTGCTGCCTGCCTATTAGGCTGCAGTGGAGCAAACTTATCAGGAAGCCTGGGGTCCATAGCAATTTATCTTGTTGGGCTGCATGGAGCCAGAGAGCCTGAAGCCTTCCCAGGAGACTGCCTAGTGCAGTGGTTCTCAACCAGGGGTACACATACCCCTGGGGGTAATCAGAAGTCTTCCAGGGGATACATCATCTCCCCTAGATATTTTCCTAGTTTTACAATGGGCCACATAAAAAGCACTAGCAAAGTCAGTACAAACTAAAATTTCTTACAGACAATGACTTGTTTATACTGCTCTATATACTATACACTGAAATCAAGTACAGTATTTGCATTCCAATTGATTTATTTTATAATGATAAAAATGAGAAGTGAGAAATTTTTCAGTAATGGTTTGTTGTGGCACTTTTGTATTTTGTGTGTCTGATTTTATAAGCAACTACTTTTTATGTTAGACAAAACATGGAATAGACAACACAAATCAGATTCCTGGAAGGGGTTCAGTCACTTGGATGGTTGAGATCCACTGCCACAGTGGACTGCCAAAGAGCTTGATATCCAGGGAGCTGGGAAAGATTTTCCAGTAGAAAACTGAAAATTTTCATCCCACTAGAATCTTGCTTCAGGTAAATCTGCCCCTATCTTTTATATTCTGTTCCTATTTATTCATATCTGCTAGGCCCTCCCTCTAGTACTGGGAGCTTGGGAAATCCATATTGGTGGGGCTTGAGTGTCATAGCAATATATGGTGAATAAACAAGAAGAACTGAAAATACTAGTCCATAAACTAAATTCTGGCATAATTGGCATCACCGAGAATTGATTGGTAACTCTCATGAGTGGAATACTAGTATAGAGGGGTGTATCTTGTTCAGAAAAACAGGTAGGGGAGAAGGTGTTGCATTATACATCAAGAATATACACACTTGTTCTGAGGTCCAGGAGATGAGAGAGAGACCAATTGAAAGGCTTTTAATGAAGTGAAGTTAAAAGGAGAAAAAACTAGGGGTGATGCCATGATAGGGCTCTACTATAGGCCACCAAATCAAGTGGAAGAGGATCTGGATGGGACAATTCTGGCACAAATGACAGAAATATCCAAAAACACAAGACCTGGTAGTATTGGGGATTTGAACTATCCAAACATTTGTTGGAAAAGTACTATGACAACACAAATTCTCAAACTGTATGGAGATCAACTTTTTGAAGGTGGTAGAAGTGACCAGGGGTCAGCCATGTTATACTTCATTCTGACTAATCGGGAGGAATTGGTTGTGAATCTGAAGGTTCAAAGTATTTTTGATTAAACTGATCATGAAATGAGAGATTTCATGATTGTAAGGAAAGGAAGCAATGAGAGAAGCAGAATAAGGACAACTTCAAAGAAGCAGACTTTAGTAGTTCAGAGAACTAGTAGTAAGATTCCATAGGAAGATCAAGGTGTTCAGGAGAGCTGGCAGTTTTTCAAAGAGACAATTTTAAAGATGCACCAGGAAACTATATTAATGCAAAGGAAAGATCAGAAGAATACTAAGAGGCCAATATGGCTCCATCAATAGCGCTCTAAGTACTTGAAAAAGAAAAAGGAATCCTACAAAAATAGAAAATTGGACAAATGGCTGAAGAGGAGTTACAATATCTATGTATCCATGAGTACAAACAAATAGTATATCTATCCATTACATACATTAAGAGCGAGAG
Source organism: Sternotherus odoratus (assembly GCA_032164245.1). Classification (NCBI taxonomy): domain Eukaryota; kingdom Metazoa; phylum Chordata; order Testudines; family Kinosternidae; genus Sternotherus; species Sternotherus odoratus. The sequence continues at coordinate 32,270,831 of JAVMKO010000001.1, forward strand.
ACACAGAAAAGTATAGGCCCTCTACTCAGCAGGGAAGGAAAGCTAATAATGGGCATCAAGAAGGCCGAGGTGTTTAATGCCTATTTTGCTTTAGTCTTCACTAAAAAATAATTAATATTAACAAGGGGAGAAGAATGCAAGCCAACATTGGTTAAAAAAATTGAATAAGTTGAATATATTTAACTCAGTAGGGCCTGATGGTGCAAAAGGAGCTAGCTGAAATGATCTTAGAACCATTAGCAATTATCTGAGAACTCATGGAGGATGGGAGAGGTCCTAGAGAACCGCAGAAGGGCAAACAGTACCTATCTTCAAAATGGGGAACAAAGAAGACCAAGGGAATTATAGGCCAGTCAGTCTAGAACTTTTTTTTAAATGAAAGCTGAGAATCTCACCTACCCCATCTCTTCCAGGAGCTGGGATTTCACAAAAACAAACACAGTATATCATGAGAATCTCATGATAATCACAAGAGCTGGTAAAATTTCTCTAGGCCTGGAGTATGAACATACCTATCTCTGAGTTAATAATGACACTAAAGCCTATCTGAAAATTTTAGACAAAACAATGTTTTGTCAAAAATCTGCCGATTTGACAAAAATCAGCAGGTTTCACAGGAGCAGTCTTATATCACCAAAGTATCAACAGAATATACTCTGCTTTCCTTCCAGCTTGCTTGGCAGACTCAACAATCCAAGCATCCGGGGTCCATGGTATTGGGGCAAATAACCATGCAGACTGTCCCAGAACTATACAAATTCAGACTGGAAATAAGGCACACATTTTTAGCAGTGAGTATAGTTAGTCAGTGGAGGGAAAAAACTTACCAAGGGTCATGGTGGATTCTCCATCACTGGCAGTCTTTAAATCTAACTTGGCTGTTTTAGCATCTCTGTTATATAAAAATAATTATTTTGGAAAAATTCCACTGCCTGTATTATATAGGAAATCAGACTAAACTACTACATAGCCTTGGAATCTATGGAACCAGGAAGCCCAAGGCTTTCAGGATCACTGGCCCCGATGGCATTCATCCAGGGTGAACGGTCCTAAAATTCTATTCCCTTTTATGGAAATGTTTGATTTTTAAAAAAATATTTGTTCCTAATTGGAAATATCGAAATCCTCTGTGAAATGAAATTATGCCACGTCAGGTGCTGTTTCAAGTCCTCGGTGGTTATGTTACTTTCACAATATTCTCTAGGCCTGCCTGGATACAAAACCTGCATGTCCTTCATGATGCTGCTGCAGGTCACTACAAGCAAGTTCGGTATATGTAAGCAGAGTTGTTAGTAACACCTATGGTTAAGGTTTCCCAATGCTTTCCATTATAAGACAGTTTTAGATGCTTTGCATGACGTCAAGAATCAGAGAGGTAGCCGTGTTAGTCTGGAATAGCAGAGGTAACAGTCCACTGCTTGCATCCGACGAAGTGGGTATTAGCCCACGAAAGCTTATGCTTCTATACTTTATAGTTAGTCTTTAAGGTACCACAGGACTCTTTGTTACCTCTTTTAAATGCTTGTAACTTTGCCAAGCTTCAACTGTTTGGGCAGAAATTTTCCATGCCAAAAATCTGCCTCAAACTGTGTGGTTGTTTGGTTTTTGTTTATTTGTTTAAGCTTCAGCAAAAATGATTCAGTCATTTCTGAGAATGAGGTTTGGAGAAAATATCCGCCTTCCCATGTTAAATAAATGACAACTAGTTCACTGAGAAGTTCTAACTAGCTCTAATGCCTCTATTGCGTTCTTATTCTTATTAGATCAGACAATCAGAAGTAGAAAAGGACTGGCTACAACCAATCCTTTTTCCAAAGTCAATGCTTTTTAAGTTCATATCACATTCAAGATAACCACCCCATGATATCTCAGATTGATGTGTAACATGCATTACTGCAACATGTGTTACTAGGCAAAATAAGAAGAAAAAACCACAAAACTCCTAAAGGTAGCTGCAGGAATCTTTCTGATGACTTTCAGTTACTAATAATGTCTTGGTGTTGTATACCATTCTTGTACAGCACTGGCATTACATAATTGGTAAATATACAGCTGTATTAAATAATGATGGTGGACTGTTCCAAGCTGTCAATTCTTGCTCTGGGAGCATATGTTAGGCAATTAATAATGATTATTTAATACAAGGATATATTTCTAACAGTCTAGTTGAATTTGTGCGGTGTATGAAACACACTCAAGTTTTCAAGGACTTCCAATCCCATAACACTGGAAGAAAAGAATGTTCCGAGAACTGGCATCTGAAGGGTGCCCATTCTCTATGAAAAGGAGAAAATGGGGGACAAGGCTAGCGAGCACAGGGAGATTTGTCCAATTTTGTGAGATAACAAACCTTTTCCCTGCTATCACAGAATCCCTGAGAGGCTGCATTAATGCAGTCAGAAAACACAAACAGATAATCAAATGACAGGGAAAATGGCAGGGTGGATAAATCTGGTTCTACAGGGAGTCTTTATTCAGAAGGGCTGAGGCTGCTGTGTTATGACGCAGTTCTGCAGGCTGCAGCAAGACTGGCATTTGGTACAGCAAGAACAATAGACTGACTACAGATGGGCACTTCCTCCCTAAGAACACTCCTTACAATTCAAATGGAGAAATACTCAGACATATGTTGAAATCACCATGGCAACCACTTACTTCAGTGTGACATCAAACCCAGATCAGAACTCCAGAGGCGTCTAGTACATGCTGTTTCTTTCTTTGAATTCATAATATTGATTTAAAAGGCAGGATCCGTTAACCATTGCTTCTCTTAATTTGGGATAAATGCTCTCTGTAGAGCGGGTGTTATTTCTGTGATTAGAAAACAGGAAGTGCAGACTGGAGTTAAATAATTCATGCTGTTCTGTTGCTCATTCTGTTCTTAGAGCAAGGTTATTTCTAGCTAGCTACTGTAATTCCAGCACACCAGCGATAGGATTATACAATAGCTAACGGCCCTCTCATATGCTTAGATCATTTTTTTTTAAATAATGGTCTTAATTCTTCCAAGCAAAGACAATCAGTTACACCCCCGACAAGTGACTGACTAACAACACTCCGCATGGGCACATATGAAATTCACAGGTTTCTGGCTTCGACTGGCAGCTCTGGGAAAGGAGCCCATTCAGGGCTGGACTCTCCTTTATATCAAGGACTATTTACATCATGTTCCAGTGATGAAAAGGAATGTTATTGTAAAGAAGAATCTGGCCCTTGGGCTCTGCTAGTGAGGGAATTCCTCCAGTTGCTCAACACCCCTTCAGTCAATTACGTGATATGGGTGGACTCAAGAGGGATTTCTACTTAATCCTCCAAAGCTGATCCTCCAAGTTGATAGTAGTGATATGGTGTATGAAGCAAGTACTGGGCTGGCAATGTGCATGCCTGACCTATAGCGCCCCCATCTGGCTAAGAGTGAGAGAGGACACTGCTGAGCCCATTTCCCCTGCACTCAGGCCCCCGTAAAAAGTCCATACAGGCCAAATATTCAGAACATTCCTTCTTCTGCGGTTCAATTTATTAAGTCCTGCACAACGTCTTTCAAAAGAAAACCAACTTACAGTCTTTATCCCAGCATCACCTGGGCACAGCGACTCTTCTTTGAGGGTCTATCCTTTCTTTAAAGTTAATTTCATTCACCCCAGTTCCAAGACAGACACAGCCCCTTTTACTGGATAGAGTGACCAGGCAGCAAATGTGAAAAATTAGGCTGGGGGGGGGGAGGGAGAGGGGGAGGTAATAGGAGCCTATATAGGAAAAAGACCCCAAAATCGGGACTGTCCCTATAAAATTGGGACATCTGGTCACCTTATCCTGGAAAGATCATCCTCCTGTTCCCTCAATATCTTTTTGTCTGGAATTTGGCCTTCTCCAGAGTTGGGAAAGAGCAGGTCTTCCCCATGCTGATTCAGAGGCCTATAGGAGCCTTCTTATTTCCTGCAGTGTCTGCAGATATCTACCAATAACCACGTGCAGCTCTCTCCCCATTATGGGTATGTCTACACAGGGATTAAAAAAAAATACCACGGCTGGCCCAGGTCAGCTGACTTGGGTGCGGGGATAAAAACTGCTGTACAGACATTTGCGCTCGGACTGGAGTCTGAACTCCAAGATCCTCCTGTCATGTGGTTCCAAAGCCCGAGTCCAGCCTGAGCTTGGACATCCACACTGCAGTTTTATAGCCACTTGGCCTGAGCCCTGTGCGCCCAAGTCAGTTGACATCGGCTAGCTGCAGCCGTGTAGGCATTCCTTAAGACGTCACCCCCCGTTCAAACCTACTATTGTGTTTTTAATTTATAAAGTGGGCGGGGGGGGGCAGGGGTTCACACTCAGGGTATATCTTCACTACCTGCCGGATCGGTGGGTAGCAATCAATCTTTTAATGAGACGCAATAAATCGATCGCCAAGACGCAATAAATCGATTGCCAGCGGCGCTCCCATTGACTCCGGAACTCCAGCTTGCTGCGAGGCGCAAGCTGGAGTCAATGGAGGAGCGCACCGCCAACCGCCACCGCCATGAGGACAGCAGGTAAGTGGGCCAAAGATAGGCTGACTTCAGCTATGTTATTCATGTAGCTGAAGCTGTGTATCTTTGATTGATCCCCCTGTACTGAGACCTCAGAGGATTGCTGTGTGAAAAGATCACGAATAACAAAGTTTGAGCACCACTACTTTACAAAAAATGTTAAGGAGACAAACAAGTTCAGGGTTTGATTAAAATCCAGTTGCAACCAGCTGCTGTTTCTCCATACTTCAGTGCAATAAAAAAAAAACCCTCCCCAAATTAATGGAGTGTTAAAATTAGGATTTCAATGTATTAACACAATAAAATTCTGAAGTGTTCATGCTCTTTACCACACACATTCTCTGGCCCTCTGGCCCCACCCTTTCTGAATCACTCTTAATTTAACCACTTGGTGCATATGGATGAGACTGGAACAGCCTCATGGAAAGAAGCAAGATTTTCAGGTTTAATTATTTTGGAATTTGCATTAAAAATAAGGAGAAATAATGTACTCATAATTTGGGAGTGTGGAATGGGGAATTAAAATGAGAGATTTTAGGTCTTTATGTACAATTTAATATGATTTATTTAAAAAGTTACTCAAGAGAACATGCAGCATCAGTTTCGTCAGTGACCATTTTGTCATGGTACTGTATTCAAGATCTTTTATTATTTATACTGCAATAGACCCTAGGATACCCAATCATGGACCAGAATCCATTGTGCTAGGTAATGTACAAACAAAAAAAACCCCCAAAAATAGAATCAGAGAGGTAGCCGTGTTAGTCTGGAATAGCAGAGGTAACAAAGTCCTGTGGCACCTTAAAGACTAACTTAGTCTTTAAGGTGCCACAGGACTTTGTTACCAAAAAATAGATGGTCCCTGCCCAAAAGAGCTTACAGGCAAAGTATGAAATCAGAAAACAGACATATGGGGGAGCACAAGAAACCAATGGGACAATATTGATCAGTATGATAAACGGTGGTCACAGCACACCTACTTCCCAACTGTTACGTATTTTGTAGGCACAATGGCAAAGGAGTATCTAAGGAGGGATTTGAAGAGAGACAACAAATAGCTTTGTGGATATTTATAAGGAGCAGCTCTCAAGAGTGAAACAGCATAAAAGAAAGCACTAAGATGCTCGTTTCAAAATACAAGAATATTTACCCAATAGCACATAACAGGGTGGGGATGTGGAGACTCTGCGGGTTCTTACTGGAAGCAGAAGTAGACATTCAATAGATTTCTATACAGTACTTCACTTTAGTTTAGAGCAACCTGACAGCTCCTCTCAGCCATGTTGGAGCCAGCCCCGAGAACCAGGAATGCACACAATCACCCAGCAGAGTTCTGGAGCAGGAGAGAATTGATGGCACTGTCCCTATTTCTATGGGATCTCCCATATGGGACTGTTACTGCACCTGTATTACATGCAATTACTGCATGGATTGCTTATATACCTCCAATTAATAACATATCTTTTAAAATAATAGCATAATAATACCTACCATTGCCTAGCATTATGTGATCATATAATGAAAGATGTTACACCTACATAAGTACAAGAGGGCATCTCATCCTCAATTGTACTAAGTATATAATAGATATATGAAAGCTATAAAATTGCGCAAATGACATAAAACATCCTATCAAAGCTGGATTTTTTTTACTGTCTACCTTCAGCATCTCTAAGTAGCTTATCAACATGGTATCTAAACATCATCATGATGTTACACATCATCACCTTACAAAGAGAATTAAGGTGATGTGAGACGCAAAGGTTCTGATACAGCAGTGTTTTTTTCTTAAGTGTTTTCTGCAGTGATGTTACATTATAGAAGTTTGGCATTCTATGTACTTGCCAGTATGCAAGTGTTTTGATATGTCTTTCCTCTCATCTCTAGCTAAAGTGGCTTCATATTACTTATAGGCTTCTGCACATACAATAACTCTTGCACAGTCGGAGTCAGGAATCGGCAACCTTGGCACGCAGCCCCCCAGGGTAAGCACCCTTGGCGGGTCCGGCCAGTTTGTTTACCTGCCGTGTCCGCAGGTTCAGCCGATCATGAATCTCACTGGCCGTGGTTCGCTCTCCAGTCCAATGGGGGCTTCGGGAAGCGGCGCGGTGCTGGCTGCCACTTCCCGCAGCCCCCATTGGACCGTGAACCGTGGCCAGTGGGATCCGCGATTGGCCGAACCTGCAGACGCGGCAGGTAAACAAACCGGCCAGGCCTGCTAAGGGTGCTTACCCTGAGGGGCCTTGTGCCAAGGTTGCTGATCCCTGGTCTGATCATATTACATCGGATATGTTGCAAAATAGAGAACTGAAAGGCCAAAGAAATATATTGAAATTATGTCTGCATCTTGATGAATTTTTCATCAAGTAATGCTTTCTGATTGTGTTGTGCAAATAGATTGTCATCTCTCTTCCCCAGCCCCATTGTGAGTGTTCTGTATTTGAGGTGAGGGACCTTGGGTGGAGGCGGGGGAGGAAGACAAGAGATTTAATGTCCAAATACAGCATGTAACATTAGACATGCAACATTAGGCAATTATTTTACAGCAGTGTGAAGTTCCAAAAGGTTTTTTGACACAAAAAATGCTGTTACTTCAAAAGAAGAATTTGTGCAGTTCAGAGAACTGCATACTGATAAGACTGAATGGTAGACAGGTAGCATGCCCACCTCCTCATTCAACACCAGATAAGATTCTACAAGTGTATGTCCAATTCTGCAATATAGAAACTCATGTAAAGCCACAAAGGGGATTTTACAGCCTACAAGAGCCTAAGAAGTGTAACTACCAAACATATTGTTTTAATCTAGTATGGAAAGAGAAGATACATCAGGCTTCCTGCGTGAGGATATTTCATTTCTGGACCATTTATAAAATGCAAACAGGAACTAGAACACGATGTGAAAAAACTCGATGTGATAGAAAGCCTGTGCAGGATGGACAAGTAAAGGTGCTGGAGACTTGGACTGTTGAAGGAATGCTTTTACACAGCTTGCCCCTGCTATTGGCAAAATATTGACAGGATGCTTTGGAAAAAGTACACATCAAAAAACCTATGACCAGAGGGTGAATGAAGTAGATTTCTGTGCTGATTCTGGCACATCCTAAAATCCACATTGCAGTCCCTATGCAATAGGAGCCATGAAGGATCATCCCAGACTGAGGCTCTGTCTACCCTGGGGAAGGATAGCTCAGTGGTTTGAGCATTGGCCTGCTAAACCCAGGGTTGTGAGTTCAATCCTTGAGGGGGCCATTTAGGGATATGGGGCAAAAATCTGTTGGATGATTTAATTGGAGATTGGTCCTGCTTTCAGCAGAGTGTGGGACTAGATCTCCTGAGGTCCCTTCTAACCCTGATATTCTATGATTCTAATGTGGAAAGTCAACCTACCCTATGCAACTCCAGTTATGTGAATAAAGTAGCTGGAGTTGACATGCCTTGAGTCAAGCTCCATGGGGTCTATAAGGCAGGGGTTTGAAGGAAGAAATGCTCCCATTGACTTACCTTACTCTTCGCAGGGGGGGGGGGGGTAGAGTACAGGGGTCCCCTGGAGAGTGATCTGCTGTTGCTTTGGTGGGTCTTCACTAGACCCACTAAATCGACAGCCTGTGGCTCAATCTCAGAATGTCATCCTACTGTAGTGTAGACCTGTCCTAAGAGACAATAGCCCAGTGGAGAATGAGGAAGAGGATGATGCAGAAAGTTTAGTCCTTCTCTAGGTAGAAATAATCTGCAAGTGAGACAACTACAGAATATAGGTGCATGTTAACACTGCCATGTCAGCATATATGTGCAGTCATTTTGATGCCATTTTGTGGCGGACCAGAATTTGTCCCAATACTCCCTAAAACAAGAAGTGTCAGTCCTTCAACAGGTGTACTAATTTCACTCTCACAAAGTTAACACACACACACACACACAAAACCTGCAGTTGCCCCCAAAATGTTAACACTCATCTGATTGCTCAGACTATTCTCAAATATTTTCACATTTAGTGCTTGCATATGAATTCTAGTACTAAAATAATAAATCCCTGGGTTAAAAATACTCTAACTTGTGCTCCCTGACATGATAAAAGCTTCACTCTAAGCTGAAACAATAGATTGTCCTTGGAACCTTTTCTTTACATGCAGGTTTTCATTGTTTTGTTCCCTGAATATGTTTCTAAGTGGCAGCAAGAGCAGGAAAGGGTTTCTGATGGGCGGGGGGAAGGTTTGCACATAATTTTTATATATATGCATAAATTGCATATATATATAAAAATTATGTGCAAACCTTCCCCCCGCCCATCAGAAACCCTTTATATAAACATCATATATATAAACATCAGTTGAATGCCTGCAATCTCTTTTGAAAGCTAAAACTAAGTCTCTTGAGCTTCACACAAATGAAGTGCTAGAAAATTGTCATTCATTGTGTCATGCTTGTAGTCACAGTATGTGCCTGCTTGCCCACTCTTCTCTGACTCACTCCCTCACTGCCTTTAGTCAGATAGTTGTCACTGAGCAGGAACTTCCTCTGCTGCAAAATGGAGCAGCATTCTTGTAAATCAATGATGGCCTGGACCCTCAGATAATACCTCTCCCCTTTAACGTTATAATAAATCCGACTCCCCAATCAAGGGAATAAAAACAATTTATTAGATAGGAGATCCCTCCCGATGTATTACAATCATGTTGGCATGGACGGTACAGAATATACCTTATAGATCCTGCTTGCGTAAATGCATCAACACGCCTCCGGATGGGGTGTTCCAGAAAATCCTACAGCAATGCCACCTGAATGCTAAGCAGGCAGACTGTCTCTGGAGATTCTGCCCTTGGACGCTGGGTTTTCTCTTCAACAAAAAAGGGGAGGAGGGGAAACAGTTCTGAATTGTAAAGAGAGAGCGGGAAGCCCCTGAAGTGACAAAACACTGAATTATTCATTGTACAGCTTCTAATTGTTCTTGAAGTTAGCGGTGCCATTTGTAGCTAAATCAGCTCAGTGTTTCTGCATTTTCCCCCTCCCTTCAGGATTGGGAGGAGAGGGACAAAGAAAGAAAGAAACACCTTACTGCAATTCTCATATCCGCATTGCTGCAGCTCCCTCTGCGCAAGGAGCCAGAACAGAGAACCAAATACACATTAAATCCCAGTTGCCTCCAATTGTTTATAGCCATACATTATAATCTAAATTCTAATAGTTAATAGGGTTTCTCATTTAGGGACATTAGAATATAGCCATTGCTACCCCAAACCAGACCAGTGAGCCACCTAATCCAGTGTCCCGTCTCTTACAGTGGGCAGCACAAACTGCTTCTGAGGCAGATACAAGAAACCCAGGGGAGGACAATTATAGAATTATCTGCCTATAAGGGAAGTTATTTTACTAACCACCATGATTTAGCAGCTGGATTATTCACTAAAGCATGAGAATTTAGATCCTTTCAACAACACAAAGCAAAACAAAAAATCAACATCTAGCTATGAGTATTATCCAGATAAACGTGCAGTTCCTTTTTGAACCCCACCAAGCTCTTGGCCACAATGAAACCAGTTGCAATGAATTCCACAGTTAATGATGCACTGTGCAAAGAAAGCACTGTTTTCAAATGTATTTATTTACATTCTACCTTCCCTTTCTTTTGTATTTTAATAAAGGATAATTAGGGGCACCCAGTTTATCTTCGATCATAATTATATATATTTTTCTCATATCCCGTATTTAATGTCATGCACCACCCATCTAAATTAATTAGTCCCAGTCTTTTTCATGCTCTCCTCCTCGGATAGTTTTTACATGCTTCTAACCATTTTCATCACCTGACTCTGAACCCCTTCTGTTCCCTCTGTAACCTTTGGAGAAAGGAAGATAAGAACTGATTCATTTATATAATGGCATTATACTCCCTAACATTTTGTATTCTTTTTGACTGCCAATGCACATTGAGCAAAAAGTCTCCATGAAGGTGAAACCACTGCCTACATCTGGCTGACCAATATGGTTTCCTTGTGCTCCCCATCTGTCTGCATCCATCTGTTGGAAGCTCTTTAGGGCAGAGACTGTCTTTGTGTTTGTATGGCACCTAGCACAAGTGGGTTATGGGCCATGACCCAGCTTTTCTGAAACACAAATTGTTAAAAAATAAGAAACGCATTTTAAGAAATAAACTGTCTACATTAGTGCCCGGGTCTTTTTCCTGAGTAATTAGAGTTAATTTAGAAATTACCACGTGCATAAGTAGTTCAAATTATTTACTCAAATGTACACTCATTTGTATTTATCAATAGTGAATTTCATCTGCCATCATTCTGTACATTCACCCAGTTTATTAAAACCCTACAAATTTTCCTCACATCATCCTCTTGAGTTGCATGATTTGGAGCAGGCATTTGACCCAGGGTCTCCCACAGCCCAGGTGAGGGCCCTAACCACACCAGACTATTGGCTTTTCTGAGATGGGGCTCTCAATCTCTCCTCATATAGCTGTTCCACTTTGTATAGATGAATATTCATTGGGCCAGAGAAAGACTGATTCTGTGGGCTGGAAATTAGGGCACTGATCCAGGATGCTGGAGATGCATGGACTTGAACCTAGGAGTCCTTCACCCCAATTGAGTGCCATAACTATGGGCCTTTTCGCTATCCTAGGATATGTCCTTGAAAAACATTGAAAGGTCCCAGATTCAGCCTGATGTGGAATATATATATATATATATATATATATATATATATATATATATATATATATATATATATATATATATATATAAAATTTTCATTGTATGGGAAAACCATTTCCTGCTCAGCTCTATTGCTTACCACCTTTCCTTGATCATCTATAGTATATTAAAACAAATCTGTTTTAATATGGATCATCTGAGTATCCCATTCCTAACCTTTTCTATGTTGAAATTTGGCCATTTATGTCCCACTTATTTTTTGCCTGTTAGCCAGTGTTTAATCCTTGAGAACACTTTAGCTTTCATCCAATTGCCACTTGGTTTCTTTAACAGCTTCTTCCAAGGGACTTTATCAAATGCACTTTAAAAGTCTAAATAAATTATGCCACCAATCTGCCTTTATCTACTACTTTGTTGACATGCTCTAAGAATTCTAGTAGACTAGAAAGACATCTGTTTCCTTCACAGAGGCAATACTTGTTTGTCCATCATACCAGGGTTTTTATAACTTTTTAAATTACTGTTTCAACCAATTTACCTGCTACTCAAGAAAGACGCATTGGTCTGCAGTTCCCAAGATCACCCCCTAATGCCTTTTAAATATAAATATAAATATAAATATATCTTCAATATTATTAGTGTCCCTGTCATCCGAGTTGCTACAGATTTTAATGAGCATTTGTATACTTTTGTTAGCTACTTTATTCTTCAACTCTTCCAGAGCTCTGGGATGCAGACCATCCAGTTCTGGTGAGCTGCTGCTCTTCAGTGTACCATTCATCTGGACACCCTCTGAGAGTACCTCCTCTTTATTATTTGAAAGAGAGATCCTCGATTGTGGTGATCAAGCATAGAAATAATTTATCTCCTCCGCAATGTTCTTGTCCTCCTCAATTGCTACTCCCTGGTAGTCCAGTGAACCCACCAATTAATTCCCTTGCAGGTTCTTGCACTGAAGAAAAAAATAATCTTAGTTTTCATATCTTTAGCTATTTACTCTTCAAAATCCTTAACTATGCTGTTTTCCATGTTGTATTTTACTTGCTGTAGTTTATGTTTGTTCATACTGACATCACTAGAACTGGACTTCCTTTTTCTATAAAATACCTGCTTGGTTGGAATAACCTTTTGACCCTTGCTCGGTAGGTACACTTCCCACCCCTTCTCTGTATTCTTTTTGTGTAGTTATCAATTCTGGCTTTGGTGACTCTGTTGAAGTAACGGCAACACATTATTGAGCAGGATTTCAGCAATTCAGGAAGTATGTCCATGATACATTGACCATCCAGGAAACCACAGTAGACAACTGATGCAATCCTTTCAAAAATAACCTTAATTAAAGAAGACCTGACCAGATAATGCAATTTACAGTGCCTATAGCTGCCAGTTTTATTTCTAGTAAAGTCATCCACATAGATATCCAACCTTTTGAATGTTGTCAAAACTGGTACAAAACTATACATAGTTTGAGGTTCACCATCTATACTGATAATATATACAGAATGAACTGATTATCCTTTACAAATCTAAGAAGATCAGTGCTCATTACACACTAAGAGGTTCAAGAGTGAAAAGCCACAAAATGCCACTATGCCTTCAATACTAATACAAAACAGGTATCATCTTTGTGCCAGCATGTCTCTAATGTATTATACATAAATTGGTATTTCAAAAGTTTTTTTTGGTGATTCAGCTTCAATGCTGGCTTAGGTTTAAAGAGATAGTTCTTAATTTCTTAGTTAACTTAGAAAACAAGGGTGAAGAATTTCACAATTATCAGTCCCCAGCTGTAGTGGCAGTGACCAGTTGTGTCCACTGAAATAGCTTCTGTACCTCAACAATCTAAGGAGTGGACAGCTTAAACTGCCTCAGTAGATTTTACAAAATTAAAGAGAATTAATCTGAATTAGCATACTCTGACTCTGCAGGTTGTCCATTAACGGATTCATTAATTAGTACAAGGTAGAGGGCTACCTACTGCTACAAAGCAGGGTTTATTATGAGTGAAGATAATTAAATGGATAAGTATATAATCACTGAGCACAATATGAAAGTGCTTCCATTGAGCACTTCTAGGCTTGGGCATCTTAAATTAAAAAGGACCAAGCTGACACTTCCTAAACTCATGATAATATTTTATTTTAAGGTGGCACTCCTTTTATACAGTACTAGCAAGGGATAATTTGGTGCACTATAGACATCAAGCTAAAACTATTGCTGACTAAACACTTTTTTGCTCTTGGCTTTCAAACTACTAGCCATAGTTTTATTTCATCCATTGGGTCTCAAACAGAATGGTGTTCTAAAAACATCAGCAGTTTGTCGCAATAAGACTTACTTCACAAAGCAAACAAAAGGAAACAGAATAAGATATGAAATGAAAACCAGAATTATCCAGCTGGTCAACCACAATTAGTATGGTCAACCAGCTGGATTAGTAGCTTTTCTGAAGTTATCCTTCCTGGCAAAGCAAAAATCCTCCCTGTTGTGGTAGTTATCATATAGCACGTACTGAGGAAGGCCCCAATCCATCTCCAACTGGATATGTGTTGCATGACCCACCCCCACTGTTTCTAGTGGGGCTCCCTACAAGTGCAGGGATCTACCTGTGCAGATCAAACTGTAGAATAAGGAATTTAAACAGCCAGGGAACGTGGGTCAGTATTTACTGGGAGATAAATAGAATGCCAGATTTTCTGATCTAAAGCTAATTAATTTGAATGTTCTAGAGAATTAATGCCTTCACATTCAAAAGACAGAGTAAATTAACTGAATATTATGTGCCTCCATTAATTCATGATGATGTAAGAATTTCATTGTATTAAGTGCATCACAACACACTTTCTTCTGATATGTTGTAAAAAATTGATTTGATGTAGGAGTGATCAATCAATAACCAGCTTTTTACTGCCATGCAGGATGAAAATAATTAGTACAGTAAAGAGAACGGTCAGTAGCAGACTTTGTGTGTTTACCTCCCTGATGAATTTATGGAAAGCAGTGAAATCCCCTTCACAGTCTTTATTTTTCTAGGCTAAACAAGTCCAAGCTGTTTTAATTCCTTCTTGTAAACTAGGCCCTTCATTCTCCTCTGTATTCTAGTAGCCCTTCTCTGCTCCTTTTCCATTCTGAATTCCTCTTTCCTGAATGAGGTGACCAGAATTGTACATAGTATCCCAGATCAGGTCTTACCTGTGCCTTTACAATGACATTAATACTTCCCTCTGTCTACTGGAAATACATCCTAGGATTGCATTTTCCTTTGTCATGACATATCACACTGATGTCTCAATCATCCACAAAAAGACCCAAATCCTGTAGCCTTTCCAACTGATGAGCCACCTCATCAATTGTTCTTATTAGTTCCTAAATCCTCAGCCTCTCTGAAGTTTCTTCTCATTTTCACTCCTCTTTTTCATCATCTATGAAGTCATTTTTCAGACTTACAGCAATCTGATTACCTCCCTTACTGACTAATGCTTGGATTTTTCTCACTTCAGTACTTTTACATCCTTTTAACCTTTGATGATGATGGCATGCTAGGGGATATATATCTATATCTATATCTATATCTATCTATATACTTGGATAAGAGACCTCCAAAAAAACATAGCTGGACTCCATTATATTTTTCAGAGGAGTGAGGGTGTCAACTCCAGCATAAAGGCTAAAATGTACATAACCACAACTGCTATCTTCTTCACCTCCTCAGGCCATTTTGCCCTTGATTTTCAACTGTATCTACTTAAAAGTTGTTTGGGGGTATATTTAACTAAAAACTTTGAAAGTGTCTTAATAGTCTAGTCTATTAGTCTAATTAATCTAAAATAGTCTAATTTTATCATTATTATTGTTTAGACCACTTGTGCTCACTAAATAATACATCTGCCTTATTTTAGGCAGCTGTAGTAAATATTAGTACTAATATTTATGTAATGTCTGCAACAGAGAGCTAGCTGTGCTTAATTGACTGCCAAAATGATAATGCAAAGCAAACATTTTTCCACATCATATTGTTTCTTTCAGTAGAGAGAGTCATTTAATAATGCTGTTTACATGGATATTTTATTCCAATCTCACCCTGGTCCTGGTAAGAATGTAATGATATTTCACCCAAAATGGAAAAAAAACAAAAATATTTTCATAACAGTTGATAAACAAAAGCAGCAAATATGGTTCAAAAATACATCTATACTGTATGTTTTATAAAATGACTTTCTTGGCCAATTCACTGATTTTAAAAAATAATAATTTAGATTTGCAGTAATGATGAAGTGTTTATAGTTCAGCTGTTGGAGATCAGACAAATGAAATCTCTGTTCTGCTGCATAGCTCCTTTTCCTTAACAGTTCAATATTTTATGCCTGCAGACATGGCATACAGATACAGTGTAGTACAAACTGTATCTTTTAAACAGTTTGTATGTGCCAACCAACAGCACTAAATTATCTCTCACCCAGACAACAATCCATAATGGTTTAACAGTTTTATAAGTTATTCCATGATGATTGAACAATTTCATTGTTATTAATGTCAAAATAGATAGTATTTACATGGATCTGCTTGCATGTTGTCATTAGGGATACTGATAACATTGTCTGCTACTAGTCTACCCCAAATCAATTGTGTGCGATTTTCATTCAAAAACCCCATCCCCTATTAAATGGTGCTATCTGTAATAGCTTCAGCACGATCAACTGCATAACATTTGTTGTCTAAGTTATACCAACAGTTAATGACCTTAAATAATCAAACAGTAAAACCTTAAGAGACCATTATGACTATATCAAACAACTATGATGAATGACTAAGTGCTCTGAAGCGGAATTGTACTGACAAGACCGAACAGAAAGCACCAAGAATATAAGACAACGAAGTACATTTTAAAGAAAAATACCAACTCATTCAGTTGTTGGGCCATGCTCTAAAATAAATGGCCATATGATCTAACAAAGAAATTGTTGTTGCTGGTACATTTCATAAGTTCAGCCATAATGAATCATAGCAGTGGTCCACCAGTCCACTACCTTGTCTCCAACAATATCATCTGATTTAGAGAACGACACACTACAGTAGGCAGCTATGAGGTATACCTCTTCAAAGAAAATACTCCTACTAGTCCCTTCCATAGTTATAAATTGGTTTATACCCTGAAATTTAAGGACTTATATGGCTTCAATGCTCTTGTTTATTTTTTAATATTTGTATAGCCCTGAATACTCTTGTTATTTATATGTGTCTAATATTTTTGGAATCCTGCTAAGCTGTTGGCCTTGTTGATATCTTGTGTCAATGATTTCCACCATCTAATTGTGCTCTGGCCATTTATCAGAGTTTAATTTTCTTCCCTTCAATTTCATTGAACATCTCCTTATTCTTGTATTATGAGAAACAATGAATAGAAGTTCCCCATCTACCATCTCTGTAGAATGCTATCTTTGTATATTTTTATTACACCCTTCCTTTACCTTCATTACCAGGAATAGGAGTACAGTCAAATAAAATTAAATGAACTTTCAAACAGGTTGAGTTTTTTCTGAACTGAATGCTAAATGAAAATGTAAAGACCTCTTCTGCCAGGTCAGAGTAGACCTTAATTCTTGTCTTTGCTTGTCTTCACTACGCTGGGGAGGGGTCGATCTTTTGGCAATCGATGTATCACGTCTCGTCAAGACGTGATACATCGATTGCCAGTGGCTCCCCCGTCAACTCCGGAACTCCAGCTTGCCAAAAGGCGCAAGCTGGAGTCAACGGGGGAGCACGCCGCCGATCGCCGCTGCAGTGAGGATGGCAGGTAAGTCGGCTGTAGATACACCGATTTCAGCTACGTTATTAACGTACCTGAAATTGCGTATCTACAGCCAATCTCCCCCCCAGTGAAGACCAGCCCATATGACTTTACTAAACTAGGCCTTTAACATAACTGGGCTCCTGGGATTTTTATCTCTTTAACTGCAGTTACAGGTTTTCTAGTTTTTGATACAACTATATTCATATTTTGGCGTGTAGTTAAGCATTTCATGTGTAATTATTATTAATTAGCGCTTATGTAACGTGTCAAAACTCTAGACACACATTAACAAATTAACACATAGCACTTACATTGAAAGTACAATGCTCTTCAGTACAGACATTATGCATTGCTAGCAAGTTGAATTATAATTACATATTGCGCTTTGGTTTTTGTTTCAAATTGGAGTGAGCAGGTGGTTTCCCCAACCTTCTCCAAGACACACACACACAGCTTTATTTACAAAGAAACTCATCAATATATAAACATATTCCTCTAGTTTAAAATCTCCTCGGATGAAATTCTAGCCCCATGGGCTTCATTAGGGTCAGGATTTCACTTATTGGGTTTCTCCTAGAACTAGCCTCATTCTGCCTAGAAAACCATTCCCATCTCCTTATATACAGGATGGAACTAATTTTCCACCCCTGCTGCAAGCAAGACAACAATAATCCATCGGGGGTTATTGGAAGGGGTCCAATACCTGCTAACTGGATGGGTCAACAGAAGAATCCTGTCACCTTCTAACACTTGGTTCCTATCTTAAAAGTGTGTGAGAAATAATCCCAATACCTTACTCCCTAAAATAAAATCTCATATCTGTTTATTTTCTCTACTGCATTCTCTCTATTTCTCTCTAAAATACTATACCACATATGCCATACAGTCAAGTTACAGTCTATATATCTATCTACATCAATCACACACACAGGGGGGCTCTGGGCACCAGCACAGCAAATGCATGCCTGGGGTGGCAAGCTGAGGGGGGAGGCCTGACGGTCGCTTTCAGGGCAGCAGTCAGGTGGCCTTCGGCAGCATGTCGGTCCTGCAGATTTGGTGGCATTTCAGCGGCGGGTAAGCCAAAACCACGGGACTGGCGGACTTGCCACTGAAACACCACTGAAATAGAGGAACCAGTTGACCTCCGGCAGACGTTCCTCCGAAGGCCGCCTGACTGTTGTGCTTGGGGCGGCAAAAATCATAGAGCAGCCCCTACATACACACAAATGACACTAAAAGAGCATTATAAAAAGGTCATATTGATAAATTCTTTAATGACATGATCACATTCTCTTTTTTCCACAGGACTCCCCCACCCATCACTCTGTGCACAGGTAGTGCTCACTTAATAAGCAGCTATTCAATATTTTGTTTTCACCTCGTTGTTCAATGTGTGGTCCCATCCCTTATTTACGTCACACTAGTCAAATGCTAGTTTGAAGACAAAATTATTAATTTCCTTCTAAGCTCTTCTATGGTGCTCATTACTACATTTTCAGAGTACTTCACAAGCACTAAGTAATTAGTTTTCACAGTACTCCTATGAGATGGCAGAGTATTATCCCCATTTTACAGATGAGTAACTGAGGCAGAGTGATTAAGGTAAAATGCATCCACTACTTTTGGGGGGCCCACAATTTGACACACCTAGGACCTGATTTTTCAGATTCAGAAAAGTGCATTATAAAGCACATTTAGGATGAGAGCACAGCTCCCACTGGCTTCAGTTGCAGCTGAGTGCGCTCAGAACTTCTGTAATTAAGACCCAGAGACTCAAGTCAAGCACCCAGCATAAGACACAATTAGTGCTCACCCGTTAGACAGTTTGATTTAAGTGACTTGTCTTGCTTCACGAGAACTCAGGGGCAGAGGAAGGAATAGAATCTAATCCTCTAAGACAGCAATCAGATGCCTTAACTGCGAATCCATTCTTACTCTTCAGAATGTCATCTGCTGCATCCACTACCCACCTTCCAACTCTGCCACCAGGGCCATGGAGGTTGCTGAGGGGAAAGATCTCCTCACAGACCACCTGGCCAACCCTTCTACACCATCCAAGACAGCTGCAGTTCAGAATGGACTGGCCGCAGGTCATGCATCTAGGAAACAGTTGTATGAATTCATGATCTGTTCCCTATATTTCCTCACCTTCACGTACCGCCTTGATACCAAGTGTCAGGACCTCCTGCCACCTGTGCAGGGTGAGAAACCCCAGTGGGCCAGTCTGTATTCCACCCTGGTCCCCTGGCCCATCGGGGATATTAGTTGGTGGCTCTTTCACGGAGCCATAAGCATGGGAGTGTTTCTGGCACAGTTCACCCCTCTCCCCAACACTTGTTCCTTCTGCAGTGGTTCTTACTGTACACTGAATTGTAAATTAAACATTTCATACCATGTCTATAAAATTCCAAAATGGAAGCTGAAACAACATCCTTGGGTACATTTAAACTATTTTAGGATGCAGTTAAATGTATATTTAAAATGTATTATAGCTGGGATTTTCAGAGACCTAAGACAGTTCAATCTTAGGCCCTGATTCGGGGCCCCAAGACCGAAGTGTCATTCAACGTCATTCAATGAGGAACCGAGTGCAGTGTACTGCAGTGTACCGTGTAATTTACAATACACTGTACAATACAGGAAATTACAGTGTAATTTACAATACGGGAACTCCTCACTGAAAGTCGTCCTGTTTAATGTGGTTTCATTGCTGAACAATTAGGGAACATGCTCATTTAAGGTTGTGCAATGCTCCCTTAGAACATTGTTTGGCAGCCGCCTGCTTTGTTCACTGCTTGTAGGAAGAGCATCCTGTTGCAGCTAGCTGGTGGGGGCTTGGAACCAGAGTGCACCAGCAGTCCTCCTAGCAGCTGCCCAATCCCCTATGTTCCCTGTGCAGCAGCTGCTCAGCAAGCTATCAATTGTCAGAAGTTCAACTGTCCCTCCCCCCACTGTCATGCACTGCTCCTGCCCTCTGCCTTGGAACTGCTCTCCAAGACTCCTGCTTGCTGTGGGGGAGGGGGAGGGAGTAAGAGGGGGGCTAATGTCATGACGTTCCACTCCCCACTGCTCCTGCACCCAGCTAAGCCCGTCTTCCATAGAGTGGGGGGAGGAGGGGAAGGCGACACCCCAGGACAGGGGCAGCAGCTGCAGCTCAGCTTGCTAATCTAATTAACAAGGCAGTGTACTTGTCATGGAGTCCCTGGGGTGATGCTCTGGAACTGCTCCCTACGAAGCCAGTCAGGACTTTGGGGAAACGCTTCCTCTCTGTGAACAGCCAGTCTCCCGGGCTGGGAGCTTCACAGCTTACAGCCTCCACCTTCCTGGGTCCAACCTCAGAGCATTCATCGTCTTCTACCCCTCCGTGCGCTTCCCCCAGCGAGCCCACCAAGATGAGGTCCTACACTCCAACTCCACAGTCAGACGTGACTCTCAGACAGCCAGTAAAACAGAGGTTTATTAGTCAACAAGAACATGATCTAAAACAGAGCATACAGTGAATGTGAACCCTCAGCTGGATCCATTTTGGGGGGCAGAGAGCCAGATAGCCCCTCTGCCCTTCTCAGTCAGACTTCAGACTGAAACTCACTCTCTAGCCCCCCCCCTTCTTTTCCTTTGTCTCTTTCCCAAGCCAGGCGGTCACCTGACTTCTCTGTTCTCAACACTTCCAGCCAACACCTGGAGAGGGGGAAAGGGCCCAGGCCCTCAATTGCCAAGACAGAGTGTCAGCCACTCCTTACTTACACTGGCCCTTTACTCTGCACCAATTACACACCCTTATCCCTCCGCATAGACACAAGAAATGCGAAGGGAAAACTGAGGCACTCACACAATATCCAGAGGAAACATTAAGAATATTCCCATTCCATCACAGTACTTAAAGGGGAAATGTGCATAGTCGCAGTCTCTGTCTGCCCTTCCTCCGAGTGTGAGAATTAACCATTGAGGGGTCAGTTCATCATTTAGCAGTAAGGCATTCCCTGGGAAATATTCCTTACCCTCTGACTTCACCACCTCAACCAAGCTTCACCATCATCATTGCCGTGTACCAGTATTAAATTGTTTGCTTAAAACTTCTACTCTGTGTGTGTGTGTGTATATATGTATATTTATATTATATAAATATAAATATAAATATAAATATAAATATAAATATAAATATAAATAACATTTCCCTGGAAGTTAATGTAAACACGGCAGGGGTTAATTCTTATGGGAAACTTGAATTCGCTTAACATCATTTCATTTAAAGTCGCATTTTTCAGGAACATAACTACAAGGTTAAGTGAGGACTTCCTGGAATTGTGGAATTAACAAAACTAATACTTTTACATTTCTAAAATACCATCAAGTTCCCCAATAATGATCAGATAACATAACAAATCAATTCAGTTTCCTTAACAAATATATTACCAGATAAATTACATTAAGGCAACTTTACATGATCAGGCAAGTAGTACTGGAAAATGATTATTTTTCAGGACAAAGAAAAAGTATCTATTTGCTGTATTCACTTTACCCCCATAGTTCTGTACCATGTAAAAAAGAAGCTTTTTCCATAACGTCTGTCACCTGTCAGCTAAGAAAATAAAAATTGTCTTTCTGCTCTGCTCTGCTCTGCTTTCAATGAATTTCAGATGGTTTATGCCGTGATTGATTGGTAATATGCCATCCTGTTGTGTCTGTTTCTATTTTTGCAGAAAAACCGACATGAAGAAGAATTTAAAATAAAAGTGAATTAAATCAGATTGCCTTTTTTTCTGACTGTCTCCTTTATGTTTCAGCCAACTGCAGAACCAAGCTGGGTGTGTGGTTTCAGATCACATATCTGCCTTAGTGTGGGAAGTTGGTACGAATGACTTTCCCCTCATTTACCCTGATCCTAACAGCGTTTTGCCTCAGCTCCTGCAATACCATAGAAGACAAACAAAACACACATACAAGACAAACTCATGTTTGTGCAGAATACTTTGTTTATAAACATGCAAATAGAATTTCATGCTAATCCAAGCATAGCAGTGATTGTTTTTCATGGATGTGTATATTGGCATTGTAGGGCAACTTTTTATAAAATGATTTTATGAATTCTTATTAAGATGAAATACTCTATGCAAGAGGGACAAAAGCAGCATTGTGTATATCTGGATTAAATTTAGAATAGAGTTTAGATTAGATCGGGGTCAGCAACCTTTGGCACGCAGCCCATCAGGGTAATCTGCTGGCAGGCTGCAAGACATTTTGTTTACATTGACCATCCATAGACATGATCCCCCACAGCTCACAGTGGCCGTGGTTCATTGTCGCTGGCCAACAGAAGCTGCAGGAAGTGGCAGCTAGCATGTCCCTGCAGCCCGCGCCTCTATCCACCTGGTTTAGATAGCACCAGAAAACAATTCTCACAAGATTTTGGCTTCATGAAGTAGAAATTTCACAATTTTGGCTGACTTCACAAGGTTTCTGTTATTCAGGACAGTAGAAAACTTGTAAAATCAGCTGATTTTGAGAGCTTTCCATTATAATAAGCAGAAAACAGTTGGACTCATGAGATTTTGGCTGTATCCAAACTGGAAAAGGAAAACAGGCTCCTTCTGGTTTCAACAGTCAAGATCAATCTGGAACCAGACAAATTGGTCTGGATCTGCCTAACGGAACCTGGACCCCACATCACCTTACCCTGACCTCATTTTCATTTCATTTCACTGTTTCCCGTCGTGTTTCTGAATAAACAATTAACATTTTCATTCACTGAGGTTACTGGAGTTCCATCATATATGCTCATCAAAGAGAAGATTTAAGAACATAGAACAGAATTGTTCAGCTGGCGTAGTGATTGCCATTTACTTTTCTCTATAAAGAACAGTTACTCACCTCGTAACGTTTGTTCTTCGAGATGTGTTGCTCATGTCCATTCCAAGATGTGTGTGTGCGTTCCGCGCATGCACGGTCCGGAAAGCTTTTCCCCAGCGGTACCCGTAGGGTCGGCCGGGGCGACCCCTGGAGTGGCGCCCTTATGGCCATGCATATATACCCCTGCCGACCCTCCCCCCGCTCAGTTCCTTCTTGCCGGTACTCCGACAGAGGGGAGGCGGGTGGGATTCGGAATGGACATGAGCAACACATCTCAAAGAACAAACGTTACGAGGTGAGTAACTGTTCGTTCTTCTTCGAGTGCTTGCTCATGTCCATTCCAAGATGTGACTTACGAGCAGTCATCTCGGAGGAGGGTGAGGAGTACTCTGAGTACCTGCTGACAGGATCGCTTGTCCCACAGCTGCGTCCTCCATTGACTGCTGCACGATGGCGTAGTGCGAAGTGAAGGTGTGCACCGAAGACCACGTCGCTGCTCTACAGATGTCGACGATCGGAATGTGCACCAGGAACGCCGTGGATGCGGCCTGAGCTCTGGTCGAATGCGCTGTCAGTGCTGGTGGAGTAGCATTCGAAAGGTTATAAGACAATTTGATACAAGATGTAATCCAGGCCGAGAGGCGCTGAGTAGAAATTGGTAACCCTTTCATCCTTTCTGCCACTGAAATAAAAAGTTGTGGAGATTTACGAAAAGACTTGGTCCTTTCTATGTAAAAGGCTAAAGCTCTCTTTACATCTAACGAGTGAAGCATTCTTTCCCTGTTATCCGCATGGGGTTTGGGAAAAAAACACTGGTAGAACACATCCTGGTTCAAATGAAAGGGCGAGACTACTTTGGGCAGGAAGGCCGGGTGTGGGCGTAACTGGACCTTATCCTTATGGGAGATCGTATAGGGCGGTTCAGAAGTGAACGCCCTAATCTCAGAGACTCTGCGTGCAGAAGTGATTGCCACTAAAAACGCGGTCTTCCATGAGAGATAAGAAAGGGGGCAGGAGGATATGGGTTCGAACGGAGGCTTCATTAGGGCCTTTAGAACCAGGTTGAGGTCCCATGGGGAGGCTGGTTGACGTATTTGAGGATACAACCTCTCCAAACCTTTAAGGAATCTGCTAACCAGGGGGTTACTAAAGTCTGAATTGCCACCAACACCCGGATGGAACGCCGAAATGGCGGCCAGGTGTACCCGAACAGTGGAGAGCGCTAATCCTTGCTGTTTCAGTTCAAGGAGGTAATCCAGAATAGTGGAGATCGAAGAGGACAGGGGATCCACCCCTTTGCCCTGAGGCCACAGTGAGAAGCGCTTCCATTTGGCAGTGTAGGCTCCCCTCGTGGAAGGTTTCCTGCTACCCAGGAGGACATCCCTGACTGAATCCGAGCACTGAAGCTCTGCTGGGTTCAGCCACGGATATACCACGCCGTGAGGTGGAGAGACTGCAGGTTGGGATGTAACATCCTCCCGTGGTCTTGGGAGATCAATGTTGGTGACAGGGGAAGTGTTACTGGCGTCGTCACACAGAGAGACAACAGGGTCGTGTACCAGTGTTGACAAGGCCAAGCTGGCGCTATAAGTATGATGGACGCTTTGTCCTGACGGGTCTTCAACAGTACTTTGTGGACAAGGGGGAACGGGGGAATTGCATAAAGCAGGCCTCCCGTCCATAGAATGTGAAATGCGTCCCCTTCTGAACCTGGGCTGAGGTTGAGGAGGGAGTAAAATCTGTGGCACTTCCTATTGGCCTTCATGGCGAACAGATCGAGGAGGGGAAACCCCCACCTTTGGAAAATCGAATGGGCAACATCCGGTCTGAGAGACCATTCGTGACCCCGAAAAGAACGGCTCAGGGAGTCCGCCAGTACGTTCTGAACCCCCGGAAGGTAAGCTGCTGTGAGGGAGATCCCTCTGGGAATGCAGAACTCCCAAAGGGCGAGGGCTTCCTTGCACAGGCGAGAGGAGCAAGCACCACCCTGTTTGTTTATATAAAACATCGTGGCTGTGTTGTCTGTTAGAACTGACACGCTCTTGCCCCTCAAGAGTGACTGGAACGTCTGGCATGCCAGGCGAACTGCTCTGAGCTCTCGAACATTGATGTGGAGAGACAGCTCCTCCTGGGACCAGAGGCCTTGAGTCGTGGTCTTCCCAAGATGAGCTCCCCAGCCGAGAGCAGAAGCGTCTGTCACCAGCGTCATGGACGGCTGGGGCTTGTGAAAGGGCACCCCGCTGCCCAGAGATCTGGGCTGGAGCCACCAGTAAAGGGACTGTCTTACCTGCAATGGAAGAGTCACTACGAGGTCGAGGGGGTCTCTGCGCTGGTTGTAGACCTTCGCGAACCAGGATTGCAGAGGACGAAGGCGGAGCCTCGCGAACGGCACCACGTAAGTGCACGCAGCCATGTGGCCCATTAGGACCATACAGTTTCTCGCTGTAGTCATGGGAAACCGAAGAAGTGAGTGAATAATGTCCGCCATAGCCTTGGCCCGAGAAGGAGGTAGAAAGGCTCTTGCGCAGCGAGAGTCCAGTATCACCCCAATGAACTCGATCCTCTGGGTAGGAATGAGGGTTGACTTTGGTACATTTAGAATGAGGCCCAGCTTTAGGAAGGTGGCTCTGATGAACGTTATTTGCATCAGGAGCAGCTCCCTTGACGTTGCCCTGATGAGCCAATCGTCCAGGTAAGGGTAAACATGGATGCCGTTCCATCTGAGGAATGCTGCGACTACCGCCATGCATTTCGTGAATACCCTTGGAGCTGAGGAGAGGCCGAATGGAAGAACCATAAATTGGTAATGTTGGGACCCCATCACGAACCTCAGGAATCGCCTGTGACTCGGGATGATGGAAATGTGGAAATATGCGTCTTTTAAGTCGAGGGTGGCGAACCAGTCTCCATGATCCATAGCGGGAATTATGACAGCTAAGGAGAGCATGCGAAACTTCAGCTTCTTTATGTAGGAGTTGAGGCCTCGCAAGTCCAGGATAGGGCGAAGACCACCTTTGGCCTTCGGGATAAGGAAATAATGGGAGTAGTAACCCTTGCCCCGAAATTCTTGAGGAACCTGCTCTATGGCACCCAAAGACAAGAGGGTATGGACCTCCTGATCTACGAGTTGCTCGTGAGATTGGTCCCTGAAGAGGGACGGGCACGGGGGGTGGGTGGGAGGGAGAACAGAGAATTGGATAGAATATCCCATCTCTACCAGGCTGAGAACCCACTTGTCCGAGGTGATAGAGGACCATGCCTGGTAGAAATGGGATAGACGGTTCACAAAAGGGGAGGAAGTTATGAGACTGGAGGCTGGCTCGGCGTCCCCGGGCGCAGCTTCAAAAGTTCGGCCTGGGCCCGGGAGGATGGATATTCCCTGGGCCTTGAGATTGACGGGAAGAGGAGCGCTGACGTCCTCTACCAGCACCCCTTCCGCCTCTTCTCGGTTGGTCCCTCCTGTAAGGGGGACCTTGGGAAGGTCTGACTAGAGGAGGTGGAGGAGGCCTGAAGGGCCTTCTTTGCCCTTGAGGAGTATGCAATCCCAATGAATGGAGCATAGCTCTGGAGTCTTTCATTGATTGCAGCTTTTTGTCCGTATCTACTGCGAACAACCCTTGCCTGTCGAATGGCAGATCCTGAATGGTCGCTTGCACCGGCGGTGGAATGCCAGACACATGTAACCAAGCCCCGCGACGCATGGCGACTGCCGTAGCTAACTGCCGGGATGCTGAGTCCGCCAAATCTAACGTATCCTGAAGAGCAGCCCTGGAGACCAGCCTGCCTTCCTGGACGACCGCCCTAAATTCCTGGACGGACTCTTTAGGAAGGGCTCCTTCAAACTTAGTCATTGCCGACTAGGTGTTATATGAATAGCGTCCCAGGGCGGCTTGCTGGCTGGCGATCCGAAGCTGCAAGGCCGCCGATGAATAAATTTTTCTCCCCCACAAGTCCAATTTCTTGGAGTCATGGGACTTTGGGGTAGACCCCGTCTGCCCCTGACGCTCCCGGTGGTTCACCGCGTCTGCAACTAGTGAGCCAGGCGGGGGGTGGGTGAACAAGTATTCGTACCCTTGCCTGGGTGCGAAGTAACGGCGCTCCACTCCCCTTGCTGTCGGGGGAAGAGAGGAAGGGGTCTGCCATAAGGTCTCCGTGGTTGATTTTACTTTTTTCATGAAGGGCAGAGCTATCTGAGGCGGGGAACTCGAGGAGAGGATGTCCATGTTGGGGTCCTCATCCTCTTCCTTCACTTCCTCCGTGTGAAGGTTAAGATTCTGGGCCACCCTCCTTAGTAGGTCCTGGTGGCCTCTGAGATCCATAGGGGGCAAGTTCGTGGATGTGCCTGCCACCGCATCATCCGGTGACGAAGAGGAGGAGGCGGGCTGATGGTCGGCTACCTGGAGGTCCTCCTGAAAAGGCTGTTGGTAGGCCTCCATTTCCTGCTCCTCGCGCACCTGGGACGTGGCACCGGATGGTCCAGGCTGCTGGTCATCCCCCATCTCTGATTGAGGCCTAGTCACAGTAGCGCACACTGGGCCCTTCGGTACCGAGGGCCATGAGGCTACTGAGGGGGGGCCCTGTGCCTGATGATAGGCAAAGGGCGTCCAAAACGGCCATGGATTGGTACCTTGCCTCTCTTCCCCGTAAGTTTGTCGGTGCCGACGGTGCGAGGAATGATGGTGCCGGGAGTGGTGCCGTCGAGATGACCGGTGGCTATGACGTGACCTCGATCTATAGGAGGACGCGTCCGACTCAGACGAGTACTCAGATTGGGACCAGGGCGGTGCCGCGCCGTCCGGTGCCACGAGTCTGCCGTAGGCATCAGGCTTCCCAGGGTATATATACACCTGCGGCGCGGGGCAGACCGGTGCCGGGACCAATGGTGCCGAAGACGCAGCTGGTGCCTGAAGAGAGGAGGCAGGCGGTGCCGCCGTCGCTGGCAATGTGGTAGGCGCCCCCGTGCGGGAGACCGGTGCCGGGATGATGAATTCCGGTGCCGGGTCCGTAGTTAGACCAATAAGGTCCTCAGCGGCAACGAACGCCTCCGGGGTAGACGGACGCTCGAGCCCGGGCGTCTCGCTCTCAAGGGGGAGTCCCCCTTCAGGGGAAACCGCCCTTGGTTCCGGTGCCGCCGGTGCCGGTGTGGGCTCTAAACTGGGCCGCCTCGCGCGCTCCGGAGCTGCCAACACCCCTGAGGGATCACCCGTGGACCTACGCACCGGGGAGCGCCCTCTCGACTTCTTAGAAGGCACCGGAGATTGAGAGCGGTGCCTTCTAGATGATCCTGCGCCGTGCCGAGGAGATCGGTGCCGGGAGGCCTTCGCGGCCTTCGGTGCCGCGGTACCGCGGACCGATGCCGGTGCGCTGCCTGATGTCGACGGCTCCGATGGTTGCAGGGCAGACTCCATGAGTATGAGCTTCAGTCTGGAGTTTCGCTCCTTCTTGGTGCGGGGTTTGAAGCCCTTGCAGATGGTACAGCGATCTGTTTGGTGTCCCTCCCCGAGGCACTTCAAGCAGCAGGAGTAAGGGTCACTAATGGGCATGGGCCTCCCGCAAGCTTTACACGGCTTGAACCCTGACGCCCCAGGCATAACCTGACGCCAGGGAACAATGAACCAACTAACTAACTACTACACTATACTAACTACAAACACTAACTACTCTAATTAACTACACAATAGAAACTATCTAAATACCTAACTAACTAAGAACAAGACGAAAGATACCGCTAAGTAGCTGAGAAGAACGCTGTTCCAGCGACCGCCAAGGACGGAAAGAAGGAACTGAGCGGGGGGAGGGTCGGCAGGGGCATATATGCATGGCCATAAGGGCGCCACTCCAGGGGTCGCCCCTGCCGACCCTACGGGTACCGCTGGGGAAAAGCTTTCCGGACCGTGCATGCGCGGAATGCACACACACATCTTGGAATGGACATGAGCAAGCACTCGAAGAAGAAGTTTTGATTCATGCAACCAACATCAGGAGGAACAAAAATGGGATTCCCCACTGTCTCAAATTTATGATATCATAGGAAGAGGTGGCATTAATACTTATAGTTAAGGTTGCTGACACTTTCCACTATAAAACCCAGCTTTTCAGTTGCTTATAAATTTTGCCAAACTTTAACCATCAGGGCTGAAATTTTCCATGCCAGATCATAAAGTCATAGAATATCAGGGTTAGAAGGGACCTCAGAAGGTCATCTAGTCCAACCCTCTGCTCAAAGCAGGACCAACTCCAACTAAATCATCCCAGCCAGGGCTTTGTCAACCTGGACCTTAACAACCTCTAAGGAAGGAGATTCTACCATCTCCCTAAGTAACCCATTCCAGTGCTTCACTACCCTGCCAGTGAAAAAGTTTTTCCTAATATCCAACCTAAACATTCTCTACTGCAACCTGAGACCATTACTCCTTGTTCTGTCATCAGGTACCACTGAGAACAGTCTAGATCCATCCTCTTTGGAACCCCCTTTCAGGTAGTAGAAAGCAGCTATGAAATCTCCTCCCCCCCCCCATTCTTCTCTTTTACAGACTAAATGTCTGACAAGTTGAGATTTCTATGGAAAGGAAAGTTTTAGCAAAAACAGGTTTACTGTTTCTGAGAATGAGATTAAGGAAAACTATTTTGTTTTGATGATGTTAAATTTTTTTAGAATTGTTTCTTTGAAAAGCTGTAGCATGTCTATGCTTTGGAACAGGGACTTGATATGCAGCCAGATAGTTTCATTTGCATGAGAATGCATCTCTGTGAAAATTCACTCAAATTTGCCTGAAACTCACAATTTGCATATGCTTAGTAGAGATTTGTTTGATGCTAGCAGCTAAATTCTCTAACAATTCTGTCTGCACTGAGCATGCTCCATCCCAGGGTTCAGGAGCTGCGCAGGACATAAAACAGTATGATAATGTATACACACAAAGGGTCTGAAGGAAAGGCCTTATGTGCAATTATGATTTCCTGTCTTTTGAATGCTTCTCTTTGCAACTTTAACATCCTTTTTTAAAAAATAGGGGTTTTTTTCAGTATGAAATATATTACATAGTTCGCAGTTATGTAGTGTCTTTAATCCAGTCTCAAAATCTTTTATAAATATTCATTAAATTAAGGCTTACGACGTCCCCTTGCGGTACATAGTTTCTTTATACCAATGTTACAGATAAAACAGTCACAGAGATGTTAAAAGGACTTACGGTGACAAACAGCATATGAGTGGTAAAGCTTAAAATAAAAGTGAAGTATCTTGACTCTCAGACCATGTTTAAAGCACTGGCTAACACTGCCTAGATACAGCCGAGGTGCACAAATTTATAAAATCAGCTTTGCAATATTTGAATGAATATGTGCTGACCCATGTACAAAAGTTACTCATCGTCCTTGAAATTATGATTAAAATTAAGCAAAATATTTTTATATACATTATATATATATATATATATATATATATATATATATATATATATATATATATATATATATATATATATATATCACATACATACACACACACACACATGTATATACATACACACACACACATATATATACACATACTATATCTACTGTTTTATCTAAATTAGCATACTTCATTCTGTTCCAGGGAATCAAATGTCACATGCCCCTGGCAAGTGGGTGGATGGACTATTTGCTGGAAGGTTGATAGGTTAAGTAGACAAACTGAGGAGCTCTGTGATAAACTCCACTTAGCACACCCCTTTGACCACCACACTTATACTTTGTCTACTAATGGGACTACTTGTAACATTGTAAGGAGGAAAATTGTCAAAAGCACCTAACAGATTTAGGAGCATAAGTCCCAATGACTTTCAATGGGACATGTGACCCTATAACCCCTTTGTACACTTTTGAAAAAGTCTTCCTAATCTCAAAGTGGCTTCAAATAAATAAAATGACAGACTTTCCTTCCTTCTGCCTCAAAAGTAGAATTTAGTCCATAATTACACTGAGCTGAGGTACAGGAAGAGCCCTATTCAATCTGAAACCAGCAAATGATTTCCCATTTTAAAAAAAATTAAACAGGAACAGAATCAGTCTGCAATATCTCGTGACCCAGCAGAACTAGATTCATTGTACACTATTTGAAATGGTTTTAGGATTTACATCTTATTCCTGACACATCTTCAGAGCTGAATACAGCCTGTCCTATGTCTCAGATCAGTATATTTTGGGGCACAAATGTTATACCAAACAGAAGCTAGAAGCCCCAGGTGTGAGTTAGTGTAGGTAGGTCCTCAGAGTGCTTCTAAAACACACCATCCCAGAGCATTTTATATTTGGTCAAGATTTTTATAAATGGTTACCAGAAAGATTAACAGTGGAGTTTGCGCTATAATTTTTGGTTTTACTGGCAAATTCCACTTTTCTGATTGCGAACTTGTAATGTTTATATGCAAAATACGGCATGTACTGGCAATTCTGCAGGAAAGCAGAGTATTCCATTGCTGTAATGTTTCCTTGTTTAAAATTTATGAAGAGCACTGCAAATCCTTTGGAAGGTGTATAAAAACTTTATAATTATATAACATTTCTTACTTGTGAGTGTATAAAGTGCTTTATGCTTGTATCTCCTAAATTTCCAGTGCATTTTACATATACATATTAGATATAGATATAGATATAAAAATATCAAACAAGTGGTAGTTATCTACAGAAACTTTAAAGGAAGCTTCACTGATAGTTTTCCTATATTGTATTTTTCAAGAATTTGTTATATCTATCACTAAGAATTATAACAGCCAAGACACTTTCTTAAAATCAATTATTCTCTCATAACAAGACACATTTGCCACTTTAAATTATTAGTAGTGCTACAGAGTATATTATGTAGGGAAATGAGGTTCTTTTTCATTTTTGATTAAAAATGTGTTATTAGATTAGCTTCTTTAAACAATTCTCATAATTTAGGTAAATCCTATTTGCATTATGTTGCAAAAAATAGAGATTTTAAGAAAGTATTTTGTTTCTATAGAATTGTAACTTATCCTAAAGGCCAATTCTGCAGTCAATCTATTGTAGATAGTTATATGGCCTCTATCACCACTGTACCCGAGCACCTCACAATCATTAATGTATTTATCCTAACACCATCCCTCTAAGGTGAGGAAGTGTGAGTATCCTCATTTTACAGACAGGGAACTGAATTATAGAGAGATTAACTGACTTGTCCAAGGTAACAGAGGCAGTCTGAGGCAAAGCAAGGAATTCCTGAGTCGTAGGCTAGTGCTCTAACCACTGGACTGGACTTACTCTCTCAATACACTGCTCTGATTTCACAATTGAGAACCTAATTCTGTCCTTTTACACCTTATTGGGCCAAATTAATTCCTAGCAGACCTCCCATTTGCTTCTCTTATTATTGTTGTTTGGTGCTCCTGGAATGAAAATTCAAGCTGTTGTGTTTTACCATTTATACAGAAATAAAAATATGAAGAAATCACAAAAGAACAGTGGGGGCCGAATGCCCACATTTACTATATAAAATGAGCACTGTACACTTCGTATTTTGTGTTGTAATTAAAAATCAACATATTTGAAAATGTAGAAAAATAACCAAAAATATGTATAGCAAATTTCAACTGGTATTAAATTATTAACAGTGTGACTAAAACAAAGATTAATCACAATTAATTTTAATCGTGATTTCCCCCCCCAGTTAATCACATAAGTTTACTGTGATTGTCAGTCCTACTAACTATACATACACATTCTCTTATTCTGACCGGTTTCTGGAATATAGAACACAGTGAGAGCTACTAAAAAGCCCCCAAACTATTCAAAGGAATACTACCTCATTCCAATATACTACAAAAGCATTAATCTGAACTGGACCCCATTGTGCCAGCTGTTTTACAACCACAGAGAAGAACTTTCAATCAAATTTATAACAAGACATACCAAGAGATTTGAGAAAACACAAGAGGAGGAAAAGCAGGGAGTGAATAAATGTAAATCACAGTTAACGTAGGCTACAAGCCCAATTTTACTGTTCCAAATGATTTAAAAGTTTGCAGTTTCATTTTGCCTTTGACCTTGCCATCATTACTTGTCACAGAAGAAAAAGGGATTTGAACGGGATGAGGGCCCAGGGGGGAAAAATACTGATATTGAAAGCCAGGCCCTTAGGAAATAAACAGTATATGATCAAATAATTAAAATGCACATATTAAATGTTGCACAAGCAGCCCCAATTCCGACATATATTGACTAATATCTGCTGAATTTTCTAATCAATGTTCTGTTAACAGAGGTTTTTGCATGTAATTTTAATACGCCAAACAAAAATACCAATTTGTTGGACATCATTTGTTATTGTTGAATGAGGGAAATATTTGCCGTTACAATCTGAAGTTGTAAAGAACAATTTTATTAATTAGGCCATTTTAGTCAAAAAGATTCAGTAATGTTTTGCTTGAACACTTGGGCCCCCAATAGCTAACCCTAAATAGCATTACTTTCTAAAGAATATTGAACGAGTATTACTGTATAAAGAATACTGTCAAGAATATGATCTCTGCCTTCTTCCAAAACTTTGAGATTTACTGTAACTTTCATCCAGGATTTTTCTTCCAGTAACATATTTTAGGATTAGCTTTTGGGGCCCTCAAGTTTTAGCTGAACATTAATTATTCATCTTCTGATAAAGCTGGTTACAGGTAGAGTAAGGCTTTACTCAGAATGACCTTCCTGAGCATATCTTTAAGGCTAATACCCTTCCCTCCTTAACACTCACTACTGCTGTGATGTACACAAGAAATCAGCCCAACCTTGATTGACTGGGCTGAGGCACAAGTTGAGGCTGGTGGTTACAGGATAACTGGAGAAAGCAGATAAGTTATCGGGCATCTTTGCCATCACCCGTCCAGCGGTGGGACACTGGTGCTGGGCTGGCGAGATGCAGTTTGCTCATCAGAGATTTTGACATCTGATACTTGTCCTTAGGTAGCGAGATTCTTCACCTGAGCTCTTGCCAGTCCTGCAAAGAAAGAACCCCCCCCCTAGAAAGCAGCTTGCAAAGAGGGACCTGCCCAAAAAACGGGTCAAAATTGATATTTATGTTAAAAAGACGGGACGGTCCAGAAATATGAAAAAAACGGGACTGTCCCATTCAAAACAGTACGTATGGTCAGCCTAAGTGACAACAATTCTCACATATATTCTCTCTGTTGAAACTTACTGCAACCTGTGGATTGCTGGCAAACTGTTTATTGATTACTCAGAGCAAAACTTGCAATATTAACTTCACCAAATTTCAGCAGTTTTAATTATGCACCCAGACCATGTAGTAAATTTCTATTCCCTGAATGTAACTCTTGGAATCAGGTTTCCATACTTGCAATAAATATTTGAAATTTGTTTTCCACCAATATCCTAAAATACTTGTTTTATAATTAATATATTGGGGCCTTGGACTTCATTTGGTCCTGGATTAGACCCCAGGAGAATGTTCTTGCAAGTGAACTTGTTCTTTATAGTACTCAAAGAAAGCAAATGATAAAAGGGACATGAACACAGTCATTTCTTATAACTAAGATTAAGATTTTGTCACGGATATTTGTAGTCAAAGTTAGGTTCAGGTTATGGGCAAAATAAAAAAAATAATCATGGAAGCCGTGACCTGTCCATGACCTTTACTAAAAATATCCATCACAAAATGGGGATCTGTGGGTTGCCACATCAATTGAAGCAGGCAGCAGTACAGAGGCTAGGAGCTGACTGCAGCAACTTGGGTTGTGGGGTACCTTGCCATCTGCAGCTCCAGGGGTCCCCTTTGCCTTTGGTAGCCAGGAACTCAGGGTTCCCCACTGCCCCTGGTGGCCAGGAGCTCTAAAGGGACATCAGAGGCGGTGAGGGGAACCCCACAGCTCCCTGCCCCCGAGGACAGTAGGGGACCCTGCAGCTCCTGACCAATGAAGGATGAAGTAATGGATTCCGTGACCTCCATGACTAAATCGTAGTCTTACTCATAACACTTGCTCAGATCTGGTTACAGACTCCAGAGGAGAATCTTCATTTAGCTACACCCAAAGAAGCCCAGATTAACTTGATAACTGCATGAGACTTACCTAACAGTGCTTCAGAGGGTCTCAGAAAGCTTCAAGAGTGTGGGAGTTCCCATCTGGTCTTGTACAGGGCACACAAGAGTAGGAATCCACTGAGATGCACATCTTTAGAGATAAAGAATTACAGGTAACTAGTAATTTTCTTGCTTTTAATAAAGATGTTCTCATTTTTATAAGAGGTGTTACAGTTATAACAAAATGTTATACTTAGTAATTTAGCATTAGCATTGTTTATAACCTGCTAGGGCACATGTAGGTTTGGCAGAATTTTTTTGCGGGCAATTTTAACATTTAAAAATATTTTTTCAATTGTTAACTTTTATATTTACATTTGTGGAAAAGTAAGGGGTGGAGGGGGAAGAGACGTAGAAGATTGGGGATTAGGGCAGCACTAACAGCAGGTCTGTAGGGAGTTCCTTGCAAGGCAAAGGGGCAAAGTGTGGGGGAGGTGCAGACCTGGCCTGGCATAATACGTAATAATATAGTACAATAAATAACTAATGTGGCTTTTTTGGTGGGAGGGATTTTTTTTTCTTTGTCCTAGAAATAAAACAGAAGATTTTTTGCCTGCTGTGTGCTTGTCACACAAGAAAATGTGTACCTCACAACTTGATCTGTGGCTTTTATCTTTTGTGAAGGTTACATTCATAAGAACTAGCATTGTAATCGTAGTAGAACATGATCTGTTGTTCAGCTGGGATTCTTGAAGTTAAGTTGTTTACAGTTCTCCTGTGCACTTGTAATCCCAGTCCAATCCATGTGATAGGTCTGTTTATACTGCTCTTGCCAAGCTGAAAGCAATTCTGTCACTGCGCCATAGGCTTCTACATAAGACTTAACATTGCAGCAAGTTGAGTCAGCAGTACTGGCAGCCAGCCAGAATTCATCACTGCCTCGGGTTTTCTGACATTTAGCTAGTGTCCAGATCAGGTTCCTATTGCAGATATAGCCAAGAAAGGCTAGGTTTTCTTTTAAAATGTAGTTTATGAAAGAAATTATTTGCCCAGACTATTACTCAATAGAAGCCTGACTAAATATGGTGTTCGTGTAATAAACTTATCAGTCCTTAAATAACATACAACACACAACAAAGGAGTCACAAGTATGGAGTCTCTCTCCTTCGTAGAACACCAAAAAGACAAAAACGCTGTGAGAAAAATGTAGGATTCCTCCAAGTCCTTGATCTCTTCTTTTCAGAATTGCAGAGTGGAAAAACTGTACAATCTGATCATACTAATAGTTTTGCTAGAACCTGAACAATTCTCATATAAATGTAACTTTGCCTCCCTTATACTCAGTGTATTAAAAGCCTTTTCAGTTGGCCAATAAGCCTCTGGATGTGTGCATCCTAGTAATTCCCATTGATTAGACTAGCACTTACTCCTCAGCTCATTAGCTTTTCTTGACATTTCACTCAACCCATAAGCTTCTCATCATTCTATCAGCGGATTCTGTTCTCCCAGCAGATGGGAGAGCTGCTATCACAGCTCTCCTTCCCACAGACATTCATTTTTAATCACTGCCTCTGATACTGGAGTTTGGAACAAGATATTCAATTCCCTGCCACCAATGAAAAAACTCTGACGCAGGAGAATGGGTATCCTAGATAATAAATCTCTGAGGTTTATGATGGAGGGGATTTTCCGTTTTAAGCCTCTAACTAACATTAAGA
This sequence comes from Sternotherus odoratus, assembly GCA_032164245.1. Taxonomy (NCBI): domain Eukaryota; kingdom Metazoa; phylum Chordata; order Testudines; family Kinosternidae; genus Sternotherus; species Sternotherus odoratus. The sequence goes on from JAVMKO010000001.1 coordinate 32,307,411, forward strand.
AGCAAGTAAAAGGCCCTGGTAGCTTTTTGAAGTCTTTAACATGAATAAGAAAAGACAAACTGATAAGAGCTTAAGTGTGTCTTTTGTCAAACCACGCTGGAAAGAATCATCAGCACTGACACATGCCAACGCTATAAAACAGGCCAGTATGGTACTGATTTTTCATATATGTAAAACTGCAGCCTTTAAACTGTTGTGGGGGTTGGCTGCTTCACATTGCTCTGTCTCCTCTACCAGCCCGATCTCTCGTGTGATACTATAAAACCTGTATAAGGGACAGTAGGTCTTCAAATGCAGTAGCTGTCTATCTCAGGGGAAATGGGATGAGGGAGGGGTAGAAAAAAGTATTTTTCTAATTCTGGTTTTATTTTGTCTGTAGAAAGAACCATCCTTCAAATATCTTTTATGGAAGACCTTTCTAAACAGCAGTTAAATATGTTGATTTAACGTATTGCCAACTATGGGAATGCTAAGTTACCAGGGCAGTACGATGCAAAACTTCATCCTTTTACAAAATAAATATAGAAAGCCTTTAAAATCCAAGACTAAATCTGTACATGTGAGATGTTCTCACTCAGAGGATTTAAAAGGGAATTTCAGCATAGTATGTCTATTCTTCAGTGGGGGTGAGGGGGCTATAAAAATAGCCAACCAGATTTGCAAGCATTTCATGGCAGGTCATCGTTTAGAGGAAGCTGGGTCTGAATGACCTTGAGGCCTGGTATGCTGGTGGGGGGAACCCCACAATTTGTGCTGACTAAATTAGTCAGTGCAAAGCTGGCAAATGTTGTTCTACTTAGTGTGATATTTTATACAAATTTATATGCTTGCAAATAATTTGCATATACTAAACAAATCTATGGTCAACACACCCTGCTTTAATCCATGGTGGAGCAGGACAAGTTGCTGCACAAAAAAAGTGTGGCACCTCTTGCAGGGATAGGTAGGTGGAAGGCGACTTGCGGGGGCCAGAGAATCTGAATGGAAAGAGGTATAGAGAACTCCTGTCCCTCTTCTGATGGTTTTGGTTCCTCTCTGCAGCCCCACAACTGGGATCAGATTCATGTGGCACTGGCATCAGGTGACTGCATCAGTGCTACAGAACCCTGCTCAGAATGCCACATTCATATATATCATTATGATAGTACCTAGAGAGATTAGATGGCATAAACATAGGCTTCTGCAGATGAATCCCTTGGAGTTGCATAGCTTAACATGTGCTGGAGGGCAGGATTGGATCCATGGCAATTAAGAGCAGAATATCAGATTTGTTCCAAAAAATATTTACACGTGACAGCTTGGTTGAAAGTCAGCAGATGGACTTTGATGATAACAGACATCCTTGTGGTTTCTAAGTCTTCAGATTTAAGCATCTGTATTAATGTTAGTTCAGGAAATTGGGTGCATAGTTACCAGCGAATTTAAACAAGGATTCAAAATCTACTTCAAATAATTAATTGATAGAGAGAGTGAATACATGAGAAATAGTATATTGGAAGCATTCAGTGCAGTGACTGTGACTGTTTGGGTGGATAGATTGATGAGTGGATGGGGGCATGCTATCCTTTTGCGGCAAAAGCACAATAATCTTTCAAGGTCATGCCAATTCTTCACTTAATTGTTAATTGTTTTTATTAAGATAATGGAAATGCAAGCAGATGACACTATTTTGAGTGACTAACAATACAGCACTAATGTTTAGGAGGGTACAGCAGAATAAGTCTTGTATTCATTTGGAATCTCAGCAGTAAGATTGGCAGTTGCGGGGAGAGATAGCTCAGTGGTTTGAGCATTGGCCTGCTAAACCCAGGGTTGTCAACTCAGTCCTTGTTAGGACCATTTAGGGATCTGGGGCCAAAAAAAAAAAATCTGTCAGGGGACAGTACTTGGTCTTGCTAGTGTAGGCAGGGGACTGGACTCGATAGGAGAGCGGTATATCTCCTTTATTAACCAAACTGCTTCTGTGAACATCTGACTAATCCAAACTTTCAAAAGAACCTGGAACAAAACTATTTAAAGATTCAATTAATTTTTCTACCATTATGCTTTCTGATTTGACTAGGACTGAAAGCCAAAATACAGAAGTAACAAGAAAAAGTTAATAGAAACTTCATTAGAATCCTGTTCTTTCAAGATATTTATCTCAAAGAAGTTCGGCTAAGCATTTGACTGCAATCACCAAACTGTTAACATCATTAATGAAGAGACAATGTGGTCTGAACATTATGGACAGAACTAGAGGGTGGTGGGCAGGAATGCCTGTGTATTAACACACTTTGCAGGGTAGCCTTGCATTGGACAGGCTGCTGTAGGGTGACCAGATGTCCTGATTTTATAGGGACAGTCCTGATTTGGGGGTATTTTCTTATATAGGCTCCTATTACCCCATCCCAATTTTTCACATTTGCTGTCTGGTCACCCTAGGCTGCTGATTACTTTTCCCCGCCTGCTTCTAAGGATGAATAATTCAAATCCAGCCCTCACCACAAGTTAGGAAGGCCCCACCGGGAAAGGGAGTTGATGAAGTTTTGCTGAATAAATGGAGGGAGCTTGACTCTAGGGGATTGTACTGGATGCCAAGCTAGTCCTTAATTACATCCCTGGGAGCAAATGGTGCCCTCTAAGATGCAGGGAGGGGCAGGGCAGAAACTAAGGTGAGTCAAGCTACATCCTTAAAGAAATGTGGCAGTGTGTAGACTCCTTGGGCACTCAGGTGTTTCAGGAAGCATTCTGACTCCTTCTGGTCACTGCTGTTTCATGCAATCCAATGAAGGGCTGTGCTGGATGGCACAATCTATACCCAACTGCACAAAATTCCTTTACAATTCTAATTACCATTTACATTTAAGCTATGATCCTAATCCATGGACAAGAATGATAGGGTAATAATTTCTTCATGAGGTAGAAACACCTGCTAATTTCCACAAGGGCATCCAGAAATGTATTTTTTTTAAAAGGTACACCTTTCTTATATTCCTTATTCTGAACGTGGTATTTGGGTTGACCTTGCATACAAAGAAAGCTGTTATAAACAGCAATTTCTGCAACTCTGCCTGTTTCAGAACAAAAAGTGAGCACCATCAGGAAAATGGAGTGTATGTATTACATGCTACCAAAGGTCAGCATGATCAAGTCATGCTAATACTCTGTGAGCTCCGCTTGCTGCCTATCCATCTCCAGAGTGAAAAGTTTCTACTCTTTAGCATCTAGGTCTCAGCCACTGCCTATATTTTCTTGCCCTCCAAGACAGCTACAATAGACAGGGGTGCTACAACTAGATGGACCCAGGATAAAAATCTTGGGTGCAGAATGTTTTCATCAGTGGAATCCCAGCTGCAAAACATCTTACTAAAGGACATGACTGAACAGAATCTAAATAGGCACAGGTCTAAAGGCAAGACCATCTTTTTAGTAAGGCTTTTCTACTGGTATCATCATCTTCCCAGGACCAATTCAGAACTGATTGGGAGAGAAGCTAAAGTCATGATCGAAAAAAGACCAAAGCAAAAATAAACACTGGGAACAAAGGAGGCTGTGAGAAAACTACCATTGCAAGCACACTCAAGGCTCTGTTTTGTGCAGTGTATGTTCTAGTCATGCCTTAGTGAAAAGCACACAAAAATGAAACAATTTTTGTCTGTTCCTTCAAAACTATCTTGTGAACAGTAGGAGAAAAGGAAAACTTTCTGCATAGGAATGCCACCATGTGGAGGAAAGGCGAGAGGGGAAAGAGGAAGTTTCTAAGAACAGTTCATGTTGATTAAAAAAATATAGTTGAGAATAAGACCTGTTGGGGGGGGGGGGGAGAGAGAGAGAGAGAGAACAAAATGACCTGAGAGACAAACGAACATGGAGAAAGAAAAGGAGATTCTCAAAGAAGGTCCAGAGGAAGCCTTAAAAGGTTTGATAAGCAGTTCACATAGTTTGGATGATTATCTGAACTCATCCTCTGAATATTCGGAGGGTTTGCACAGTAATCATAAGACCTGGAGGTCATCCAGAAGATGACAGCTTCTCTGTATATTGTCAGACTTTTCCCTGGAACTCAGTAGGAAGATATAAAGAGAAATGATTTCCAGATCAAGACCAGGTGCGTATTTGCATTGAACTGAAAGAGCAGGACAACAAATTTTAGCCATCAGAAGTTTTTCCTGTATACCAACAACACTTATTGGCATTTTGGTTCTTCATTATTCCTTAAAAGGAAGCCACCATTTAGGGTGCATGGAAGAAAGAGGAATACTGGAATTTGTCATTTCACTATGGCACACTGGCATGCTAAGAAACAATGTGTAACTAATGGATGTAGTAAATGCCAGCTACCGATCAAGAACCTAGCACAGATTATATCTATTTTTATAAAGGAATGCCACTTTCATGTCACATACTGTACTAGATTTTCCAGCTCAAATTAGGAATTGTAAGAACCAAATGTCCTTAAGAGTGAAACTTCTTGTAATATTATAAATTCAAGCACTAAGAAACCATTCCTAAAGTTAAAAGTAAATCCTTTGAATTAGCCACAGAAAAGTGAAGCCACATATCAAAAATTATGCATGCATCTTTTTTCAGTCCAGCTATTATTGAATAGTGGTTGTAGCAATACCACATAATCAGGGAGGGTCAGTTAACACAAAAGGCCAGATCCTGGGAGAGCATGTGCAGCAATTTTGTGCTGCAAGTTCAGGACATTTGGGTTGCAAACCTAGTATATCCCGCTCCAAGAGATGACCCCACTGCAAGCGGGTCCTCCAGTGGTTTAAAGCCAAGTAGAGTCTCCTACACCACAACCAATCCTACAGGACCACCAAGTAGCATAGGGCTGATAATACTCATGACCCAAAAGCAGGAGGGCAGGACAGGACACCTCAACCCTGTGCTGAACATTGGCTATAGTTTTGTCCCTTTTTGAACTGTTGGCAGTCTGTGTAACTGAGAGAAATTCTCAGTTTGCTCTGTCATGAAAGGCCCAAAAACAGTGGCTGCAGGAGCAGGTGAATGGAAAGATGATCTTTAAGTAAAGTGACCATAATTTCCTGAATTGAAAACAGGACACTGGGTAAGCGAAGATGCCAGTCAGCTCAGGTCAGCCCATGTGGGGCTGCCTGAGCCCCCTGCCAGAGAGGCTCATCCAAGCCCCATGGGGATGGCCTCCGTGCTTAATTTATGCTCAGCCCCAGCACCACTAGACTTGGCAGTTCATTGCTCCAGCACCTCTGGCCTCTGAACCAACAGCTGCCACTCTCTGGCCACCTAGCTCTGAAGGCAGCACCACCAGCAGTAGCACTAAAGTAAGTGTGGCAATACCATGTCACCTGCTCTCCTGAGCTGCTGCTGGGGGCAGCATTCCTTTCAGAGTCGGGCACCCGGCCAGAAGCTGCCACTCACTGGCCACCCACCCACTTCATTTATCCTGGGCTCATCCCTGGCACCTCTTTCATTGTAAACTAAGTACTGGATGGCCCGACCCGCCTGGCATTGCCACTGGCCCAAGTCGACATCACAAATGTCATGACTTTTTTTGACAAAACCGGAAATTTGTCCCATTTGCCATTGTCCAAACTTTTCTCCGTGCCTCCTGGAAGACAAACAGGACAAATACCCAGTTTTGCCAAAAACGTTGTGATGTCTGGACCAGAGCTTATGTAAGCAGGTCCTGAATGAACTCTCCTCTGAAACCTAGTTGGGGAAGGGGAGAGACTGTAGGAGAAAGCTGTATTGACATGAACATACCTCCTCCGCCAAGATATCCAGCAGAGAGAGCTCTTTTGCGCAAAGTGATCAAGTTTGGCTGGTGTTGGATTACAAACCACTTTAGTACTGAATGCAAGGGTAGTGGAATGGTATTATCAATGTTGTCTTTATTATATGAATAAAGGGGAGCAGAACTGTGCTTAGCCTGTCCCAAACGAGGGGTCACCCTGAGCTGAAAGGACTCAAATGTCTGACCCTGTGAAAGTAAGAGGGGTGGGGACAGGTGTCTGAGCCAGTAGGTGTGAAATCTCCCTAAAGGTCCCTGGTCCCGTGGTCTGATCCAACCTATTCCTCCTCAATGATCAAAGATAGATCTAAATAAGCTCCATTAGGAGCTTTTTGTTATTTCAAGTATTCAATAAGAGCTGAAATCACTTGTGGTAGGGCAGTTTTTATGCCCAGACTGCCGAGAGCCAAAAATCACTAAGAGACTGATCTATAGAGGTCACAAGACAGAGGCAGCGGAAGGTGACTGATGGGCAGCTGGAGAAAGTGGCAAGCAGTCAGATGGTGGGAGTGGCTGGTGGGGCGGCCAGCAAAGAGGAACAGCATTGGGCGAGGAGGCCGCCAGAGCAAGTAGTCACATGGCAGAGCAAACAAGGTGCCTTCTTCCCTGGGTGGGAGGTGAACTCACACCTCTGAATCCTTAGTCCTCACTGACCAAAGAAAACCACTGTGAGTGGGGTATGGTGAGGGAGTAGAGGGGGACAGAGTAAAAGGAACTTTTGGTTGTATAACTCAAGAACATGAGGCGGAAGATGCTGCCCCACACACTCTGGGTGTGTGTCCTCCTGCTCAGTTTTATGTTTATAAATCCTGCTTGTAACAAATTTCCCAAATTAATGTTGGGTGACTTCTGTCCTTTCATTAAACACTTATTTTCTACACTTAGACTCTGTGCTTGTGAGCAGGGAAGTACTGCCTCTCAGAGGCGCCCAGAGAGGATGTATAATTTTCCCAGGTTACTGGGTGGAGCCTCAAGCCAGTTCTGTGTTGAAAAGGAACCCTGAGATATCGAACCCAACCCTGGTTCAGATATTGAACCCGATCCTGCTGCCGGCTCCACCTGACAGAAGTTACACACTTAAAAAAGGAACTGTCCCGGTCAAAACTGGATATATGGTCACCCTAGTTTTAAGTCACCATTTTATGCCTCACTGATAATAACCTGTATTGTGCATTTTATGGACAAACCCCGTGATTTTGCACAGTAAGATTTGCTTTCCCCCAGTCACTGTTATAAACTCCAGTTCATGTTTTTAATTACAGTATCCTGAGCTAGTATATTCAGTGTGGATCTGCTAATGCTTACATCTGTATTGATTACAATAAGAGTGTCATAAAACAGCAGTAAACTAGAAAACAGAGCCCTTCACCTGCATAATAAATGTGGTGCTATTTCTAGTGTTGGTAGCAATGTTTCAAATGATAAGTCATTCTGATGAGCTGACCTTTTAGCTCTTATGTGGAGGGGGCCTTAAGGAGAACCACAACCAATTTTTTTTCAGGCAGCAGATATGTAAAAAGGAAATCAATAACAGAACTACTCTCACTTTAACTGGGAAGATCAAAAATATTTGGCATTTGCACAACTGACCCCAAACTCCAAGGCAAAACACATGCAGAGTCTGTTAGTAATGAAATTACATTCAATAGAAAATGGTTTCTAAGGCAACCTAGCCGAGTAGGACTCGCAAGAGCCAGCTGTGCTTGTTCCTGCTGCAGGGAATACTATGTTGTCACATGGAATTCTGTTTTCATGCACTGTGTCTGAAAGGATTACTTAGACATGAATAAATCCCAGCCAGAGTTTTGTGATATTTTGGTATTGAGAGCCAGTACAGTAATTGTTACTGTACATGCATAAATATAAAGTTTTAACACTAGAGTGGGATTTAAATATGTAAATGCATGTGTAATTTTCTTTTTGCAATTAAAATGTAATCAAGAAAAAGTGATGACATTCTAACTAACTCCAACCTAGCATACAATGCTCAAGGCAAGGGAACTAAGCAAGATCACGTCAATGCCAAAAAGAGGAAAGAATTAAATTCTGTATTATTTGATATGCTAGTTATTGCAGGAGGATTGTCTGCACACATATAGTAATGAAATGTGTTTGTAATGTTAAGATTTACTCTACATTTGGTAAATTAAAATTTGTCTGTACCTGCATTGTTTAAAGTAACTGATATTTTCCCAGCAACGTATAACATGGTGATTTTCCTTTTAAAAAAAAATAAAAAAAATTCTACTAATGTAGACTAAAGGTTTTAGCGAGGAACTTTCCTCACTTTTTCACCTGAAACAGCTGGGCAAAATTTGAGGAGTTTTGTTTGAATTTTTTAGTTTATTTCCTTCTCCACCTACCATTTTTTCCTCTACCTACTACCCACTCCGTCCCCTGTCCCCAGTTCTGTGTCTCTATTTTGCTCTTCAGGATTTGTTTGTTAATAAAGTCTATCTTGAGGTGAATATTCCAATATAGGATACCCCTTGTTCACTTTTACAGATACTTTGGACTAAACCGAATGGCTCAATGTAACAGTGTCATACTTCTGCCACCTGATGAAGGGCTACACAAAGGAATTGTGACTCTTCCCTGCTCCATGGACCAGTGATCAGAGCTGTCTCATGGTCTGTCCTGTTACATGCTAAGGTATAACTAATGTCTTCAAAATGGACATTCAAACATTGCTAAGTGAAGTCCTGGATTCAACAGTAATGGAAGTAGATATTCTGCAAAAAGTGACTCTCCCCCAGAGCCACTTCAGGATAATCATAGGTCTAGCTCTACAAATTTGCCAGTTGGACATCAAAGACACATTCTGATTTAAAAGTGATGGCCCAGCTCGCATTATGCAAGACAACGTGATTGATGTAATCGGCCTGCAAAAATCCCCTATCAAAAGACAACGCCCAAGAATCATGCTGCCATATGACTAGCTACTGTCTCACGCTATCATCCAAAACATGGTGTTGCCAAATATATCAAGCAGGGCATGAAGGATTATAACAAGATAGATGCCAGGAGCAACTCTAGAACCTTCACCATCTCAATAAGAATTAGTAGAGTTACAGTGGTTAACATGTATAAACCACCAAATACAGACTGGCTTTTCCCATATTACCCACAGCCTATCACCCAGCTGTATGTCTTTGATTTCAATAGCCATCACATAATATGAAGTTGGAATTGTATTAATATTGCAGGCAAGGCAATTGCAGAACGGTCAACAAATGAAGATACATCTCCTTTCAATGCAAAAGACAGACACTTTCAATGTGGTCTGCTGGAACAGAGACTGCAACCCAGATCTGTTTCCCCAAAGACTCATTCTGAATCCTGCAGAACAGGTCCAGAACTATTCTTGACAATTTTCTACACAGTCAGAATGTGCCAGTGATAATCCACATTGTGACAGAATATGCAGTAATCATTTCATTGTCCATACCACGACAGAACTTTTTAAAGACAAGTCGGCTAGTATTCTTTCTGACAGCTGAGACCACAATCAACATGATTCCACTGAAGCCTGAAAATTAAAATGGTTTCATCTGGCTCATCCAAAGAGTTGCAAGAAAAATAATCTCATGGCTTTCAAAAAGGATCTACCCCAGGCTGAAAACTAGAAACAAAAAGGCCATTAAAGAAGACCAAGTATCTCAACCTGAACACTGCAACATTCCAACCAGAGTCATTGAATTTAGCTTGTTGCCAGAGAAGAAGACAACAATTAAAGCTCTGGACTTTGCTCACTCCAGCCACAAAGCCTGGCTTTTGTTGCATCAGCCTGAAGCTGCAAACCCAGTGAATCATTGAAATTGTGCGTGGCCTTTGTGGCTCCTTTACGGAGACCATGCAGTCCTACTGCACCCCGCCCTAGGAAGCAGAAAAAGTGCATCCTCCTGGAAGCAGACAATCAGAGTTCAGAAGGCTCATGTAAAGTTCCTGGCTGGGACCACAAGGGTGAAAAAGGGTGCTCCTCTCTTGCCAAAGAAGCGGAACAGGTAGAGTTTATGGTGGGCTGAACTTATACTGAAATCGCAGAGGGAGAAGGACCTGAGGACAGGCCTAGTAAGAAGAGTCCAAGCGAACTAGCAGTGAGAGACTGAAAATTGAAAGCAGCAGTATGGGGTTGCTGCATATAGAGTCTCTGAGTTGGAACCTGGAGTAGTTGGTGGGCCCAGGTTCTCATGCCGGCTACAGGTGAAGTGGCCTAAACCCAAAGAGGGAGATGAACAAAGGTCTGAATGTATAGGGCCCAAAGCCAAGGATGAAGACCTTAGCAAGGGCAAGTAGAGTATTTATTGGATTCTTTAATGCCCGGGGACGGGAGAGGTCAAGTAGGTCACTGAAGACCTAACAAGGTCAGCTGGCAACATACAGGAGGCACCAGCGGTGAGAAAGGATGAGGATACCACTCAGAGATGCTCCAGGGGTCTCAGCTGATGCAATCACAAAAATGCTTATGAAATCAAAAGCACCAGGGAACAAGACTACTGAGTGAAAAATGTACAGAGATCCATCCAATCAGCTTGCTACTGGCCTTTTTCTCCCCCCATTATTGCCCTTCACTGTTGAGGAAGTAAATAAGGCCTGCTCACTCACAAAAGCTGGGAAAGCTGCTGACCTGGCATGAAGATATCATTACTGCCATTGCCAAACCTCGGAAGGCAACCAGTAATCTTTTGCCTTACCAGTCTATATCACTCCTCTACATGCTATAGAAGTTCAGGGACAGAATATTTATGGCAAGGATTATGACATTTGTAGAAGTAATGTTACCGAATCAACAAAAGGATTTCTGAGCAGGGTGCAGCAGCGCTGAACCAAATATTAGCCTTGATGTCACACACAGAGGTGGGATTCCAGTGAAAACCTTCAGAATGAGATAGCAGGAAAGTCTAAGAAAGCTGCTCATAACACCCTATGGAGGAACAGCCTCATCCTGAAAGCCAGAAAAATTATCCCATGCACTGCAGTGAAAAATGTTTTTGAGAAGTCCTGATGAAATGTAGGTTGTGGGTTTTCCTTGGTGACCCAGGTTAGCAGGCCTTGTACTCTCAAACATGGCCTACCATGATGATGAGGAGTCCTGTGTGATAGCTATTCCCGTGATCTTCCCCAAAGATCATCACAGAAATTTGGTTATACTGGAGGACATGAGGACTTTACTTTGAACACACAGATATGGGGGGGGGGGGAGAAAAAGAGTAATACTTACGGTACTCTTCCCCCATGTTTTGACCAGTAACAGAGAAAAGGCTTTTCTCATGCCCTATCCTCTCCTTCAAAGCTAGTGCACAGTAGTGCCTATTAGATGAACAGCCCCTGATCTTCCCCACTTCCTCACCTGGATATTCAAGAGTAGCCCTTACTGACCTGAGCAGGAAGAGCTTTGAGATAATGTGATACAGTAAAGAATATTTGCATGACAAGAATGATTTTCTCTGAAGCATTTCACAATAAGGAGGAGTTCAGGTTAAGTTTTTATTATATACCAGGAAAAACTAGAATTCCACTTCCTTAAAATAGTTTTGTTAGTGATTTACAGTGCTCGCTGTCTGCCCTCCAATGACGTATCATTTTTTTTTTCTTTTTTCCTTCAGTAAATACAGGAAATACTACCATGTCAAATGTTCTCTGACTAGCTAATTTCAATTTTATTCTTGTTCCCTGTGCAAAGTCGGAGTGAATAAGCTGTGTTGGGGGGGACTTACATTGGAGCAGAGGAGATAAGAAGTCTCAGTACAGCCCACAAGCAGAATATGGGGCAGCCCAAGTGAAGCTGGTTTGCAACTGTTAATGCATCCAAAGGATTGCACGAGCAGCCCACAGTGCTTGCTAAGAAGTTGATCTCTGCAGTTTATGGACCATGTCTACACCACTACTCTAACGCATTCAGAGATGCTCTCCCGTATCTTCTAATGGAGTGGGACACCACAGAGTTTGACAAAGGCCTGTAGACTTCCCCTGAACAACTTTAATGGGGTTTCTATCCCCAGTAATGAGGCCATATCTGTTCCATTGTATTTTGGCATTTCCCCAGCCATGTATAGATACTAAAAACATATTGATGTTATATGCAATTCCTGAACTATTACAACAGTTTTACATTTAATGTATGACACATTAGCTGTTGTCCTACTATCATATCTTGATTTTTCAGATGGGGTTATTTTTTGTTGATTATAGAAAGAAGGTAGCAATCATCTTGGATGACATTTAAAAAATAATGAAAACAATACAACAGATGCTATTGGGTTTGGATACGGAAAACATGAGAAATTTTAACAGAACATTTGAATTATTCTTTCTAAGTTGATTCTCTGCCTTTAACATAGCATGTTTAAAAGGATAATCCATTATGTGTAATATTTTGGGATTTTTTCCCTTTTATGACAGAAGAATGGAGATTTAAAACCTGGGGAAATATTTTTCCTTTGGATATAATGACCACTGAATGTTAATGAGTTTTGTATTTTCATGGAGAGGAGAATACAGTAATTGTCATAATTGTTACCACAGTTCTGATATGATATTACATGAATAATCTGGTAGTGCAGTATGCATAATTTGCAAACGGAATGCAGATACTTATTCAAGAGTTTGAGAAAATGGTGCTCTTTACTTCTAAAACCTAAGCAAAATGAATATTATGTAAGAAGAGTTTGTCTGTTACTATCATGTTTCTTCATCTGTACAATATACATTCTGAAAACTATTTTAGAAGTTCCGGTCACGTTTCAATAGCTCAATAATAGAATTCCATTCATGTCTTCTTGCAAGAGCTGTAATTTTGCAGATACTAGTCAGCAAGAAGATTGTTCTGTTGACATACTGGATTGCAAAATTGGGTCCTCCTAGCATGAACCCAGACACCTGTTAACAGGGCTCCACATAAGCATTGGGGTTCAAAATGTTAGATTCAGTTGTAGTATCAAGACCACAATGTGAGTCACAGGAAATAGACTGAAACATAGGAAAGAGTGGGATCAATTAGGATCTTTCAAAGTTGTAGCAGGATAAATTCTGATATTTATTTAGTTTAATTTAACTGTTTAAATACTGTCATAAACAATAACTGAATTTACCCTACAGTCTCTTGGGAAGTCCTTTGGCTTTCTTACACGTAACACCACTTTCTAGATCCCAAAATACAGACCCTATGCTACAAACATTTATGAGCATGTTTAATTGTATGCAAGACTGGGATCTAAATCAGAATCACAATGAAGAAGGAAACAACCATCCTGACAAAACATCAAATTGAAATGTTCTTCTGGTGCCTCTTTCTTGGCTTCTCTAATGCCAATATACTGTGGGGAAATTGGGGGAAATGTATGTGTGTATGCCTTTGTTCCGCATGGAAAATGACTGATGCATTGGGACATGTATAATGGGAGTATTAGTGTCACGTGGATGAAGATTAAAATGTTGTGGGCTATGATGGGCTAAAATTCTGCAATAATATATTGGGAATCAACAAGGTTTTAGAAAAAGATTCTTCTCATGAACCCAGATCATAGGTGTAAACTTGAACAGTGACAAGATACTAAGGTCCAACAATAGACATAGGAAATCACTGCCCTAACAGAGCTAGAAACCCCAGCTCAAGAGAAACAATAAATGCTCACTATGCAGCTAAAACAAAGAGAAAGATCAAAATAAAGAAGCATCTTTTACAACTATCTGATTATGAAAGCTAAACTAATATAAGCCTCGGTTAAAATAACAAACATCCACTCAAAAATTTGTATCATTTTACCCCAACTATTTTAATATATTTTTAGTTTAAAGTGGTGCAACTTTATGTGTTAATTTATTTAGCTTATGTTAGCTAAAAATAAATCAAAATAAGACACTCCTAATCTGAAATAAGAGTGTCTGTACACAAACTTGCACCAGAACAGTTAAAGGTGTAAAATAAATGGATTTAGTTATTCTGGTTCTAGTCTGTATGTAGAGAAGCCCTAAATTCCATTTGGAGAATTCTGGTTCTCCCATTCCAGATGAAAGGATGGCATATTTTCCAAGTTGTTTTAAAGCCACTGTTGCCATAAGCAAGTATCTCTAATATTTTCCAGTTCTCTCTCTGAAAGAAAAAGTGCAAGAAAGAGTACATTTTGACTGAATGAAGGAAAGCTTCACATTACAAATGCAATAGCTACTCGTCTTGGTGCTGGCCACACATTTTTTTCCTGATAGCTTTTAATCCCAGATTCAAATAATCTGTTTCTTTCTAAATAGATGGTCTGTTTCTAGTACCATACAAACTCCAACAGTAACACAGCAGCTATCTCTAAGAGCACATAGTAAACCCGTATTACCATTACAAATATTGTAACATTTCAGAATAAACCAGTCTCAGCACTGTGAACTACATAGTGTAAAAATGCTATTTTCACTTAAAAAAGGTTGATGAGATCCTGCTTTATCTATACAAAAAAAATACAAAGTATCTTCCCCAAAATTACCATGCTTGCTCTGAGTACAGGAGATATTTTCTGAGTAACTTTGTTACTAAAATTAATTTTGAAATGGGTCCATTAAGAACTGTAGACTATTATTTGGTCCCCAATGACCTTAGCAATGGAATATCATAGACTTTTCTAATAAATCCAGGTAAGGGTAAATTGGGTTTTTAATTAGCTTCAGAAATACCTGCAAAGGTTTGGATGTTTTATCCAAATTCTTCAAACTTATTGAGTTGGGCCCACACACCAAAGCGTTTTACCACCATACAACTTGTTCACCCACAAACGACCCTACGTCAAATGCTTCATCACCTTTTACTAGCCAGAAACTATTATTTTCTCTGAGGTCTTCACATGGAGGTACCATGGCCAATATTCCCAATGTTGATCATTGGAGGTGGGCAATGAAAAGTCATAACGCCATCCAAACTGCAGCAGGAAGCAGCACAGAGCAGCACCATGCTGCTGTCACTAGCTCAGAGGGATCCAGGGAAAATACAAGCCTTTAAAATGGTTACTAAAGAGAACCTTTTCCTCCATATCTAGTCACATGAAGTTATAGAAGTTAAGCAGAGTTCAAAATACCCAGATAAGAAAATCCCACACTTTGTTACTTTTCCCCCTTCAAACTATTTTACAAGATTACGGGATGTTATTACTTCTCAACAGGCCGGACTAGTTAATAGGAACTGAAGCATTCACCAGTGGCAAACATCAACCTCTGAACCCAAAACAAAGCTATCCAAATATTCAGCAACTGCACCAGAGGAATTTATAAACTGTGGAATGAGTGGATGAACTGGATCAGAAAGACAAGTTCAATTTCCATGGACTTACATGACAGATTGTTGGGGAAGATGGGACAAAACAAATTAGATAGCTATTTTATAACAGATTTAACACTAGCTCTACTGAAGTCAATGGGGCTCTTTGTGGGACCAACACTCCTTCTGTGGTCACAGAGCTGCAGGATCAAGGTGTAATGGCGCAATTTTATCAAAAGAGCAATAACATTTCCTTACTCTAATAGAAAGTCATCTTTTGAGAGAGTAATCTCACAAAAAGAAAAATTTCTATTTGAACACTAATTCAGTATCATTTTTGTAAGTCCACAGGACCAACTGTATTGCTTAAGTGGCTCACTATTCCTTCTAATTCTTGTAAGTATTTCTCCTATTCAATTTTCATTATATATACACACACATACGTATACATATACACACACATTTAGGTGAGATCACTTTGAAATAGAACTTGATTACAGACAGCATGATATAAAACAGGAAAAGTCACACACTAAAATAAATTAAAATACCTAGCTCCTATTTAGCACACATCGGGAGATCCCAAGACACTGTACAAAAGGAGATCAGTATCATTATACCCACTTTATAGATGGTGAAACTGAGGAACAGACAGGGAATGTGACTTGCCCAAACTCAAAGCCAATCAGTGCCAGAACTTAACCCATTTTCCAGAGTCCTAGTCCAGTGCTCAAGGGGTGTTAATGCTATAATCATAGCAATAGATTTTCCTGTGTAGTTATCACTATTTTGCCTTTTTAGTTTAAAGCAGAGATCCCATTATCTAGATTACCAACTCTCTGGCAAAAAAATCAGAACACTTCTAATATACGAGAGCAAGTATATAACCATCCAGTAGTTATTAAAATTGATGTTGAAGGGCACAAAAGCAACCCCATATTTTAATGAGTTAAGATAGTTATGGAAGATCTTACTGAAGGGTAACAGAATTCAAAACAGTACACATATCACTAAAATATAACCCCCCATGGCTGAAATTACTTTCTTGCAATTGGGTTTATGTCAGGATGCCTCCATTTGATACAATACAGTAAAAGCCCATTGTTCATCATATTGATACCAACCAAATAGAGTGCCTCTAAAACTTACTGTACACGGCAAAATGAAAACTAGTACACTGAATGCAGGATGTTGAACTATACAACTATGGCTGTCCCTTATATTTAACCACCAGTGCGGATTTAATTCCAGTCATGAGTTGATAATGTGATGACTCCAAGAGCTCAGGGGAAGATCAGGGTGTCTTGAGTCTTATCAAACAGACACTCCCAGACTGGCAGTCTGACCTTATTAAATAGGCAAGTGCTACATATAGTCCACAGAAGCCTCTGGATTCAGGCAAGTATAAATGTCTGCCAGTCCTTTAGAGTTTTCTTGAAGCTTCAGCTGGCAGCTGCTTTCCTGGGGTACCACCTTCTGTCCTCAGTTCTCTAGCTATTTTCCATATTGGCTTCTGGTCTCAACCTCTCCTCAACCTATTGCCCTTGGGGGAAGTCAGTGCAAACATTGGCAATTGATGATAAAAACCTTTTGGGGCCAATCTGATGATATGCAGATTAGCCTCATTAAAAATGTACAGAATACTCTAACAAAGAATTCACCATCAACGGTTTTATTATGAATATAATGCTAGAGATATACATGGCTTTTTAGAGGCAAGTAGAACCATCAGGTCCCTTCCTTGAGGAGTGTACAATTTGAATGAAAGCAGAACAGAGCAAGGAATGCCTCTGAACAAAGGCTGAAAGAGGGAAATACAGGGGATTTATAGTTATAACAGTGAAAGAAAATGAGATAAGCTTTTAGTTACACATAACTCCTGTTAGTTCTCCAATGTTTTTATTATAATCAATTGAATATATTAAAAGTTGTTTTGGAGGTAAGAAATTAACATTTTCTTAAATTTCTTAATCCTGTTTATTTGCTACTTCTCCCTAAACTTTTTACCAGTTATTGAGAGAATCAAATCCCCAGTGGCTTCTTGTGTTTTTGAGTATGGGAATTATGTTCATCTACTTAAGAAAGAGAAACAATGCAGCATGGTTTATATGACCAGTGATGACTAAAAGCTAGAATTTCAAACACAGAGTATTGAATATTTGTAGCAAACAGTATGTTATCCATCTACAAAGTTTAAAAAAATAATTCTGAAAAAACACAGTACAATTTTTCAAATGTAAATTCAGTTGCAGATTATGGTTTCTGTGAAGATTGAAAAATGAAAAAGAGGCTAAATTTGTTGACCAAATTAAATTATTCACTTGCTTTTACGATGACAAAAGCAAGATTATATAATAAAAATTGTGAATAGGACAAGTTACTGCACACAAAGGACAATTTTTATTTTCCCAGAAACCAAGCAGTGATTCCATTTTACTTAATCTAGATAATGCCTTCCATGAAAATCCATGATTCATTTCGTAATTCTTCCAGCACTAAGTATTTTACCACTGCCCTTGTTAAACATACACCATTGTGACAAAGATGCAGCAGTGTTCAAGGCCTGAGGGAAAGGGTAAACTTTTCCCACTCTCCTTTGCTTGCCTTGCCAATTAATTTTGTTTCCTTCTTGCCTCTGGCTGCTATCATATCCTCTTACTTCCAGGGATAATTTATATAGATGTATTCCAAGCATCCATAAGTACTCTTTATTATTCTTATCCAGAATAGTTAGCCAGCGGCTATTATGCATGATATTGAAATACATACATTTCAGAGTAATGTATAACACACTAAACGGGTCAATATGTAAAAATAAAATCATCTTCAAACTGCATAAACATTAAACAAATCCACACATGCACTCATCTATTAAATGGAATTTAATTTCAGACTTCAGTTCCAAGAGAAAATAGAACTATGGGGGGTATTTTTAAAAATACTTTGAACAGATATAAAGTGAGTTTTGCTAACAAAACAAGGTTTAGTTGTAGCTCGGCACGGAGTCTTATTCTGCTCAATTTGAAGACTGGGGTAAAAATCCCATTGACCTTAATGTGCACTTAGTCTGGGAGATTCCTCAACTGACCACTTATTCAAGCTTTAATGCTGTATTACACCAATAGAGCAGCACAAAGCAGCTTTATTGGGTTCACTGATTCCAGTAGCATGGAGGTGATATAGATGCCATCTGGACTGACATATTGAGGATTGACCTGAGAACCTCCAGAGTTAAAAATGTTAGTCTCTACCGCTCCAAGTCAAAAGCCAAGTTCTGAAGTGTGAGGCGGTAACAGACACATCCTCTGTGAACTGGGCACAGAAAGAAAATTCATCATCCACACTAACCAGTATGTTATGGAGGGAACATAGACCAGCAGAGCAACCTTTTTACTGAGTGCAGCACACACTCTTCTCCATGATCTGGCCAGTCAGCTGGGTATTGCCCCAGCAGCACTGCTCAGAATACTGGGTTTACACAAAACAGATGTTAACACGCTTCCCTCTCCTGGTAGCTTACCCCATTCCAGTAGGGTAACACAACTATGTACAGGGCCCATCTTACAATTTCATGGTGGTTCAAAGAAATGGTTCTTTCAGGCATCCTCAAAAGAACAGACTCATTTTATATAAAACTTGTGCTGCAGAAAGGGAGTTTAGGTCCTTGGTGTTTGTGCTTAGTTGCCAACATTTAGATAAGGTTGGCAAGGATAAATTTTCCACGTATGCTGGGGAGCTAGAGGTTAGTTGGTCCTTGGCTTCTGGAAGACTGTTTGAATTCCAGTGAATTTTCACATGTAACACACATTTTGCAAACATTTACTACTTAACTATCAATCCCTCTTCTCCCCCCCCCTCCCCAGCCATGCCATAGGTAAGAGTTGCTATCGCCAGAACATTTACTACAGAAGATGCATGAGAAGGAAAGATCATAGCTTGACTCTTAGATCCCATGTTGACAATTGGAAAATACATGTAAACTGGTCACATTACATATGCAAATCTGTAAGATACAATAAACATGGGATGCTATGGTGCTCCTTCCAAAGCCATTTTTCAGAGTCACACTTCAATAATTCAGCTCCGAACATAATAAGTATCCTTTGTTTTGTTTGCTGTAAAAGCTACAAATGTATTTTTCACTAAGATATAACATAGGAAAAATTATGGAATAGAAGGTCATTCTTTGTAGTAGAGGTCAATGTGGTTTGGTATATTGAAATGTATCTCGTATCAAAATTACACTTGCTTAATAGACTGCATTTAGAAATCTAATAATCATTTTACAAGGGAGTTGGATTTCACTACTGTAGACTTCATTTCTAAAAACAATGAAGCTAATCTGTTGGTATTATGGAGTGAGATTATGAAGAGAATATCAAAAGGCTAATTAATTAGAAGAAAAAAAATAGGAAAGATTGAAGTGGTAGATAACACTATCCTTATAATACGTGACGGTAATTATAAGAGTCAATGTGCATTAATATTTCATTTTTAAAAAATTCTGGTATTATATTTACCAAAAAAACAACATCTTTTCTTCAGCTCTACATTTCAGAAGACTACCAAAATATGTTCTTCAGCTTTCAAAATAAGATACGTATCAAGGCTTAGATCTTACACAAACCAGAGGGTTAAGCAGTAAAATAAACAGAAACTAGAAACAAAGAATCCAAATAGTTTGCTCACTTGATTATATGGCCATTATATGTTGGGGTTATATTACTATAGGAAGCCTAGAGGCTCCCATTCGGGCTTCTGCCACTTCCAATTAATCCTTCACAATTTTATCCAGTCTCCCAGTTCAAGAACAATGAAGTTGTTTGCTATATTTAGCATGCTGCCTCTAGCAGAACAGTAATACTGATTGAAGAATTTTAAGTCGACCACCCACACATGCAGACAATGATTCGCCTTTAATGCACTGTAACTTTTATTACTTGATGGAACCAGCATGCTTGTTAATTTGATTCAATATACAATAGTTTTCCATTGATTGGAGCATTCAGTTGCTTGGCAGTTCCATTATTAACAGCTCATGGTTACATTTAATTAATGTTTCTGTATACCTTTCTGCACTAGGGGTATATACAAATTGGAGGGGGCTGATACTTTCTTCCAGTTACACCAGTATAAATCTACTGTAACTCCAGGAGAGTTACTGTAGATACACAAATGTAAATGAGATTTGACCTTGGCCCAGGTTGCTAGAGGTAAAAGCAACTCCTTACAGTGCATTTTGAGTCATAGGATACAAAATATGTACTTCAGATATTCAAAAGATTAAAGGGTAGTGTGATTTAGTCCAGCTCAGCCATTCACTCAGGGCAGATCGCACCCTCTGGTCATTGTAACAAGAGGGTGAAAAGCACAGAACCCAAACTCAAATGGGCACTAATCACACAAAAGGAGAGAATTGAACCCAAAAAGCAACATAACTTACTCAGATCTTATTGAAGCCTGCAAGATGTATGCCTTTATTCGACAAAGTTGCCAAAATCTCAGTCAGTTGTATCCCTCTTACTTTTTTTGTGAGAATGCACACTGTGCCCCTCACTGCTTTTAACCTCGAGTGAGTTGTTTGTACCTTAGTCAAACAATTATTAAAATCAGTAGGAGGAAAAAGCATCACATTAAAAAAATCAGGTGCTTCATCAGAGGTGCAACATTGAGTGACTTCATTACAGGGGGGAAAATGTAGAATTGTTTTCTTACTTTTAGCTGGGGTACTAGATGTACTGCTGTTGTTGAAATATCATTGTCACTTATTTTCAGGCAGGCTATTGTACATGCCTACAGTAGCCTCACAGCACTGTAACTCTCTTCCTCTTTTCCAGACTGACAAGAAATGAAAGGAAAGCCGTTCCTTTCACATAGCAGCTTTTTAATAATCAGTTAAGACAAATCGGGTACATATACACTGCCATTAAAGACCTGCAGCACAACCACAGCTGGCCTGGAGTCAGCTAACTCGGGTTTGTGGGGCTTAGGCTGTGGGACTATAAACTTGAAGTATTGATATGTGGGACTGGGCTGGAGTGCCTCAGTTCCTCCATCTAAAAAATGGGGATAATCAATATCAGTTTCTCCCACACTTCTTCTGGCAGGTCTGCTTGGCTGGTAAGCTCTTTGGGGAATAGACTGTCTCTTACTATGTGTTTGTACAGAACCAGTAACAAGCCCTGTTCTTAGCTGGACCACTAAGTACTGCTATACTTCCGCTAAAGATAAACTTAATCTATTTTAAAGCACCCACATAACTGGTGTGCACACCTACATCAGCACTGATTGTAGGTGCTTAAAATGCATACCGTATAGGTATGCCCAAATGCAGATTTAGATGCTTGATCTTAGGCAAATTTCAAAAGTGGACCCTCAATTGACATTAGAGCAAGTCGTGGAACAGCTCAACAATTAAAGTCTGTGCCTTCTGTGATCTTTCCCCAAATTGTTTGCCTTTTAGTAGTTACCAGAAAGAATTTCCAATCAATGGGTTCATAATGCTTTATCAATGTACTGTCCACCTGCATAGTCATGCCGTATCATGCTTCTCTGATAGGCATAGACAGAATCATACCATGTCATGCACTGGCTTTTCTCCTAAGTCCCTGCAAATAGCCAGAGATATAAGGACTAGTAACACATGTGGCTATGTATTTAATGATTGTATTTTGACGACCCATGCTCTTCAGAATGACTTCCTGACATGTACAGAGAGCAACAGCACTTTTTGTAAACAGCTTCAAAACTGAACACATTTTGGCAGTTTCCAGTGCAATGGAGTAAAGCAACCCTCTTCACTACAGGTATAATAGACATAGTAGATAATGCATGCAACTTTAGAAAGAAAACAAAAAGTCACTAGAGCAATAACATACCGTCTGCCCCCTTTCATTACCCACTGAACAAATCTAATGGTCAGGGACTTCATCAGCAAATCAAAACAAAACAAAACAAAACCCCAAAACAAAACAAATCCACCAGCAACAAACAATAGGCAGCAGAACTAACTGACACTATCGAAATCCTGTTCTCGTAGTGTTCACTTTTCTCATTCTGGAAGGGCATGCAAAGCATTGAAAGCATGCAAAATACCTTCTCGAAAACTTTCTGAACAGGACATAATGACAAGGTTATATATTAGTGAAGCATCAGCCACAGCAATTGGCTGTGTACAACAACAATGAAGCACTGCACTGTTGGTTTGGGGCTCTTGATGCTTTTAGTGAGTAACTGCAGGCTGATTAAAGTTCTTGTTACAATTCCAGAGCCCTTTGAGGCTTTAACGTGTGCAAGGTCAATTCAGAGATGGCATACTTGAGCCACAGCCTGATTCATAAATGATTTATATTCCTTATGTGCTCCCTGAATTGGCGACCATTGCCTCTTGGCTGACAATCGTCAGCTTTATGAATGCCCTTTTAAAACAAGGCGAATGTCCTTCACCTCAGATAATTACGGCCTGTTGTATTATGCTGGCTGGAAAAAAAAGAGAGAGCAAAACCCTCTTAAGATGTCAAGCCTACAAAATAACACACAGAATTGGGCTGTATGTTTGCCTTTGGGAGTTAGAAACTATGTCTCACTGTATGTAGAGTGACAAAAGAAAAAGAAAGAAACAAACAAAGAGAATAAATAGTTTAATCTTGCAAAGCAGTTTAGAGCAATACGTATCTTGAAATAAAATTCAACCAAGCAGTGAGCTGAGCTTCCCAATGGCTCCCAAAAAGAAACTGATCTGGACTGTTGCTATGGATTGTCGCTATAATATTCAGAGGTTACCTTCTCGAGTTAGTTGAATTAAGGATAGGGCAAGATGGCTTTTAAAAAAGCAAACTGCAGAATTTCTGCACATTTTAGACAAAATACATAAGCTCAGAAAGGCCAAACCCATGTGCAACATGTGCTGCGGATGCACATTGAATACAGACAGTACAGAAAGGTCACTTTGATGTTTGTAAGTATCACAGATATTCAGATAATATTTATGGATAGCTACTCCCTACTGCATTGGCCTTCAAGCAATAGTGCCGTAGGGATTAGCAAACTGTTCAAGTTATTCACTCAATTTTACTGGCAGATAGTATCCAAGATATTCCAATTATCATTAAAATCATGGCAGTTTTATGTGTCTGCATTGCTATGCTACTGTTGTTTAAAAAAAAAACAAAAAAAAAAACAAGCAAATGTCAGCCTTCGATAAGAATTTCCAGACCAGACTACAGTCATTTTATCTGGTATGCCACCTATGACAATGGGCAGTGCCTGATGCTTCAGAGGAAAATATTTTTTAAAAATTGAAAAATCCTGTATTGCAGTGGACAATTATGAAGTAACCTGCCCACTGGGGAATTTTCTTCCTAACCCTTTCAACCAGTACTTTTCTTAGACTGGAAGCATGAGGGCTTATATACTTTTTATATATCTTTTTATCCTATCCAATATAATTCCAGATATTCTCATTATCCATATAAGTCTTTTCTGCATTCTTGCTAAGCTTCTAGCCTCAATGTCCACAAGAAGTTCCAATTAGTTGATTGCTCTGTAAAATAAACCAAAAAAAGGCAGTACTGTTCCAGAATGTAAGTATATCGTACAAATAGATTCCTCCTCATAAACTTTGAACTCTTTTGGAGTCCTTTGATCAGATTTACAGAATAATGTCAGCATAAGCCAGGTATCCATGCTAAAGTAATGTAGAAAGGATGCCTTTTATGGAAGGCTTGATTCAAAAGACTTTTAATTTAGCTAAATACTTAAAATAATCACAGTGTAAAAGGACAAGTGACAGAACATTTTTTCAACATACATTTTAAGTAACTCTAAATGTTAAATTACAGCCAGTTTCATGTACAGTACAATTCATGTTTTAAAAATTCAGTTTTACATAGAAGAAAAGAATATTAGGTTTCTTAAGAGCTTATTGCCTGGGAAACAGAATGGCAGAATTTTCAATATCACAGAAGAAGACCAATTTACCATTAAATTTGATTGATGTACTTGGTGTGGTTTGAAATTTGGGCCACTGCAGTCTATAAGTCAGAAAAGTCTGTTTTCAAAATATTGTAATAAATACCAGTTTTGGTCTACCTCAGAAGGATATAACAGAATTTTGAATTTCAGAAGGCAGTTATTTGTGTGTTACTCATGGAATCATAGATTCATAGAAATATAGGACTACAAGGGACCTCGAGAGGTCATCAAGTTCACCTCCTGTACTGAAGAGAGACCAAGTAAACACAGATCATCCCTGACAGGTGTTTGTCCAGCCTATTAAAAACCACCAGTGATAGGGATTCTACAACCTCCCTTGGAACCTATTCCAGAGCTAAACTATTCTTATAGTTAGAAAGTTTTTCCTAATATCTAACCTTAATCTCCACTGCTGCCAATTAAGTCTATTATTTCTTGTCCCATCTTCAGTGGACCTGGGGAACAATGGATCATCCTCCTCTTTATAAGAGCTCTTAATATATTTGTTATCCATTCCCCATTTAGTCTTCTTTTCTCACAACTAAAGGTTCCAACTTTTTTAAACCTTTCCTCACAGTTCAGGTTTTCTAAACTTCTTATAGTTTTGTTGCTCTCCTCTGGATTCTCTCCCAGTTACCCATGTTGCTCTTAAATAGTGGTGCCCAGAATTGGATACAGTACTTCAGCTGAGGCCTCACCACTACTGAGTAGACAATCGCAGGCCAACTTCAAAATACTCATATGAATAATTATTTAGCTTGGGACACCAATGGAAAGCATGTGACAGCACTTTTTAAAGGATTTGACATACAACAGGAAGAATTTAAAATAGATCTATCATTAAATGCAGGGTGTGTAAATTTCTCATCAAAAATCTTTGTTAAATATGTTGTCAATGATCTCTCAAGGTCAAGGATGATCTCTTTCACAGGTTTTATTTTTCCTGGGTCCTTTGGTGACTGAAGAGTCCAATTCCTGAGCCACAAACTTATTGGCAGACATTGCAGGTGGTTTTGGAAGACAGGGTTGGACTTTAATTCTTCCCGGTTTGTGAGCAGCAGGTCAAGAAGAGCTCTGCCCCTCGTTGGTTCCTCCAGCACTTGCACCAAGTGGCTTACCACCGTTCTTTGCACTCCTCGTTTCCTTTCTCCTTTGGTGATTGGGACATATGGGAGTTGTTTTGGTAAGCATATATCAGGCATGCGCGCACAGTGCCTGCTCTACCTCAGCTGGTGCTGGATAATGAGGGCCTCAACACTGAAGATGTTGGCCTCTGTGAGGACACTGACATTAGTGCAATGATCCTCCCACTTTATTTTGAGGATCTTCCAAAGAAAGTGCTGGTGCTGGCATTCCAGATTTTTCAGGTGTTTTCTGTAGGTCATCCAAGTCTCACAGCCATAGAGGAGAGCTGGGATTACCACTCCTTTATAAATTAAAAGTCTAGTATGTGTTCTGATGTTGTGATTGTTGAAAACTTGGTGAGACAGTCTGCCAAATTTTTGGGGAAAATTCAAATAAAAAGAACATTTCTCATTTTGTTCAAAATATTCAGTGAAATATTTAATTTTTGAGATTAAAAATCCATTTCACATTTAAGAAGGGGCAAAAAAAATCTGGCACTTTAATTTTTTTTTCTCCATTTTTCACAATGGAAAATTTAGAAAACAAAAATTTTATCAGAAGTGACAGAGTCCTGTGACACCTGAAAGACTAACTAAAGTATTGAAGCATAAGCTTTGTGATATTTGCCCACATATCTACACCAGCAACATCATCACAGGACCTAACCAGATGAGCCACACCATCACTGGTTCATTCACCTGCACATCTACCAAAGTAATATACGCCATTATGTGCCAGCAATGTCCCTCTGCTATGTACATCGGCCAAACTGGACAGTCCCTACGAAAAAGGATAAATGGACACAAATCAGATATCAGGAATGGCAATATATAAAAACCTGTAGGAGAACACTTCTATGTCCCTGGACATACAATTACAGATTTAAAGGTTACCATCCTGCAGCAAAAAAAACTTCAAGACCAGACTGCAAAGATAAACTGCAGAGTTGCAATTCATTTGCAAATGTGATACCATCAATTCAGGATTGAATAAAGACTATGAATGGCTGCTAACTACAAAAGCAGTTTCTCTTCTCTCGGTGTTCACACCTCCAGATCAGCTGCTAGAACAATACCACATCCTCCCTGATTAGAGATAACAAGCTGGGTCAGCCTGATTGGACTAACCTTATTATCTCTAACCTGGTTCTTGCCTTCTTATTTATACCCCCTAGATACTTCCACTGCATTCATCCAATGAAGTGGGTATTAGCCCACGAAAGCTTATGCTTCAATACTTTAGTTAATCTTTAAGGTGCCACAGGACTCTTTGTCACTTCTGCAATTCCAGACTAACACGGCTACCTCTCTGATTCTAAACATTTTATCAACACGATTTTTTCATGAAAACTTTCATTTTGGTCAACAGGGCATTTTGTTCAAAAACGTTTTGATGAAATATCTTTGACCAGCTCCATAACAAACTGGTTTCTAACAAACTGTGTCCCATTTGCTAAAGTCTTGTAAGGTACTACCTGTCCTCAACTCAAACTCAACTCAGACCGCCTTAAGTCAGTCCACACAATATAATTAAAAGCTCTTAATATCACGTCACCAATGAACACTCTATTTTGTGGTTGTCCATTATGAAGACCTTCTAGGATTATGATTTGATGGTGGGAGAAGGGAAGGATACACACAATCCATCTACCATGGTTCATCTCAGAGTAGTGAACACTGGAATCTCTAAGACCCAGCTGAGCAAAACACTTGCTTAATTTTAAGCATCTGAGCAGCCCCACTGAAGTGAAAACATTAAGTATGTGCTTAAGAATTTCCTTACTGGAGTACTAAAATTGATTAAAATTATTTAATAAAATAAACCATCAAACTAGAAATTCTATGAAAAATATTCTTCTGGCTAGGAGTTAAAGAAAAAATGGATAAAGGGAAGTTTCCTTAAACAAAACAAAAAAACACACACAAACACATATGCAGTTGCACCAGATTAGAAGATCAATACAACTGTGTGTCTAGTGGCCAGTTTACAGCACACTATTACTATTCATTTGAATAGAACAGGAAGACTCAAAGGTCAACAGTGAAGGTAAAAGAATAGCAGCCATATTAGTCTGTATCCGTAAAGAAAGCGAGGAGTACTTGTAGCACCTTAGTGACTAACTAGTTTATTTCAGCATAAGCTTTCGTGAGCTATAGCTCACTTTGTTGGATGCATTACAATCTACATACCACACAGACTATGCTGAGAGATTATGCCACACACTCTCAAAGAAACTACGAAATCACCTGATAAAGATCCTATACAGCAAACAGGGACAGATTAAGAATGAGCTCTCAAACCTGGATACTCTCATAAAAAATCAACCTTCATCACAAACTTCCTCATGGATGGACTTTACAAAACTTAGACAAACTATTTACAACACACACTTTGCTTCTCTACAAAGGAAAAAGGACACTAAACTATCTAAACTGCTACATGCCACAAGGAGCCACAGCAGTGGTTCCCTTAACCCACCCAACAACATTGTTAATCTTTCAAACTATACTCTCAGCCTGGCAGAAGAGTCGGTCCTATCTCGGAGCCTCTCCTTTTGCCCCTCCAGGCCCACAAACATGATACAGTTCTGTGGGGACCTTGAATCTTACTTTCGACGTCTCAGACTCAAGGAATATTTCCAGCATACCTCTGAACAACATACTAACCCACAGCAACCTTCCTACCAGCACTGCAAAAAGACTGATTCTGCATGGACTCCACCTGAGTGTTCCATTCTATGCATCCGACGAAGTGAGCTATAGCTCACGAAAGCCTATGCTGAAATAAACTAGTTAGTCTCTAAGGTGCTACAAGAATTCCTCGCTTTCTCTAGTGAAGGTAAAGTTCAGCTTCTTCAGGGGATAACAGTACCAGTCAATTTTATGGCAATCTACCTTTTGAGATTTTATAACAAGTGTGATATTGGGTGTTTTTAATGTAAAACTCCAGCTCCTGAAGTCATTTTATTACAGAGGATCAACTTTCAATTTTAAAAAAAATGTTTCTAGCCCTCATGGTTGTAGAGAAAAGCATGGAAATATGAAGCCCAAAGACTCAAAATCAGAAGCTAAATAAAAAGTACCCAACATTTTTAAAGTTTCATGATTTTTAAACCAATCTCATGAATTTGAGGGGCCTGACTCTTAGAGCTGGCAATACTGCCCACATGTGTCACCTTGTAAGATAATAAAGTGTTTGCCCTGGCTGTTATTTCAGAGTTGAGAGGCTTCAAACCCATTTCTAAGTCCATCCCTAGCAAAAGTTCCTGGTAGAAGCCTATACATCTGCTATTGCTTGCTTTCATAAAAGAGTTAGCAAACCAAAATGTATCACAGTGAACAGAGTTTAACTGTTGACCTGTAGAGCACCTGTTTCTAATTCCTTCAACCCCATTATTAGGATGTATTGTTTGCATATTCACAAAATAGTTGCACTTCTGACAATTACTTTTACTTATAGGGAAAAAAAACCCCTGCAATTAGTGAAAAGGGAATTTCATTGTGAGAGTTGGAAAAAAAAAAGGCATCCGTTTCCTGGATTTCTCTGAGTGAGAAACTTTTTGTGTGTCTGCAGGAAAGAAAATATTGAGTCACACAACTAATGTAAACAAACTGCCAGGGCATTGCTACGGCCTCTTTCAGTAAATTCTCTGTGGGTTCGGAGTAGTGGACAATTTAATTATTATGGTCTATTCTATTTTATGGCAAATTACCATTCTGACAGAATATGTTTAAGAGTCTAAGTATTAAAAAATGTGGATGCATTCTCTCTGTTGCTCTCTTTATGGCTACTTCATTAAATTTATGATGCATATTGTCTGAGAAAACAAAGATAGTCAAGTATGAAATCACACTTCAGCCATAAGACTTAAACCCAGTACGGAGAGACAGTGATAATTCTGATTACGAACTTAATAATCCCCTAAAATATTTTTTAAAAGGCAGGCCAGTCAAAAGGATTTAATTTTAGCTTATCGGCAACCAACAGCAGTACTATAGCTAAATTTAGCAATATAAATGCTAGTCCTGCTGAAAGTTTAATAGCATTTAAAGTTAATCATGGGACCTTGCTGCCGGCTACTGTTGAAAAACTGTTTCTCAGAGGGAGAAAAAAAAGCGCTCCTGCCAAACAGTGGGACAAACTTTGGTGGATTTCTTTTCCTCATAATGGGCTGTCATTGACCTGTGTGTTAAGAATGTGGAGGTTTTTTGTTTTTTTTGCTAACTGTAAAAAACAAACAAACAAACAAAAAACAGGAGGTAAAAGTGGATAATGATTGAGGGCTTGTTGATAATAAATCAATAAAGACTGGTTGAGAATGATTGAGAAAGACAACGGTTGTTCAGTGTTTCAAATTCTTGGGGTTCTCTCCACAAGCGAATCTTTATAGGAACCGATTTCTAGTTAATGGTGATGTGTAATTTCCTTAATGCCCATCCATGCATTTGTACCATGCTCATCACTGTGCTGGCTGAATCCCTAATTATGGCACTGATTCAAAGCTTGTTGAAGTCAACTGGACTCTATTGGCTTCTCTGCATTTTGGATCAGTTCCTCTAAACATTAAGTGGAAGGAGATGCCCTGAGATGATGGGGCGTCCAGAATTTCCAGGTTTATGGATCTTGGGTAGCAGAAAGAATACCCCTGGTTGCAGTTCTAGGGGTGTGTGTGTATAGCTTTGTTCCTGTGCTTCTTCATGGAGTTTCTTGAGCAGATAGTGTAGTTTCTTTTGGTAACCCTCAGTAGGATCAGAGGGTAATGGCCTGCAGACTGTGTATTAGGGTATGTCTTCACTACAGCAGTAGGTCGATTTTCTTTAAGTCTATTTTTTAAAGCAGACTGTATAGAGTCGATTCTGTGCATCCCACAAAGCACAGCAAGTCAACAGTGTCTGTCCGCACAACTTTTGCAAGCGTCGACATAGCGAGCGTTGCACTGTGGGTACCTATCCCACAGTTCCCGGAGTCCCCAGCAGGCACCATTTCGAGCAGTGCACTGTGGGTAGGCATCCCTTTATTTGCGCCCTTTCTCCGCGCTGCGCTAACGCCATAGCACTGCAAGCATGGAGCCCGCTGATGCCACGGCTGCAGTAATGGCCGTTGTGAAGCCCTCGTGCACGGTTGTGGATTTCATGCTGTACCGTCTGCAGAGGAATGCGATCCGGAGACAACTGTGCTTTCTGAAACCCGACGACAGTGAGGAGGAGATGGACCTGGACGTGCACAGCAGGGACAGGGACACTGACGTTTTTGGAAGTAGGGCAACTGACAATCTGTCAAATTTGGTGTCAATGGGGCAGGCTCATACCATGGAACGCTGATTCTGGGCCAGGGAAACAAGCACAGACTGGTGGGATAGCATAGTGCTGCAGGTGTGGGATGACTCCCAATGGCTCAGAAACTTTCGCATGCGTAAGGGCACGTTCATGGAACTTTGTGACTTGCTTTCCCCGGCCCTCCGGCACAAGAATACCAGAATGAGGGCAGCCCTTACAGTTGAGAAGCGAGTGGCGATAGCCCTCTGGAAGCTTGCAACGCCAGACAGCTACTGGTCAGTCGCGAATCAGTTTGGGGTGGGTAAATCTACAGTGGGCTCTGCTGTGATGCAAGTAAGCAGGGCAATTGTCGAGCTGCTGCTACCCGGGGTTATAAACCTTGGGAACCTGCAAGCTATAATTGATGGCTTTGCCGCCATAGGATTCCCTAACTGTGGTGGGGCTATAGATGGGACATATATCCCTATCCTGGCACCGGACTATGAGGCCGCCGAGTACAGAAACCGGAAGGGATATTATTCTATGGTCATGCAAGCAGTGGTTGACCACAAGGGACGTTTCACTGACCTGTACGTGGGGTGGTCGGGAAAGCTTCATGACGCTCGTGTTTTCAGGAACTCTAGGCTTTTTAGACAGCTGCAGCAAGGCAATTTCTTCCCCAACCAGAAAATTTCTGTGGAGGGGGTGGAAATGCCGATCGTTATCCTTGGGGACCCAGCCTACCCCCCTAATGCCCTGGCTTATGAAGCCCTACACAGGAGCCCTGGACATGGGTCAGGAGCTGTTCAACTACAAGCTGAGCAAGTGCAGAATGGTCGTAGAGTGTGCTTTTGGCCGTCTGAAGGGGAGATGGCGTTCGTTACTGATTCGCTCAGACATCAGCGAGAGAAATATCCGCATTGTTATTGCTGCTTGCTCTGTGCTATACAATCTCTGTGAGAGCAAGGGGGAAAACTTTTATGGCGGGTTGGGAGGCAGAGGCAAATTGCCTGTCCGCTGCTTACCAGCACCCAAACAGCAGGGAAAGTAGAAGAGCGCACCAGGGTGCGCTGCGCCTCAGGGACGCCTTGAAAACAAGTTTTATGAGTGCCCAAGATGGCGTTTGAGAACCTGCTCCCTTGCTCTGCTCTGCCCTAAGCCTGCCGTCCTTGCACCCTCTTTCCCTCCCCCCTCCCGATGCTTGCAGAGGAAATAAATTCACTGTTTTAAAAATCATGGTTCCTTTATTGCTTCATCACAAATACAAATACAGGGGATCACTGGCAAGGTAGCCCGGAAGGGGTGGGTGAGGAGGGAAACCAGCAGTCGCACTGGTGGAGGAGCGGACAGAGGAGGGGGGGAAGGGGGAGAGGAGGGGG
The DNA here is from genome assembly GCA_032164245.1 of Sternotherus odoratus. Taxonomy (NCBI): domain Eukaryota; kingdom Metazoa; phylum Chordata; order Testudines; family Kinosternidae; genus Sternotherus; species Sternotherus odoratus. The sequence goes on from JAVMKO010000001.1 coordinate 32,339,142, forward strand.
GCCAAGACACAGCAGCTTTTAAAAGTTTTCAGAGAACCTCATCCTGCTGCTGCTTGTGCTGGCTTGTGGGGTGGAGTGGGTCGGTCCACGGAGCCCTCCCCCCCCCCCGGGTTCTCACCCCGCGTTTGGGTGGGGAAGCTATGGGAGTTGGGGGGGGGAGGTGGTTAGACAGGGGCTGCAGAGGCAATCTTTGGCCCTGCTGCAGCTCCACCAGACAGCGCAGCATGTCGCTTTGGTCCTCCATTATCCGGAGCAAAGAATCCATGCGTCTTTCTTTGCGCTCCTGTCGCTGCAGCCACATTTCTTCCCTCTTTTCTGCTGTGGCTCTCGATTCCTGCCTTGACTGTAGCAATCTTTCCCTCCATTCCGTCTGGCGGGCTGCCTCAGCGTGCGAGTTATCCAGTAGTTCACTGAACATATCATCACGCGTTTTCTTTTTACGCTTTCGTATCTGCGATGCACGGAGTGAGGAGCAGGACGGGGGATTCTGAGATAATTGTGCATCTGTGGGCGAATGTGGGCAAACACTTGCAGACTGACTCTTCAAATTCCCTGCTAGCTACCACTTCGGGCTGGCGGGGGGTGGTGGTTGGGAGTGCGTTCGGTCTTAAGCAGAAGCAACCGCTTGCAGACTCTTCAAATTCCCTGCTAGCTACCACTTCGGGCTGGCAGGGGGGGCGGGTGCGCGTTCGGGGGGGGGACGGGACGGACGGGTGGTCGGTCTTCAGCGGAAAAGATTACTTTGCAGCTGGGAATCTTTATCTCCCTACTAATTGCAGTCCGTATTTCAAACAGGCAACCATGAATAACATCACTTTGCTTAGAATTTCTAAGAGAGATAGAGAACGTATGCTGATTGAGTCACTGCAAAGTCCTGGTCCATTCGCCGCAATGCTAGCCTGCTCAATGATACCAGACTATTTACTACTTTCGTGGCCTGGGATGGTCTCCTACCACAGGGGGGGGGCAAATAAGACAGCTCTTCCCAGAAATCTGGTGCGGAAGATTCATCGCTACCTCCTGGATAGCTTCATTGAGATGTCCGCAGAGGACTTCCGTTCAATACCGGAGTATATTGACAAGCTCTTTGAGTAGAAACTGACCAGCAATGAAAGCACACTAAATCCTTAGGGCAAATTAATCATTAATAAATGCTTCCTTTAAAAATCATGAGTCATGTAATCCCTTAGAAAAAAACACTTATCCCCCCTGGGAGGCTTGGGAGGGTGCTGGCTGCAGGGTGGTAAACAGCTCCTGGCTGTCTGCTAACACGGTTTCTCCGCTGGCCTCCTGCTGCTCCGTGATATTTCCCTCCTCCTCATCGTCATCCTCATATGAATCATTCTAGGCCCTGACGATGATCCCATCGGTGGAGTCCACGTAGACCGGTGCGATGGTGGTGGGGGTGCCCCCCATTACCTGATTTAGTTCATTGTAGAACCGACATGTCCGCGGTGCGCCCCCTGATCGTCCGTTTGCCTCCTTGGCTTTCTGGAACGCTTGCCTCAGCTCCTTAATTTTTACGCGGCACTGTGTGGCGTCCCTGTTGTGGCCCCTTTCCAGCATGTCCTTGGAGACCCTGGCAAACGTGTTGGCATTCAGTTTGTTGTTGCGGCGTTCCAACATCACGGATTCCTCTCCCCAGATAGCGATCAGATCCAACACCTCATTATTGGACCATGCTGGAGCTCTTTTCCTCTGGCTGGTCTCCGGGGCAGCTGAGCTCTGCATGGCGTCTTGTGATGCTGAGGTCTGCATAGCAGCTTGTGCTGCTGATTTCCCTGAATGGCGACTGAGCTGTGCAGGTGAGCTAGCCACGCTGACCAAACAGGAAATGCTATTCAAATGTTCCCGGGTCTTTTCCTGTCTACCTGGCCAGAGCAGCGAGTTGAGAGTGCTGTCCAGAGCGATCACAGTGGAGCAGTGAGGCAGTCCAGAGCGGTCAGAATGGAGCATTGTGGGACAGCCTCTGGAGGCCAATAACGTCCCATGCGTACTCACTAGTCCACAATCGACCTAGAGAGGTCGATTTCAGCGCTACTCCTCTTGTTAGGGAGGAGTACAAAAGTCGATTTTGAGGGCCCTTTAAATTGACGCAAATGGCATCCGTGTGAGGACGGGTACAGGTTTATGTCGACTTAACGTCGCTAAAGTCGATGTTAAGTCGTAGTGGGGACCTGCCCTTAGAGAGCTGCCTAAAAGCCTCTTGTTCATATTGCAACCTATTCATGATGACAACAGCTCCGCCTTTGCAAGCTTCTTTTATTATGATGTCAGAGTTGTTTCTGAGGCTGTGGATGGCATGTTATACATGCCTGAGGTTATGGGACAAGTGATGTTGCTTTTCCACAATTTCAGCCAGTGCATGTCGGTGGAAGCCCCGTCTGTTGACTCCTTCAGGAGGAGTCCACACAGAATCCTTCTTTTTGTAGTGCTCCATGCAGCCCCGGAGTCCCCTGTCCCAGCAGGCACAGGGCAGTTGCTTCCACAGTGAAGAGAAGCAGGGGAGAGAAGCCATGGCCCCGCACCTGCCAGGGACAAAGAACTCCAGGGCTGCAGATTTGGGAGCCATGGTATAATCGCACTATATCTGGATTCGTGTTATTCCGGAGCGCATTATACCGGGGCTCCACTATATTCCTTGAGTCGGAGATGTCGAAAGTAGGATTCTAGGTCATCGCAGAACTGTATCATGTTTGTGGGGGTGGTGGAGCAGAAGGAGAGGTCCCAAGATAGGACAGACTCTTCTGCTGGGCTAATGGAGAGTCAGACCTTGTTGACGCTGCAGAGTTTTGTCATTAAAAGTTATGCCACTTTAATTAAAGTGCTTTAATTAAACTACTGTTGCATGTCCACACTATGCGCCTTGTGTCGGCAGGGCGCATCCAGACCAATAGCTCTTGTATTGACACAGTGCACTGTGGGTAGTTATCCCACCGTACAACTGGCCACAGGGTGATTTGGAAAGGGTTTGCAATGTCTCATGGGGAAGGTGCAGAGTCACATGATGCAGGTTTCTCAATTCCATTGTTCCATGGGCATCCTACTAGACTGCCAGCTTCTTTTTAACTGAAGTGTATGTGGCGGGGAGAGTGCATGACAGGGAGTGTGTGTGTGTGGATGGGGGAGAGACAGAAACAGAGTGTGTGTTGGGGAAGTGTGTGTGTTGTGGAGAGTGTGTCAGAATGCTGTCTCTTAAATTCAAACAGCAGCCTGAACAACCAGTCCTGGGGTTGGGGAACATCCGACCCCTACATCAGTCCCCGGCTCTGCACAGCACAGCTGTGTCTCTCCTCTACCTGCCTGCTGAAACCATATTAATGGTTGTATGAGTCCTTCCGAGTTCTCCCACCACCTCCTCAGCTACCAGGAGCGGCATCCTCAGCAGCTCTGTGAGTTCTCCAAGCCGAGGAATCTCAAAGCTTCCCAGAGCTTTGAAAGGGGAAGGGCACATGTCTGCAGCACAGTTCAAAACAGTGAGCAGAGCGGTCACAGCAGGCACTGTGGGATACTGGGGGAGGCCAGTTATGTAGACATAATGAACCGCAGCCCCTACACTGGAACTTTGTCAACAGAAGTTTTGTGCAAATGCCCTCTGTCTCTTGTCAAGGGGGGTTTATTTTGTCACCAGAAGTTACATCGCAATCTGTACACCTCCACTGTTTTGCCACCAAAAGCTGCCTTTTGCTGACAAAACTCTGCACTGTAGACAAGGCCTCAGTATCACAGCTGGGGTGAGAATGCATGAGAACCTTCCTCGCATTCCAGTGTTAGTCCACTAGCTCAAGAGCTCCTCAAGCTATTGAGCTGTTCTTCTTGTGGCTGCGCAGCAGAAGAATCACTAGGTGGCTGTCGTAGTTCTACCAGCACCAACCCATGCAGCTCCACCCTGCACAATTGTAAAGTCAAGGGACCTATAACCGTAAGTTTCAGAGATCCCCAAACGTTGTGTGGGTGCTAGAAAAGGAAGAAGAAACAGTGACAATCTGAGAATAACCAGTGATTTGTAGGAAAAGTCACAGTAACAAATAAATTCCATGTTCAGCCCTAGCAATCAGTTTACCTTGGTTTGCTTTTGTAAAGCCCTCTGCAAGAGGAAGGGATGGAATTATCTACCTGGGAGCAGCACCCCATACAAAATTCTCTCCTAGTCAACATGTAAATCTCTGAAGTCTCAATGACAGTTAATGAGCCTTACGTGACCAAAATATAAGTACCTATATACTGTACATTAATGTAATGTTAAACCACTTATGCAACCAAAACTTCCATAATGAACCAGGTGGGCAGAGTTATTGGCCCAAGCTACAGCAATTACTGAGAAAACAGCAATCGCCTCATGTTATTTATATACAGAAGTGTGTTTTCCCTATGTCTCACCCTTCTTCTCTATTTGACCACCATATATTCCTCAGCTTCAGAGTTTTTGCACTCAGAACTCACCAACCAGGTATGCACAAAGAAACAAAAAGGATTTTTCCCTAATAATATTAAAGTTCAAATAAATCCCAGAGAGTGAAAATAGAAAAGAAGTTGAGCCTTAGCCAGGAAGAGGTCATTTGAAATGTCAGTGAGAACAATTTTTGGGAAGTAGAGAGGACAGAAGTTATACTTGAATGGTTCTGGGAGAAAGGGTAATGAAGGTTGTACAGGATATGTGGAAGAAGGTTAGATATGAAGTAAAAAAAGGGAGTCCAGACTGAAGTTAGAGATAGCTGGGGCCAAGAACTGTTTTTTTGGTGGGGAATACTAGAGAATTCTTGTATGCCTAGAGGAAGGAACTTGAGGAGGTCAACACAGAGACAGGTGGAGGGGTTCAATTCATCAAATAAGTAAGCTACCTTTGAGGCAGAAAACTGGTAGAAGAACAAAAGGGTACTGGGGAAGGAAATGATGGGAGAAGGGGAAGATGATGGAGGAAGCTCAAGTTTTATTTTATCAGTCAGTTCCTTGGAGAAGATGTGAAGAGAACAAATAGGCATGAGGCTGTCTGGATGGAAAAGTAAAATTATTTGGAGTCAGACAGGAGTTAGAGATTCAAGCTGGCAGAGAACTATATAGGCAATTCAGCAAGTACCACAAAGGCTGTTGGGGAAGGGAGGAGAATGGGAAAGAGGACAGCCTGCCCTCAGAATTGCACATCCTTTTCTTTCTGCCAAGGTAGATACATAAATGGAAATAAATACAAATCTATCTCAAAATAACACACACACACACACAAACTATCATGGAACTAACATGATATTTAACGTGACATTCCCTCTGTTCTTTCTGTGTGATATATCCCTCTCTTTCACTCTATTTAGATTACAAGATCTTTGGTGAAGAGACCATCTCTTACTCTGGCTGCATAGTGCCTACTATTGCATTGCCCCTTGCACTATTGGAATGCAAATAACAATTAAACAAACAGTGCCCTTCAGCAAGAGATACTGTTCTGACCTCCTAAGACCTCGCTACTTTAAATATAAAAGTACAATAATTGTCCAGGGTATATTTAATTAATATAATTGTCAAACTGTAAATTCTGTCTTTTGAGGAATATGCTCACATATTACATTCTATTCTAACTAATTATATTCAGGTTTCTGAGATCTTTAAACAAATTATTAGACAGCAGCAAGAAATGAAACTATGTATACATAATAGATGTGTCATCAGCTACAAATGTACACAAATACATACACATACTTCTGTGAAAAAAACTAGTTTATATTTTTTCATTGGGATTAGCAAATTACATCTTTTTCTTTTTTATATTCTTTTGTTGTCTGCAACCCATAATGTCCAAGTCTCATGTTTTCTGAATGAAGTGATTAATTTTATTAGAGTGTTACAGTGAATCCACTCAGCCTATTTATATATTACAATTATCAAGAGGATAACACATAACTCTGTAATGTTCAGTATGTAATTAAAAGTTTATTTTATTCTGTCTACACCTTATAAATTGTTATAGTTGTTTATTCAATTACATTTTCATATATTTGCAATAAGAGAAAATATTTTGGTTTTTTGCTGTGCTATATGCATGTTTTGTAATCCTGGTAACTGTTTACTTCCTTTTTTTATTATTATTTCTGAACACAATGTCTTCATCATCAGAATATTTAGTAACTGTAATGTAACATCTAGTTTAAATTTTTTCCCCTAACAGTTCAGTGTTCTTACCATATGTAAAATGTGGCTCTTTAGTTGTTATGCAGTTATTCAATACACTTTAAAAGGAATGTTAAATAAAAAGACTCCTGGTAGGAAAATTACACATTATAAATACATTTTAGGCACACAATTTCCGTATCAACTCTGCAGTTACTTTCCTGATTTGCATAATTTTAAGAGCTAAATATCAAACATGTTGTTAAATAATTCCAAACCATTAAATGCAAATTTATTTTTCAGAATCATAACAGTAGCTAAGAAGATCAGCATCAATATTGGAAGTTTGGGGTCATCATAATGCACTATTTCCACTATAATCAAACATATAGCTTCAAAAACAGCAATGTCAAGTGGCTAATATATGAATAATTTTAATTAGCTTTCTAGAATTCAGTTTACAAACCTTTTGATTTATTATTTTATTTTATCTTCATGGTTAGTTGCTACTTCCTGAAATCTGGCTTTATCTTCTCCCTTCACCTTCTAATAAAGTTCATAATAACTCATTAATTTTGTAGGATACCATACAATTGAGCTATTGCTAGGTTAAGTTTACAGTGTTCTAATTCCAGGTATTATATTCATGTGACTGTAATATAAATCAAAAACAGAGGGGAAGGAGGCATAAAAATGATAGGCAACCATATTATAAAATATTATTTCAACTACTAGCTATTGGAGAGTCACATGGCTATAATCACATCAAATTATTAAAATCTAAAAATAGTTTTGTTCATTTCCTGTACACCACTGACAAATTATTTACACACTGTCTTGCAGATCACTGATAAATTAGCTATAAACATTCTGTCCTCCTGAATAAATTAGTTTATCATGAGATACATGGACGTTTTCCACATGTCTCTTAATCATAAGTTAAAAAGCTATACTCATTCAGTTGTTATCTCATCTAAATAGATGCATTAAATAAATAGTATAAGATCATTAGGAAATCAATTCATCCGTATATTGCTTAAATGGGATCTTTCATTGAATTTCATTATAAATAAAGGTGAGATGCTGCATCCTTATTCTTGTTAAGAATCAGAGAGGTAGCCGTGTTAGTCTGGATCTGCAAAAGTGACAGAGTCCTTTTGGCACCTTATAGACTAATATATGTATTGGAGCATAAGCGTTTGTGGGCTAATACTCACTTCATCGGATTCTTGTTGATCACAGACTCTGTAAAGTGTAAACAATGAAGAAAATATCCTGTTTTAAATCACTCCTCCTGCACACATTTGAAAATCACTTGCAGTACAAGAGATATAAGCTATATTTAAAATACATATCAATAAATAATGAATAAATAGTAATAATAATAATAATAATACTTATAGAGCCTTGCTTTTCATCAGCATTGTTAAGGATCTGAGCCAAAGTGTAGAAAAGTCAATGAAAAACCTATATGTAACTTTAATGGACCGTAGATCAAACTGTTAATGTTTACAGAGGTGACTATGTGTGTCATCTTCAGGTTGTTTTACTCAGGCTCCTAATGGCAACTCTTGGGATTCAATATCCTATGGCTCCCTCGCTACCAATGAGCTATGACTAATAACCAGGCTGTCACTCATGCCACACTTTTACCTCTGTGAATAATGGGTCCTTTTGTTCATTTATTGATTGAGACATCAACTAGTAAAGATTAGGTTTGGTTGATTAAATGTAGATTAGTCATATAATCCAACAGCACACACACACACACACACACACACACACAAACTGATTTACCAGTTGAGGAGCACCAGGCCTGCCTGCCCACATTGATTTGAGGTGGGCTATAACCTTATCAGTTTGGATAGACTCTTCTCCCTTGTTTATTCCATATTATGTTTACAGTTTAGCTACAGAGCTGGTGTCATCTAATAATTAACAAATTTCAACATCTTACAAATTCTACTCTGCCCCAAATTTCCAGACAAAGAAGCATCACAGTTTTGACCTCTGTTAGCATGGGTTCAAAACAAGTCTTCAACTAATCATTATTAAAATGTTATATTCAGTCATATCTACTTTTTCACTTATCCCTTTCTTGTGCTTTCCATTACAATTTATAATTTGTTATTCAAACCTGAGTCAGTCATATTCACCTAGTAAGCACACATGCAATAATTTATACAGCTACAAAAAGGGCCATTCTCTTAAACACATTTCCATTTAACAAGAAGTCTAGCTGTTATTTGCTAATAATTGTATATCCTCTCTTTTTGCAAAGCTTCGTGGGAGTTCTTTAGCACAGTTATGATAAATGCTTAGGCTTTAGGCCTTCATCTGCCAACACCTCCCTCAGATTAGTGGACAGAGTGACATTTTTCTTCATACACACTAGACAAGCATTTACCCAAAATAAATGTACCATAACAGTTACTTTTGGTTTTATTCTGGTTTTTAAACATCAGAATTTTAATATCAGTTGATATATACCAGAAAAAATATATGGAAAATTAGAGTTGTTATATGTTAACTGCCACAAGTACATTTTTTAAATGAAGTCTGGTGAAGCTGCTCTGCTGTATTCTCACTTCCAAAAAGGGAAAGAAATAATCCATTCAGAAACTGGAATTATCTTTCATTGGAACTAACTCTCTCTCCACACACACACACACTTCCCTCCCCACCCCTGGGAGGCATGTGCCTATCTGTTTTAGGGGGGGAATCTTTTCAATTTACTGAGAAGGGGTGTGAGATTAGGGGAAGATAATCTATTCCTTTGGGTTAACCATTGGTTTCCTCCATCCAAATTCCTTCCCGCCTTTCTTTCCCTCCTTTCTCGGTGTCATAGGAAGTAAACACACAACACAAACGACACATTAAAACACTGGATCTACTGTGTTAAACTATCCTGGGTTACAGTTTTAAATTGTCCATGCTGAGTGCAAGGCAGCAGGAAAATAATTTGAAACTATAAACATGTTATGTGAAATTGTTGAAAGTACACAGTGGAATCAAGAAATGGTGTGAATTGAGCATGTTTGAAAGAAAAGAACTGAGCAGCTCAGGGAGTTTCCAAGGCTACTGATTAGGCTACAAGTTGTGATAGCAACAGATAAAATGTTCTTCAGGTGAAGCTGCACACAGGGACCACCAGAAACTTGTTTTGATTGACAGTTTTGATGGACAAGATTGCCACCTTTTTGGGATTTTTCTTTTCTGAGAAGAAAGTTAAAAACAGCTCAGCATAGCAGCGGACTTGTAATGGGAGAAAAGCATCACCATCATCATCTCATTGAAAAGCCTTCCTATATGGGCCACCACCATTACCTTACAAAGGGAACTAAGAACTTACCAGGTCACCATTGGGCTTTCCTTTTTCTCTAACTCAAAAGATTTCCTGACCAGACTAGATGAGGAGAAGGAACCAGACATCATCATCATCTCCTCCATGGCTGTGTCCTGAGCAAATTCTTAGTTGTGAACCTCAGGTTCTTGCAATCCCTGCACTGCTCCATGGCCAATTTGTCAATTCCCACCACCTATTTATCTTTTCTGGCTTTTGTCTAATAAGCATCCAGCTTAGCCAACCAGGACAAATCTTTGTAAGTTGCAATTCTTTGCTGTGTCCCGTTTGGGAAGCAAAACAACAACAGGTCAGATCCTAAACTATAATGATGACATACAGAATCAGCATTATACATTTATTCCATCTGAAAATCTGCCAAGCAGGGTGTGGAAAATTAGAGAGTTCTAGGTATTATTTTCTATGACCATCTTGTGTGTGTCAGTTTATCTGCTTGTTATTATAATGCCTGAACCCAAGAAGGAGTTAAATCAAAGGAGGCTGCTAGGGGAGTAAACAAACGGAAATGAAGCCATGACAATGATAAGGTACAGCCAAACAGAATACCATAGGTCCTGGAGGAAGCTATTAATTGGGGAATATCCCTGCCTGGCTCCAGATAGACTAGCAAAGTTTATTTTCTCCAGACCAGAACCTAGGATCAATGGAGACACTAAAACCTTAAAGATCCCAGGCTAGAGAGCAAGGTTTGTGTGGGGAGCAGTTGATATAGAGAGGAGTCTCTGACAGAGAATGCTTTAGGGGGCTGCCTGTTATGCCCAGCCCAGGAGTAGGGAGGTCTCAGCTGAGTAGAATTTTATCCTTCCTTGTCAGTGCAGGATAAGTAACATCTAGGTGGCTAGGCCTTTATGGTTTTATTCTTGTCTCTGATACCATGTCCCTCTGGATAAACAAATAAATAATTAATTAATTTAATTAATTTGAAATAAATAATAAATTATACTGGAAGGGACCTTGAGAGGTCATCTAGGCTATCCCCCATGCTGAGGCAGGACCAAGTAGACGTATACCATACCTGACAGATATTTGTCTAACCTGTTTTTAAAAGCATCCAATGATGGGGATTCCACAACTTTCCTTGGTAACTTGTTCCAGTACTTAACTACCTTATAGTTAGAAAGCTTTTAACTAACTTGAATCTCCCTTGCCGCAGATTAAGCCAAATATTTTTTGATGTACCTTCAGTGAACATGCAGTGACTGAGCACCGTGCTCTTTATAGCAACCTTTTATATATTTGATGACTGTTAGCCCCCTCCCCTTTCTTCTATATATAAAACAATTTTATACATAAAAGCAATTCTTTCAACACCAAGTTTTCTATACCTCCGCTCACCATTACCAATAACTTCTCAACATTGGTGTCTCATGTTCAGATAAGAGTAGGAAACCTCTTATAGGTATTATCATTTTATAGTCTTCTGTAACTACATTGGGCTGCAGAATGAAGTCCAGTTCCGAATATTTCAATTAAATTCACTGGATTCAATTTAAATGGAATTTATATGAAGTGCTGGACATACTGTGGCAGAACAGAATCAGAACATTAAATGTATGATCATTTTCTGTCCTTTGATTTCATCTTCTTTTTTGTGTATTCTTTAAATAAGGAATGTAGTTGCAACCATGTGAGTCCCAGGATATTAGAGAGACAAGAGTCCTATGACTGCAGAAGTGTTCACAGGCCACTCTGCCTTGAATGATTCTTTACAATATGTGCTAACTACTTACACTAAACAACCCCTTCCACCTTGCATTTTGCTATGTCACTGGGAGTACTTTACCCAGTCCTGAAGAAGAGCTCTTTGTGGCTCAAAAGCTTGTCTTTCTCTCACCAACAGAAACTCTTCCAATATAAGATATTACCTCAACCAGCTTACATAAGGAAGGCAGACATTGAACAAAATTCACAGTTCTTGAGGAGTGTCCAACAGTGTCTAATTCTACTCAACATATTTTGTAAACCAAACTTTGCTTTTGTAACAAGCACATAAAAGAAATTAGACAAATGTCCAAATCCTTTGGCTTGGGAAAGGCCACAAAGACAGTGGACCCAGCCTAGTGTGGAGAGGTTCCAGCTGCTGAGAGGTTATGTAGGGGAATGACTTTCCCTTCTGCCCTGTGGAATAGTGCACAGCCTAATAGCGTGACCAGACAGCAAGTGTGAAAAATCAGGACAGGGAATGGGGGGTAATAGAAGCCTATATAAGAAAAAGACCCAAAAATCGGGACTGTCCCTATAAAATCAGGACATCTGGTCACCCGAAGTCCATATGACCAGGCAGGTGGGAGGGTACAGGGCAGAGAATACACACGCCAAAACCTGCATAGAAAGGGGAAATGCATTTTTTTACAGAAACTACTGGAGCACTGAGGACACAGCAGTAGCCAGAGATTGGCCCTGCTATTGTTCTCTGACCTGGACAGCAGGAGGTAGAATTCTGCCTTTCTACTCCAGCAGAGAAACCTATTGAAAAAGCTCATTTACTCAGATTTTGAGCAGTATTTGGCCCAGCAGGATGGCAGTGTTAAGAGATGAAACGCTCTGTTTTTTCCTTTTGGCCTGACAACTTTTATTCCCTTCTAAACTAAGCCGGAGTACAACAAGCCTTCCTCTTCCCCTTAAATAGCCAGGCATGCATCGGAGAACATTTTTAACACCCAGCTTCACTCATTTACATAAAAGGGTAGATAAAGAGAGGAAGAATTTAGGAGCCCAAGTGTAAGCCCTCCCCCCGCCCCCAAGGTTTACAAAATTTGGTCCTTACAATGCATTTTTTAAAAAAGAGATAAAACCTTTCCTAATCACCAACTATTTTCAGATGGCATTTTAGAGCATCAAAAGCAGCCAGGGAGACCAGCCAAGAACCATCATTTGTAATTCACTCCATCTGAGCAGCAAGAGCCTGCAGACAATCTTACTGTTTCCCAAGCTTTGTTTTGCATTAACACCTTATATTTGCACATAAATAATGTTATCCATACATATTATTCCATTCATTACATACATTTAACAGGGAAGTTTGGTTGTAAGACGGTCTTTGTAATGTGCTCATACATATTCAGACTGAGGATAAAATATAACATTATATACCTAGAGCACCATCTCTAAAAATAGTATATGTGGATGTCCCAGGCAGTCATGAAATCCCATCTCCTGTCTTAGATTCAATCTGTTGCAGCAGCAAGACCCTGCAGCCAATTCTATAGCTTTCAAAGCTTTGTTTCGTATTAGCACCTCACATTTGAGCTAAGATAATGTCAGGCTACCTCCTTTCCAGCTAAACAATTTTTACATCTTTCTCTTATTATGTGTTTTGATATATTCACCCCAAACAGCTCCCATTGGAGTTCTTCTGAATACCCGAAATACTAGTTCCATGGTCAGGGAGCAAAGTATATTTTCAATGCAGTGCAATACAACATGGGAAGCCAACTTACAGGCACGAATTATCTGTTCATTAAAGTAAGAGCTGTGTTTATATGGGCTCCGCCATAGTCTAACATTTTCCTTGTAATATCATTTTCCTATCTCATTTCTTTTATGGACACTGTAGAAAAAGTCACGTTAAGTAATGCAGGCTTGAGTGGGATTCTGTGTTTTCACTGCTTGAATTGCCATAATTACTGTGAACTTTACTCAGCTTTAACACTACTTTGTGAAGAGTGTACACACACACACACACACACACACACACACAATGAAGAGGCAAAGAGAGAGGAAATGTACAGAAATGCTATTCTCTGGTTGTTCTCTCTTACATCATGTCCAGCAGTTTTCAAAGAGTATGTTTAATTCAATGAACTGAATTGGGAATAAATCATTTTTTTCAAACATTACAAACTGATTTGCATGGCTAGTCTGAAACCAACCATAAAAATACAATGTTAACACTTATAAATGATTTCCTATATTAAAAATGAATTTTTAAGACTGATGTGGAGAACTTACTAATAAGTAACAATAGGGTTACTGAATTCAATTATTTCAGTGGATTTTAGAGTTCAACTACTTGATGATTCAAGAAGTTTTCCATTATGGAAAGGTCATGCACCTAGCATATTGCTACATGATTTCCATCAGATCCTTACACAAAATTCAGATCAAGGACAAAATTGGAACTAGTGATAGTATGCCAGATACATTCTGGATATTTCCACCAAACCTTTCTGATAGAGATGGTCAGATAAACTGTGTCTCATTTTTAATCCTCCCACTATGGGTTACTTTCTTCTGAGGATTAAAATTAAGCAAAGAGCTGGCAGAATTTTTTTAAAAAATCAAACAGAGAAACAAAGGATACAAGAAGCAAAAAAGAAAAAGGAAAAAAAAGAGTAAAATTTTCATGAAAAAATGAAGTTAAAATGAATATAGTTAAAATTTAATATAATTTGTGTTTGTGCACTGGCTTTCCATGTTGTGCTTTCAACACAACACAGTCTACTCTACAGACTGCTTATAAAGCATACACTTGTGTAAGCCTAGCTCTTTTCAGGGTTAAGGAGAATGTTCTACTGTACATAGAAAATATCTCCCTTGCCTACCATAGCATGCCAAGGTTTCAAATGCATATTCTTTTATACCTTTAGATAGAAAAAGGTACTTGTTCAAATTAATACAACATATTTAAATAGCAGTAAAAAATCTACAAGAGTGAAAATTCGCTTTGTGAACTCCAAATATAGTCTGAGAATCCTGTATAGTTCACCATTATATATGTAACCCTTCTGCCTGTCAGAGTTGGCAGCAACAAGGGCTGGGTTCAGTGTCTAGGGGTTCTGTTCCAATAACACAATGCAAAACCGGCTCGAGCCCCCACCCAGTGACCTGGGACAAATATATACCACCACCACTACCACCCGGCGCCTCTAAGAGGCAATACTTCCCTTATTGCAGTACAGAGTCTGAGTGCAGCAAAAGCCTTTTAATAACAGAAACAATGTGGCATTATGTTGGGGAAACACCACAAACAGGATTCATAACATGAACCATGAGCAAAATACCCACCCCAAGCAAATTGGGTGGTGTCCTTTCCCTTTGGTTCTTGAGTCCAGCAACCCAAAAGTCCCCCAAAAGTCCAACAACCCCAAAGTCTCTGTCTCTGGTGAGTGCAGCCCCAGAGTTCAAAAGTTCATCTGCAGAGTTTTAGCCCCCTCCCCCCCCCCGTGTGGAGATGGGGGTGGAGGAGGTAAAGGGGCACCTTACATGCTCCGACGGCCTCTTTGTAGGGTTCTTCACCACAAGCCGCTCCTCTCCGCCAGCTGCTCCTCTCCAGTAGCTGTCTTGCAAGCTGCTCCTCTCTGCTAGCCGCTCACCAATATATATTCAGGCCCCCCTTACTACTTTACACAGTATTCAGTGATTTCAGCTCAGAGTAGGGGAGCCTCAGTGCTGGCCCACCATTGGCCCAAAGTGAATTCAGCTCTGCAATCTATAACCAGACTCCTAATGGAATCAAAATTAGCTCTGATATTACACATTGGAGAGAGGAGACAGTGGAATTAGCATTTAGAGCCCACAGAAGGGGCCCATACCACCAGGTACAAATATCTGTCTCCAGCCTCTTTCAGTTCACTGAGTTTTGGAACCCATGTCCCTTGCCTAATGAGTACTACTTAGTTGATAGCGAGTCCCTCCATCATAAAAAAAGGCCAAGTACAGTTCCACTGTCCTTGATTCACATAATCAGGTTAACAACACTTTATTCTTCCTGCCCCAATAACCGAGAAACTGGGGATCCCACAGCAGCCAAAGTGACCATCTAGGTGGGGTGGGTCTGCCTAAGCTTACGTCTTGTATGTGACAAATTCAGAGCCCACATATTTTGTTGCCATTCCTGGAAGTCCCTTTCATGACTAGCTGCCAACTATTTCCATATTACATCATCAGCCAGTCAAGATTACTGTCTCCTGTCCATCTTTTTTTTGTGAACAACATTTTTGAACAACACTGTCAACAATTATGGAAACACTGAAACCCAATTTGGAGGTAGGTAAGATATAAGAGAAGACCTTTTTTGAACACTCAAACCTGTCAGTTTATGTTTACAAGAAACAAATGAGTTTTCATACTCTACCACTTTCCATTAACTGCAAGAAATTGCAGCTGTAGTGAATGCATAACCATTGACCAGCAGTGTTTATGTTAGATGTTATCAATCTGTGAAAATCATTCTAAAAAAACCCCCAAAATATTCAAACTATTTTGTGACTTAACTTTGGCCCTTGAGAAGGAACATGTATAGTACGTAATTAATCCTACATATTTTCATACTGCATTTGAATTAAACATATTTGACCACCATAATGGTAATTATGGCCTCAAAGTCAGGAACCTTTCCTGTCTGGTTTGTTCACTAGCCTCTGTAACCAAAGTGAAAAGAGTAAGTGATTTCATTAGGAATACCTTGTTATTTTGTCTACATCCAGCAAGGCAATAAGAGAGAAACCAATTGTCCTGTATGTAATGTGGCAAAGCTTTGGCCTTCTCCCTGTGGGTACTGCACTTCCAGGTGGTTTGTGCTAGCCTCAGAGGCTCACTGTGATTAGTTAGGGGAGGTAGAAAAGGGGGGGAGCCCGGGCCCACCCTCTACTCCGGGCTCCAGCCCAGGGACCCTAATGGTATCAGATAAGATGGCTGACCTTTTAGGCACCAAACACAATACTATTCCCTGGGCTACTTCCCCACAGCAGTCCCCTGCTTCTTCCAACTTCTCTTCACCCTACCTCAGGGCCTCCTTCCAAACTCCCTCCGCTCCAACGCCTCCAAACTGCTCTCTGCTCCAACGCCTCCCAAACTCCTGACACCCACACCCACCTGACTAACTAGTAGGGGTTTTAATTGGTTTCAGCCAGTCCCTGATTGGCTCCAGGTGTCCCCAATCAGGCTAGCTGTTTCTACTACCTTCTAGAACCTTCTTAATTGGCCCCAGGTGTCCTGACTGGTCTGGAGTAGCCTTTGTTTGGCTATCTAGGGAACAGAGACCTGCACATCCTGAGGCTGATATACCTGCCTTCCAGCACTCTCCTATACCCTTCTGGTCTGACTCCGTCACAGTAAATACAATGCAGATGGCTCCCTGTTGATGTACAACATCTTTCACGGAATATAGTGAGTTTGTTTTTAATCAAATTAATATTTGATACATGCCATTCCCTTTGTTGACATTTTGTGTACCCCAGAGGGAATTTAAAGAAACTTATCTTATCATTGTATGGCACAAACTCTGCACAAAAATGTGCATATGGTCCCCATATGGACCAAATACTGTGCTTCTCTGTGTCAGTGTTTGATTCTGGCTCACGTCAGCTTTCATATTAACCCAAGCCCACTGGCATACCATTATGTGGAGATGGTTTGTAGATTAGTAATATTTAATGAAATCTGGTTAGCTTTCCATTTTTAATTTGTTTTGTTTTTGCAAAGTTATGTAGGAACTTCAATTCATGTTGAAATGGCAATTAATAAATCCAGTGTATGCATCTGTCACAGCTCCCCTTGCTGGACATTCACCCGACTGCTGTTTTTGGCTCCCAAACAGAGGATACATGCACTTTTAAGCTTCCCTTGGTCTGGGCAGTCTTCAGCACTCTATCTGTCTTTGACCTTCCTGGCACATTTCCTGGGCAAAGACTTTCTGTCTGATACCCCTAAATGGAAGTGAGACTTCACAGTCCAGCTGCCCTAGGTCCCTAGGACCAGTACGGAACCCCCAAGACACTCCAGTAGCTTAATCACAGAACTCCAGTCACGTGGGCATTCTGGTTTACAGGTTATCCCTTCACGGATGTGATAATTGAAGTACATATACGTAGCCTTTGCAAAAATATTTCTAAAACCACCCACTCTTTGCTTTACACATCACAAGAGATATACAGATCAGGGGAAAACAAATGCCTGCAAACTTCCCTGCCTCAGTTTCCTCACCATTCCTGAGACTTCTTTGAAATTTGGTCAGACTTTTCTAAGGAACCCAGGATCCTTCCTCTCCCACTTTCGTCCTGCACATGGCTTCTCCTCTGGAACATGGAGTTTTTCTGTGTGACCTCTACAGTATCCATTCTTCAGTTTTGGCTGGTCCAAGAGTCAACAAGGTTCCCTCTTGCTGATCCCCTCCCTAACTTTTCATCCTTTGTGTTTTTAAAGAACTGTACCAGCAGGTCGGTGTCCTTGTTTCCTCCTGGGGACTTTTCAGTCCTTCTTTAGACATTTAGGGCATATGTCTACACTATGATCTTAATTGGAACTATTTTAGGTCAACTTTCAGCCACCACAATAATTACTGCGGTGGCTGACGTCTATGCTACCTTCCTTCTGTTGGTGTATGCTTGTTAACTCTCTATATTTAAGCCTTATGACTCTCTGTGCTGCATTCTTGCTCATAACCCTTGTCCCCAGACCATCACAGCATCTCTCTGTATGCTAGAAGGGCAAATGGGCATCCTAGTATTAATTGTACAAGGACTACATATGACCATTGCTCAACTTATGTTCTGTTAATATTAAGTAACTAATGTTGTTGACATTGATGAGATGAACCTTTGTTATGAATGGAACCTTAGATGTACAATAAACCAAAACATTTATCATTACAGATACCTAAACTGGCCTCACAGTTAATATTTGGTAAGTGCAAAGGGTTTTCAGGTGACCTTGATTGTGAATATTCCTGCTCTCATATGTTTGGTTTTAGCACGTTGCCCTTTAAATTCTTAGTTTTTCTTAATTTTTAAATTTGGAGCTGTGCACCACATCTCAACTAGCTCACTCCGATGTAAAAATGATCACTACAGAAAAATCAATGCAGTACATATTAAATTGATAAAAAAATTGGGTAATTGATAGATCTTATATCAAGTACTGTAAATGTCAGGGAGGAATAGTCAGCCACAGGGTATATTTCAAGGGGTTTCATGGGGATCTATTGTTGGCCCATTATTATGCAATATCTTTATCAATGACCTAGAAGAGGTTTTTAAATCATTGCTAATAAAGTGTGAGATCTCATAAAAATGTTGCAGTGGTAAAGAACATTAAGAAGAGGTCAGTTATACAGAGTGATCTGGATTGCTTTGTAAACTGGGCTCACTTGGATAGCATGCATTTTAATGCAAACAAATGTATGACCAAAGAATGTGGTCACTGTGACAGTAAAGGGCTTTGTCACTGGCTGCCCTTTAACCCTGGGTGCCTCTGTGCTCTGCAGCTTTGGCTCAGAGCCCTGACAACAGCAGACTACTCACAGCACAATGGTTTGACCTTGGCTTCCACCAGCCCAGTTACCCCTTGCAGGGTGACCCCCAACAACCCTTCTGGAACCTAGTCTTCCCAAAACCATCACCTCTGCAGTGTTCAGACCCTCTTCCTGGAGGCTCACAGAGAGAATGCCAAGTTCATTACCTCCAAAGAGCCAGTACACACAACAGTGTGTTAGCTGGAGTTATGCACTCTAATGTGCAGCATGATATGGGTAGTAAAACTAAGAAAAAGTTTATTAACAAAGTACACAGATCAAAGTGATAAGAACCCATGGGAGGCAAGTCTACAGGAGAAAAACTGTTCTGGAGAACTGAAAGTTTTTCAGAGAGACATTTTTAAGGGCACAAGAGCAAACTATCCCACTGTATAGGAAAGACTGGTCTCTTGCTATACTTCCTTTCTAGCTTAACCAGGAGCTCTTTGAGTTTCAGATCACTGAAGAGTCCTACAAAAAGTGGAAACTAGGTCAAATTAATGAAGAATAAATATAAACAAACAAGGACATAGGGACAAAATTAGAAAGACCAAGGCACAAAATGAGATTAGATCACCTAGAAACATAAAGGGTAACAAGAAAACATTCTACAAATACATTGGAAGCAAGAGGAATACCAAGGACAGTGTAGGCCCATTACTCAATGAGAGGGAAAAGATAATAACAGAAAATGGCAGAAGAGCTAAATGATCTGGTAGCTTGACTTTAGTAAAGCTTTTGATACTGTCTCACATGACCATCTCATTAACAAACTAGGGAAATACCACTTAAATAGAGCTACTATAAGATGGATGCATCACTGTTTGGAAAACTGTTCCCAGAGAGTAGTTGTCAGTGGTTCACAATCAAGCTGGACGTAAAAATCAAATTGGGTCCCACAGGGATCAGCTCTGATCTGATTCTGTTCAATATCTTCATCAAAAATTTAGATAAAGGCATAGAGTACATTTATAAAGTTTGCAGATGACATGAAGCTGGGAGGGGTTGCAAGAACATTGGAGGATAGAATTAAAATTCAAAATGATCTGGACAAACTGGAGAAATGGTCTGAAGAAAATAGGATGAAATTTAATAAGTACAAATGCAAAATACTCCACTTAGGAAGGAACAATCAGTTACACATATACAAAATGTGAAATGACTTCCTAGGAAGGAGTACTGAGGAAAGAGATGTGGGAAGGGGAGTCATAGAGTGGATCACAAACTAAAGATGAGTCTACAGTGAAACACTTGCCAAAAAAAAAGCAAAGATAATTCTAGGATGTATTAGCAGGAGTGTTATAAGCACAGCACGAGAAGTAATTCTTCCACTCTACTCCACGCTAACTAGGCCTCATCTAGAGTATTGTGTCCAGTTCTGGGCACCACATTTCAGGATCTACCGAAGTCCCTTTCAGTCCTGCACTTCCATTATAACAATGACAGACTTAAGAAGCGCAGTCTATTCCACTGATCCAACAGAAGGTTAAGAGAGGATTTGTGTAAGTACCTACCTGGGAAAATTTCTGATAGTAGAGGGCTCTTTAACCTAACAGACAACAATATACAAGATCCAATGGCTGGAAACTAAAGTAAATAAACTAGATACATTCAGGCAGGCCAGAAATAAGGCACAATTCTTTTACCGGAAGACATCTTTAAATCAGGATTGGATTCCTTCTTAAAAATATGTTCTGGTTCAACTCCAAGATATGAATTTGATGCAATAATTATTGTGTGAAATTGCTATACAGGAAGCCAGTTTAGATGTCATAATTGTCCTTTCTGGCCTTGAATTTATTAACCTAATAACTTTAATTGTGAAGGTTTATTGTTCATTCTCAAGCAAGGATCTGGCAAAAAGGCAAGAGAATTTTCTAACAGTAATGTACATATTTTTAAAAGTGTCAATTTACAAAACATTATATCTGGTTAACTTCAGTTTTCATAAGGAAAGTCTATTTTTTTCCACTGAGGGGCCTTACTAGCAAGTAGCTTACAAACCAGCATCCATCATTCTATGGAGAATAGCAAGAAATTTATGTTCATTTATTTTTTAAAAGGTAAGTTTAGATCTAAGCACGCATCTGTCATCCCCATTTTAAGCTCATTTTACCCAGTGAATCAATTTGACATTATTATTTAACCTAATATCAGAAGTTATTAGCATTTTAATCAACTAAATTAACCCTATCCACTAGATCTCAATTAGATGAGTCTGGTAAGCTCAGTTTTATTTTATTCCTCCTTACCATTTTTTGCTAAAACAGTTATGTGGATTGCCACGGACTCGCAGGGGCAAGGAAATATTGCAGGCCTGTTATTTACCAGGTTGCACATGGCAATAAACTATATAGGTAAGAGACGCAAGGGAAGTGTGGGTCAGGACGTGAGCTGCAGATACACACACACACAAGTAAAAATTAATAAATTTAAAGTTTTACTGGGGATAATTACAAGGGGTAAGGGAGCAGTTTTTGATTAGCTAATAGACTTAATGAAACTTAAAACACACAATGACTAAAATACCTACTAACAATATTTACAAACAAAGATGCAGCATTTAGTAATAATTGTCAAGAATCAGGGTGGTAGCCGTGTTAGTCTGGAATAGCAGAGTTAACAAAGTCCTCATGCTTCAAAACTTTATAGTTAGTCTTTAAGGTGCCACAGGACTTTGTTAACTTTAGTAATAATTGATACTTACAAATACAAACCAATGCATAACACGACCGGTAAACGTAGAAGCTCTATTTGAAACACGTGAGCTGAGAGAGAGGCTTCGAGGTGATCAGGCTCGGTTACGTGGGGTACACGGGATACACGGATACACGGGATTCGTTTTCCTCTCTCTGTCTGCACATGGCAGGCAGAAACATAAATACCAACTATGACATCACAAAAGTGTCATAGGGGACAGGGCCCCAAACCTGTTTGTGTTCACTTCTGATTGGCACAAGCAAAGTTTACACCAAGTAGGGGAGCAGGTGCCTTAAAGTCTGGCTTCACCCCCAAAAGGTGAGAAAACGCACATTGTTATAGAATGTGTGCAAACCTGAATGACAAAAGAAGAGGCCAGGGCAATACCAGGATGGGCAAGTGTTACAGGATGCAGCCAGGAACTCATCAGAACAAGTTATAACTTTTTGGACTCCAGTTAACACCTCTGGTTAAAAGAAAGTCTAATTTGACCACAGACCTCAAATGCCAATTTTGAGTCTGACATTGCATTCATTGTGGATGATAGGTGAGGAGGAGCTAGGGAAAATTAGGCTTATACTATATACTGAATTGCTATCTAAATCATAGAGCGGCTGCTGCCTTTCCATAACAATTTCTTCTGTGTTTTGTTGTCTTTCTAAAAGTTTATTGCCAGGAAGCAGTAGGTTCAAATGGTCAATTTCCTGCTAGTATATTTAAAGTCCTTTAGCTCAACATCTTACTCTACCAGAAATAATCAGATAAATAATCTTCGAGGGAAAAACTAGGCTACAAATGCTATAAACTGCCTACACCTCATCATTCAGTTTAATGCATAATCCTGATTGTATCATTAGGTAAATGCTAGAGCTAGACAAAGGACAAAGGCAAACGCAACCCAAATATTGATATTCTCTCTTACTGCAAATGTGCCACCCATAAGTAGAATAATTTTATTTTATTTTATTCCCATTCTTTTGTCTGTGTGCTTATAGTCTGCTTATTTGCTTCAGCACAGTGCCTCTGTTACCCACAATGGCAAACTCAGGGCTTTGTATTAGCCAATTTCCCACTAATTCCATCTTGAAAGCAACACCTGCTGCCACTAGTACATTCATTGCAGTCTTGCAAACATTACCTTTGGCTTCAGGAATAAGAATGTGGAAAAAAGGATAATAATGGAGATTCTGGGACAAAATGGGGATGTCTGTCCTTGATCCAGTCCCAGCCTTATTTGTGTCATCCCTCTCATCAATAGCTTCTCTCCTCTCTCTTTCCATCTGTCCCCTTCTGCTCTGGTTTTCTGTATTCAGTACAAGATGCATCTCCCATGTTACTATAAATTAAGGCAATTTTTCAAGGGGCTTATTAGGGGAGATTTTCCCAAATGAGACCCTTCTTTCTTTGTATGGACACTTTTTGTACACAACTAGCAGACTGATTGACATCTGATCTTTATATATGGGATAGGGAGGACCATCATACCAGATATTAATTGTCTTTTGGGAGGGTTGGCAATAGTGCATATGAGCATGTGTATCACTCCCATCTCTTTGCTCACCTCAGTAGTTTCTCTCCCACTCAGTTGATGGCTTTGTGTTGTTTCTGTGACAAATTTAAAGGGTGACCTGGATAGGACAATGTATGCAGTTTGTACCCATTTTGCTTGATTGTCCCTTGCAATAACTGTGAAATACAGTAGAGTGCAGATAAAAGACCAAGTTTTCTTTGTTTGCCTCAGTCACCTAACATGAGTCTAGATTACATGACAAAGAGCAGTATCAGCTATCTCCCATGGCTACAGTTACAAACCTGATTCTTACCACAGCAAAAGACTAACAATTCCAAATTTCTCTAGTTGTATTTTTTACACAATGGGCCCTTACCCCCCTAGTAAGACATTTTGGTGCCACCACAATGCAGGTAATAATACACAGCCACCTCAGATGAAGAGCTGCCATGTCAGAGTTTAGATTGTGAGCGAACAGTTCGGTGACTGAGGACAAGATCCAAAATCCAGTGAAATCAATGGAAAGATTCCCATTAACTTCAATAGGCTTTGGATGTAGCCTATACACAGATTTTTTTCCCCATATAGACAATACAAGTCCCATTCCTTTAATAAAGATTCCAATTTATGTTTAAAAGGATTTACCTCACCCCAAACAGAATATCAATAATCACTGTCCCAGGCATTACAAATTTTGAATGGATTAGTAATGGGGAACAAACAGACTGTGCTGTGGCACTGTAGGATTTTACTTCAGATGACTATACATAATTATCAACCTATTAATTCATATAGGTAAAATATTTATTTTTCCAGTGATATCAGGCTGCATAACAAGTTTGAATTCTTTTGAAAGTGCTGACTGGTGTTCATACAGTGTCACAACAGAATATATTGTCAACACGATAACATTGAACTGGAAAACAAAATTTTGAAAGCCATTGTCTAATAGGCATGATTCAATAGGCTGTTTTCAGCACATCTGCTATTTTTATTCCAATTCATACAAAACATTTACAACATCTTGATGATACAATTGAGAAAATGGCAACACATGCTGCAATAGTTAACGATCTATGGCTATCAGATTGCATACACTATACAAATAGCTGGTTTCTGTGTTCTGAGATGTTAACACTTCTAACATAACACACCAATCTTTAACAATTTTTAAAATAAGCAAACTCTGTTAAATTAAAAATAGTACAAAATAAAATGGTAGGAACACCCTATTTTAATTTTAAAAAAATGTATTAGCTACAATTTTTTGTCACTCATTCACGCAGGCTTTGGATTGTGCCAGAGGATGTGAGTCTGTATAAAAGCCACATTAGGCCATTCACGTCATCCCCACACAAGTTCAGGAGTGTTCACTCATGTATATTCTTTAGTGCTTTGTCAAGTTTTAAATGATCCAAGTGATGGAGCTTCCTTCGCTTCTTTTCAGAGACTTTTACAGACTAATAATAGGCCTTACTATAAAATGATTCTTGCTCAGCTTCAGCCAATTACTGACCTTCTCACCACTACCATCCCCCCCCCCCAAGTTATACACACAGTAAGGCCTGTGAAGTTACACCAATGACATATCTGGCACAAGATACATTCTTTGCATGAAAAATAAGACTTCATATGTGGTACCACATGCAGTGTATATGGCAATTCAACCTCTCCTATTTGGCACCCAAATGGTATTCCTTCAGTTCTCCTTATGCTCTGGAGCTGAGGCTGCAGCTCCCCAGGGGGACTATAAAACACAAGGGGGGACACCACTGCAAGGTTTACAAGCCTGGTAAAAGTATTATTGGTAATTTTTCAGTGATCATCATCACTGGGCAAGTTCTAAGGGTTGGGGTTAGTATGTATTCAGTGGTAACAAAGAGTCCTGTGGCACCTTAAAGACTAACTAAAGTTTTCAAGCATAAGCTTTCGTGGGCTAATACCCATATTAGCCCACGAAAGCTTATGCTTGAAAACTTTAGTTAGTCTTTAAGGTGCCACAGGACTCTTTGTTACCTCTGCTATTCCAGACTAACACGGCTACCTCTCTGATTCTATGTATTCATTAACATGCATGCTCTTCAGCATGCAATCATGAACTATTTAGGACTTTTTTTTAATATAATGAGAAGGAAAATATAAAGAGTTCCTGTAAGTGCTCAGCAGTTTAGGATTTGCACATGATACTGGGTAGCACACTTTCCTGCTGTTGCACAGATTCCAGCTTGTATCTTTTATGCAGCAGATCTACAGCACAGCTTCTCATTTCTGATTAATATTCAAGGATAATAATAAACACAAGGAAGTCTGTGATTGCAAAAGTCTATATATAAAGTGAATGATTTTGAACAGAATGTACTGAAATTTAGGAGGATCATGCTGGCAAATTAAGTGATTTGTGGTTCTAGAATCTAATTTTAGGTGATTTATTGATTAGCAATTCTTAATCAAGTTTTCATGGATATATAAAAAGCTAGTTGTTAATTCAAGCAAGTTATAGCAGAATTTCTAGATAGCTCTGAAATTATTTTAATCTGTCCATGTAGACAACGTTCATTCTGGTTGCAATTGTTTTTCTAAAAGGGGCTAAATTTCTAATAAAACTGTGCCCAGTTGAGGTGTTAAACAGTCTTAACACCCAGTTGGGATATTAAGCAATTAAGATCTAATCCTTCCCAGTACACGTGTGCTTTATGTTACCCATGCATTCTAAGGAAGACCATAACAAAACAAAAGGAGATGGCACACTGTTATAACATTTACAAGACTGCCACACCACCAACTGTCCCTCAGACTCACGTCTGCTTTAAATCTCACAAGCTCCAAAATGCTCAGCTCATTTTCAGGAGATTCAACAGGACTTACTCAGGCCTCAGAGTTAACGGGATTCCACTTAGGTGTAAGTATGCTCTTTGCAGGATTGCATCTTAAGCCACTTACTATCCCCAGTCTAAATCTTCCCAAGCCACTCTGAGCTCAAGGCTACGAGCCACCTTCCCCAGTTAGCTCCTTAACTATTGAGCCCCAAAATTACCATTTCCCAGGCCTTCCAAAGTGAGGTTTTTATAGATTCCTGCTGGCTGCAGAGAAGGTCGAAAACTGCAATCAACCCTAACCTAATCCTATTCTTCCAAAAGGAGTCACTTGCCTTTAACAGCCCTCTATTCTAAAAGGCTGGAGCCAGTCTCCCATCCTAGAGACTCAGGTGGACCTAGACCAGTGGTAGGCAACCTATGAGACGCGTGCTGAAGGTGGCATGCAAGCTGATTTTCAGTGGCACTCACACTGCCCAGGTCCTGGCCACCGGTCTGCGGAGCTCTGCATTTTAATTTAATTTTAAATGAAGCTTCTTAAACTTTTAAAAAACCTTATTTACTTTACCTAAAACAATCATTTAGTTCTACATTATAGACTTATAGAAAGAGATCTTCTAAAGATGTTAAAATGTATTACTGGCCTGCAAAACCTTAAATTACAGTGAATAAATAAAGACTCAGCACACCACTTCTGAAAGGTTGCCTACCTCTGATCCTAGACTCTTTTTTGGGGGGCGAGAGAGGGGCTTATAAGTGGCTACTTAGGCACAGAAACTAATCAAATGTCAGATATTGACTTCTTTGGTTTTGAGTCTAGCTCCTGGAGTTAGTATTATTTATTTTGTTACTAAAGCATTTAAGGATAAGCTGAGAATGAGACCTCATTGTGATAGAAAATGTACAGAGTGATAGACAGACAGATAAAGGGTGGGGGAATTCTGGTTGCAATTGTTTTTCTAAAAGGGGCTAAATTTCTAATAAAACTGTGCCCAGTTGGGGTGTTAAACAGTCTTAACACCCAGTTGGGATATTAAGCAGTTAAGATCTAATCCTTCCTAGTACAAGTGTGCTTTATGTTACTCATGCATACTAAGGAAGACCATAACAAAATAAAAGGAGATGGCTTTTGTGTGGGATATAACACAAGCAGAGTGAATAATGGGATGGGCTGCAAACTTCATATTAGCTCCACAAATTTTCTTCGCCTTTGTGGGAAGTTTTTGGAGAGGTATTTTTATTAAAGTTCTTTGCGTGGGGTTTTGATATCAGGGCATTAGCTGGATGGAAAGAATGAGGAATGGAGAAGGGCTATAGAAGAGTTAGGGTGGGTGTGTGGGTAAGTGAGGATAGAAGCACAGAGAGCAGGAGAATAAGGGGTTGGAGCAAAGAATCAATCAGCATAAGCGAGGGAATATCCAGAGTCCAAATGGTAGAAAGTAGCATGATGACACCAGAATCATAGAGTTCAAGGCCAGGATCGATCACCAGATCAGTCTGATCTTCACATCACAGGCCAATAAACCCCACCCAGTTACCCCACACTGGCTCCAATAATCTGGATTAGACTAACCTCCTAAACTATTGTGTACCCCAGTCAATTAAAAGGAGGGACAGGGGGGTTCCAAGGCCCCTGCAAGGGCAGGTAGTTGATTTGGTGAGATACACCTCCAAAGTGACATCTGTGCCACATTGCAGAATATGTCAAAAACCTCCTAAGTCTTTCCTGATCTGACCTGGAGGAAAATTCCTTCCTGACCCTCAAAATTCTGACTAGAATTTCTTTGTTCTCTAAATCCATCTAGGTGTGGTACAGGAGAAGAGCATGAGGTATCAGAGAATGAAACCTGATAGCTGAACAGTGTTCAGCAGACAAGCACCCATGTATAGGGACTGTAAAACACCTGAAGTTTTGATAAAGTATCTTTTGATATATACTTCTTAACATGTTAGATTTTTTTCTTAACTATATAATCTTGTGAGACCTCACAGCCTCCTCCTTGTTAGGTCAACAAGGTGTTCTCCAGATGATGACACAGCCATGTGCTCAGAAAAACAGAACAGGAGAGGGAACAGAGATAGCTTCCACCTGGGCAGAAAGCACACACTCCTTGCCCCAACTTCTCTCATACCGTTCCGTATTGAGTCAGAGGTTCTTCCCTGCAGGGAGGGTCCACAGTTTTTAGGGGCTGTCTCTGACACATCCAATTCTAAAAGGCCATTGCTCTTTACATAACGGCACAAGAGCTACACAGATCTTGACAAAATAGACACACCTACAGGCATATCCCATGCTTCAGTTTCCTCACAACTCTGGAAAGCAGTTTGGCATTGGGCAGAGCCCTCTTAGTTACCCAGGATCCTTCCCCTAAACCTGCATATGACTCTCCTTCCAAAACAAGCATCCTTCTCTCTAGCTCAGCTAGTTTTCTCTGAATTTGGCTGGTCCGCTATGAAAACCTGTCTGCTTCTTCCCCACTCCTACCCCAAAAATTCCTGTGACGTTGTGAATGTTCTCCTCATCCACCCTGCCTCTGAGATTTTTAAAGGTTAGCATCAACAACTTGATTTCTTTGTCTGGGATCTGGAGATTTTCCACAATCTAAATGCAAGCCTACTGCAGTGAAGTAAGAGAAAACTGGTTCTCCTAGGCTTGAGCTAGCTCAGTTTCCCATGGTGCTGCCACCTGAACAGGTGGACATAAAGTTCTAACAACTCACCATTGTACCTGGTCAAGGAGGGACATAGAATCATAGAACTGGAAGGGACCGTAAGAGGTCATCTAGTCCAATCCCCACACTCATGGCAAGGCTAAATATTACCTAGACCAGGGGTGGGCAAACTTTTTGGCCCGAGGGCCACATTGGGGTTCAAAATTGTGTGGAGGGCCAGGTAGGGAAGGCTGTGCCTCGCCAAATAGCCTGCCCCCCCCCCATCTGACTCCCACTCACCTCCCACCCCCTGACTGCCCCCTCAGAGCTCCCAAGACATCCAGCCCCCCCGCTCCTTGTCCGATTGCCCCCTCCAGAGATCCCCCCCCTCCCTAACTTCCCCCCGCAGGACCCTACCCCGTACCTAAGCCCTCCTGCTCCTTGTCCCCTGATTGCCCCCTTCCAGCAACCCCCCACTCTAACTGCCCCCCAGAATCCCCAATCTAAGCCCCCTGCACTTAGTTCCCTGACTGCCCTCTCCCGAGACCCCCCCACCCTAACCACCACCCAAGCCCCCCTGAGCGCCCCTCACCCCCGTTCTTGCTTACTTTGCTCAACCGGGCATGGCCCCACGGCTTGCTGCTCTCATCTGGCTCCTCGCCTGGCCCCGGCAGCTCAGCCCGGCACCCCCGGGCGGGAGCGCGGCGCCCCTCACCGCGCTGCTCGGCCCTTGGGCACGGAGGAGGGGGCCACTGGCACCACTCCCCTGCCGAGAGCTCGCAGGCCGGATAAAATTAAAGTGAAATAAAGAGAAATACACGCCACTCCAACAACGGTCAATGTGTTTTGAGTGCGCCATCTATTGGGGAAACGTGGGCATTGCAGGGAAAGGGGAAAAAAAGGAGGTTTTTACTATAATTTGGACAAGTTCGGCGGGCCGGATTAAAAAGCCTAACGGGCCGTATGTGGCCCGCGGGCCGTAGTTTGCCCATGTCTGACCTAGACCATGACACAACCGTTATGAGCAAATGGTGGATTCCACACAGGCATTCACAACAAAAACTTCATAGCATCAACCTGAGTTCATAAATTGTACAGTTCCCCCAAATTGTTACACAGAGGCCACACATACATTCTAAAGCTGACTCCACTATCAAGCTTCTTGTTTTCCTTGCCAAAATTACAGAGCAGCTGATGAACAATAGAGAAAACTGTTAAATCATATAATGTTGAAAACATTAAGATTTTAAACTAAGATTCAGCACATATCTTCGTAATGGGGAATTCTAAACTTGTAGTTGACATATTACTTTAGAGCCATTGTTTAAAAGACAGGATATACTCCTATATGAAAAAAATGTAATGTTCTTCCGACCTGGGTGTCTACCTCCTTCTCTGCTAGCTCCCTATTGTTTGATACATCATGGCCCAAAGCATCCCTGCGCCCAGTGGATTTGGCTCTTTTTCACAGAGGGATTCTTAGATAGTGGAATGAACACCGGTAGTAATCTCACCCTATCCTGTTGGCATATGGGAGAGATTATAGGGGGTTCCCATATGTACCAGTGATCCCTGGCTCCTATAAGGGTCCTGTGGGGTCATTGCCATCTCAGTTAGGGCAGATTGGCTAAGTGCAGAGCAGCCTTAGGATGAGGGCAATGCAAAGGACACCTTTCTTCCAACCTTCGTCAGCTGCACAGAGTGTTCTTCAGCCACCCTGAGGAACTGACCTTGTGATTAATCTATATGTAGATCCCATTCCACTGACAATCTAGGGCAGCATTTTAAAAATAAAAAACAAGAAGTCAAGAACCACAGTTGTGTTCAAGCTTCCTATTTATTCTGAAGGGTGCTGATGCTAAAATAACACTCTAATCACATTGTTAATTATAGTGTCTGCAGAACTGGCAAAGGTGGCTTTATATAGAATTTTCATAATGTGAGACCAAGGGATGATCTAAATAATAAAACATCATTTTCCCTATAAAGCAGAAGTACTTAATATTATCCATTATGTTTTTTCTCTCTTAATAGGAATATTCATCATTGCCTTTTGCAAAGCTCAAAGAATTAAATGCATTTAAAAAAAAAACACAGGCAGTAATTTATACACAGATAAATTAGTAATGGCACATCTAAACTACTGCCCGTTCTTGGGTCTGTATTGGAGAATAATGAGCCATGGTCTTCAGCTTTGCCAGAAATGAGTAAGGCCCCAATCCTGCACACACTTACGCATGTGCTTAACTTTACTACCATGGAACTTCTCATGGTAGCAAACTTAGACTCATATCCTTCAAACACACACGTGCTTAAGAGTGTGGATCGAATATCACTGTGTGTTATTCAAGCAGAATGTACTTGCTAATTGTAGCTCTTCCATTGGGAGCCAATGGGCAGAGTATTCTCAGTCCAGCAGAGGTCCATTACATCCAGACAATGGGTTAGCATTTTGGGGTGGGCACACAAAACAATTTTTTCCTGCCATCACCAAAACTAACCAATTCCTGTCTCTTGGACCACACCCCAATGTGTAGGACCAAGCTGAAGATTTTGGGGAGAAGTAATAAGATGATTTTGGAGGATAAATCCCAAATTCAATGGACACATTTTATAAATACTGTGAGTCACATTTTTTGTTCTCCATCTCAACCTCCCACTGCTGGAGATGGACATTTGCTGCTTGTCCTGGGCATAGTTGCCAACATATAAAAGAGCTTTACAAGGAACAATTGTTAATGGGCCACTAGTCTTCCAGCCACTGGAGGATTATCATTTTATAAACATTAACTGCTGAATTGTCACAACACTTCTGTAAAGTAGAGATGATTGTCCCAATTGCATAGGTTGAAAGACTGCAGCAAAATACTTGAGGTCAAAAGTTTTGGCACTTTTGAAAACCACGCCACTTCTTTGGGTGACTAAATTCAGGGACTCACTCTTGAAAATCCTCACCTGATAGATTGTGAAAGGTGCTAGAACCCTGACACCCAAAGTCCTTTGTTCTTGTTAATAAATCGCTCTCCCTATGTATCGAACAAAGGCAAAAGTATCTTTTCATATCTCTTTTTAATCACATCTAGTCACTAGATCTCAAAAATGAAAACTGAACAAGTACAGATAAAAAGGACTTGGCAGCCAAATGCCTTCTGCATCAGGCTTATAATTTACCCCATGAAGTAATCTTGTTTCCAATTAAAACTGCTGCTGATTCCGGCGTATCAAATGCAGTATCTTTATTTTTTGCTTTCTTCATCTTAAAGCAAATTATCTTTTCCACTATCCTGCCTTATCTTTTTTAATTGCACTTATTGACAGTAAGGATGGTTTCAGATCTCAGAGCCAATACCAAGAGTCTGTATTGTAAGTAGTAAATCTGTTCCCTTTGCACCAAAGACCAAGCAAATTAAGAGCCACCTACTGTAATGGGAGAAGGATCAGAACCTAGGGTGAAATCCTGGCCCTACTGAAGTCCACTAAGGGATTCAGGCATTGCAACGCTGAGCATCACAGCATCTAACTTTTAGGTGCCTTGAAAAAAGATCACAGGAACAACAATAGGATACACAGTGGGATCCATAAAGGCTGAGTTAGGCAACTAGATTCTTCAGAAGGGTCACGCTCATAATTCCATCCCTCTGGCCACTAACCAACACAGCAGGCTCTGTGCTGAGGGGCAGTACACTACAGATAATCCCAGGGTAACTAAATGGCTGTATTCCTTTCTTTCTGGAATTGTCAATGAGGCAACTGCCTTCTATGGGGGTTGTGTGGTTCCAGAGCAATCCCCACTGCAAGCTCCAGTAGTGCAATAAAACCACAGAGCTCTCAACAGGGTGATGTAAGGATGAAATGCCAGATTTATATTTTGGAGTCTGCTTCCTTTCACCAGATGATGTAAAACTAGATTGAACTGTGTGTGTACAGAGTTTTGTATTCAGTCTCTGCACATCCAAATGTTTGATTCTGTGCCTGCAGAACTATTGGCTTGAGATTAAAATGTTACATCTGGGCTAAATGGTTTATAACTTGTCTGCCTGAGGCTCCATTTTATTAATCCTTGGCTAATACACATTAAGTGGACCAAGAGGCCATGTAAGGAAATCACCAAGAATAAATTTGCTTTTTTTCATAGATTCATAGGTAAAGTCAGAAGAGACCATTATGATCACTTAGTCTGATCTCCTGCATAACACAACCTATAAATTTGTGCAGTGATTCCAGCACCAAGCCCAATGACAATAGCATATCTTTAAAAAATATCTTATTTGAAAGACTCCAGACGATGGAGAATGTATCATACTTTAATAATCGTTTCCAAAGTTACTTATCCTCACTTTTTAAAATGTGCATCTTATTTCCAGTGTGAACTCTATTGAGTTCAAATTTCAGTCACTGGATTTGGTGGCTTTTTCTGCTAAATTAAAGAGTCTCTTACTATATCTATTTAATAAACTGGGAAATGTATCGTGGACAAATTTATTCCCCCCCCCCAAGAAAAAACATAGTAAAGATTATTTATAATCATATTAAATAATTTTGGGAAATTTACTCTGTGTATATATAAAAAAAAATCAGTGAGCAGGATTGTAGTTTTGAATGCTGAATGAATTCTAATATGGATTTAACAATGTCAAGTGAGTCAGCCGTCGCTGTCATCAACAACAAAGTGTGTGTCACCACCTAGTTTAATTAGGGCTAGAACATATTTTAAGGGTTATATTTAAGGACCATTGAAATAATGAACACAAACAGAAGATAAATAAAAACTGTCAAGTACAGTCATTTTAGATGCTTCATGGTTGTTGCTTCCCTCACATTGGGACACCCTGGAAGCATGTATTCTGTTTTATAAAGGTTCCTTTTGCAAGGAGTAAAATAGTCTGCCATGTCTTCAGGAGGCTGGCAACACTGCAGTGCTGTCCATTTCACTGCCAGAGATGAGGAACCTAAGTCTGGCAGTCCAGAGAACAAAATGTTAATGAATGAGAATTGCTGTAACATTCCATGGGTCAATTCCTGGGCTAAAATGAATTGAAACCTCAGAGCCCGTGAAGGGGACGGTGCAACACTGTTATGCACTACAGACTGCTACTCAATGGTAGTCTCTATGTGGGGTTATACGGATAGAGAAAGAGAGTAAAACTGTGAACTGAGCAGATGAATGGTAGGTGTGTGGCCAGAATCTAAAAATATAGTTGGTTATTCTTCAAAGGACTTGACCGGATACTGTTAAAAAAAAATCACTGATTTAACCCAATAGGAATGTTACAGGTGGCTGGCCCCTGTGATTAAACTAAGTCTAGTGCCCTTGTGCCAGAGAAGGTGCTCCCAGGTGGGCAGTTCAGGGGGCAGCGGCTGCACCTTGGGTTACAGAGTCAGAGTCAGTCACAGTGAGAGCAGAGTGAAGCTATAGGGAAAGATGGTCTCCTGGTGTGGTACCCAAAGAAGGGACTTGGGATGGGTTAGATGACCCAGCTGAAAGTTTGTGGGGGGTTTTGGGAGAAGGCAAAGACATCGGGTCAGGCCTTGCATCTTCCCTAGCTGCTCAGAGAGCAGGATGGAACAGTATCTCAGGAAGACTGTATCCAGCTTAGAACTGAGTAGAAGGTTTGGGTTTGGGGTTTTTTTTAACTTTGTGTTAATGAAAACACAGGCCACCTCTTTCTCTCTCTCTGCACAGAAGAATGTGTGATTGGAGAGAGAGACTAAGTAGAGCTCATAAGTGGCCCTGGAGAGGGGTAAAAAGAGGTAGGGTGCTGCAGAGTGACCTCAAGCCAGGAGGGGATGCTCAGGAGGCTAGAGGGAGCTATGGTAGCTCAACTCCGCTTACATCAGGCCCTGCCTGTACTCACTTGATGCCTTGTTTTTACAAAGTCTGGTGTTCTGATACATCAGCAAATGGCAGGTTCAAACTGTAATTAGAATTAATATTTTTGGAAGGGTGGGAGTGGACACAAGACTGGGGGGATATAAATACCTAATGTTTACACTAAGGAAAAAAGGTCAGAGAGGAGAACTATTCCTTGTGAATGAAGTGCTAAATTGCTAGTCTATGTGGAATATTTATTCAGTTACACAATCTGTATCCTTGACAGATTTGAAAACAAAATCCTGCTTGTAACTTCATGTATTTGCTTGAAAAACTTGGGATAAAACTTCAGATAAACTTTCATTTTACCGGCATAGAGCCCTATCAGTTTAGAAGCCCACCAGTAAAGGCCAGGCCAACATCATACAAACAAATATTTACAGAAAGGCATCATGACAGAGTCAAACAAGCATTTTGCCTATTGGACAGTGTTGCGGTAGGACACCATGTTCTGTGATCCCCTTGGTTTATTTACCCCCACACTTAAGTATATGTCACATCTCTCACTGAATTTTTAAGGAAGAGGTTGTGTCGTACAGGCACTGCCCAGTCTTGAGACACATTGCCCTGGGGAAGGCTTGCACAGGGATTCTACCTCAGGGAGCAGGACTCATTCTGCAACTATGGTTTGCTCCTTAGAACAAACCTAGATCTGCTGAGTAAAGTCAGTGTGTAGTGGGGTGGCTGCCCCACTCCAGCAAAAAAAGGGTTTAAAACAGCCTTGCAAAAGGCTGTGGCTGGGGGCAAGCAGCTCCCAGGCTGATTGAGCAGAGCAGCTACAGCTGTGGCTGGGTCAATTAAGGCCCAGCTGGCCGTGATATAAGGGCCCAGAGTTTGGGGCTAGGAGAGTGCGTGTGTCCGTCCATCCGTCTATGCTCTGTTTGCAGAGGCAGACATGCCTGGCTGCTAGGAGCCTGACAAGGTACCCAGAGTGAAGCAGGGCTGGGGCAAGGCAAGAGGAGCTGGGGGAGCTCCTGCCTGGAAACCTCAGGCTGCAGGACCTCGGGAAAGGCCCAACAAGGGGTACTAGGGTTGCAGTGGGCAGCCTATGGCTCTAGAGATAGAAGCAGCAGGCCAAACCCTCCTTGCCAGTGATGAGTGGCAATTACACTGCAGTCTGCCCCAGTGAATGGGGACAAGTGGTGACTGGCAGTTGCCTAGACTGAGGCAAGGTGGGGATAGAGTGTGGGGGTCCCCTGGGAGGGGAGCCCCTAAGATCTGAGGGGGTACTGCAGGGGTGCAGCACCCAAAGGAAGAGGGCACCGGGGTCCAGGGAGGGACTCTGGGCCAGAGCAGCAAGTGGGACATCGGTCTGGAGAGGGCGCTCCGGATGCTGGTGAGCTAATTCCCAGACGGACCAGCAGAAGGTGCCGCTGGGTGAGTAGCCGCCCTGCTA
This sequence comes from Sternotherus odoratus, assembly GCA_032164245.1. Classification (NCBI taxonomy): domain Eukaryota; kingdom Metazoa; phylum Chordata; order Testudines; family Kinosternidae; genus Sternotherus; species Sternotherus odoratus. The sequence goes on from JAVMKO010000001.1 coordinate 32,374,779, forward strand.
CACAGTGAATAATTTTTCACAAAAGTTTTGCACATAATGTTTTGCCAGTTCCTTTGATGTTGTTTTTGACTCTTCAACATTTGATTTCCCATGCAGGTCAGCATACAAAAATCCACCTCTAGATCAAAAGTGTGTGATTGTTCTGATTTTTTTCAGGAGTACCATGACCGGCCATCATTGTCAAATGGAAAGATTGTGTGGGGCAACATAACAGATGCTTATACACATAGGTGCCGACTCCATGGGTGTTCCATGAAGGGGCACCATGGGAAACTATTAGTGGGTTTTTAGCACTCACTGGCAGCCAGCTCCCTTGTCTCCTCTAGCACCTCCCACCTGCAGGCAACCCCGCAAGTCAACTCCTCTCCCTCCCTCCCAGCGTTTTCCACCAACTGCGGATCAGCTATTCCGTGGCATGCAGGAGGCACTGTGAGGGGATGGGAGGAGTGGGGATGGGGCACACTCCAGGCAGGGGTTGGAACTAGACAGGAAGAGGTGGGGCAGGAAGAGGCAGGGTTGGGGTGCGGGCAGAGAGCCCCAAGGAAAGGAAGAAACCAGCACCTGTGGTGTTATACACAATATACAGAGAATATCATTACAACATCAAACACATATCTACAGTTATGTTGCAGTCATAGTTCTTGCAGTATTTTCAGAAGTCACAGATAGTTAAAAGCTGACCTACAGCAGGAGAACGTCGAAGGTTTAAGTTGCTTAGACAGATTCTTCTGAAGTAAAACCTTGAGGCAAGGACGAGTCTGTATATTTCACCCTAGTTTATGTGAAGGCTTTTCTCAAATAAACAGATACATCTTTGAGGTTTCTTTGTGGATCCATGTATCTTAAAGGACTCTTGACATTTTCCCATGCTTCAGAAATCCATAATCATTCTGATTTGTTTTAAAGAGCTAATTGCTCCAGCCACATTCTAATAAACTACATGAGTTAAATATTTTTCAACACTGCACCTCCTGTTATTTAGAAATATACTTCTAATCTCATTTGCAAAGATTTGTGTTTCAAGATGATCGATATGACCAAAAATTTGGTTTAAAAGACCAGTGATATGGCCAATATTCTTGTACTTCCTTTTTGATATATGCCCTGTTCTCAATTGAATGAATGTATTAATAAAGGAAACCAGGAAACTCCAGCACTCAATCTTCGCAGGTCTTTGAACCATATTTGATATGTATCCATGCTAATAAGTAGCTGAATAAATATCCAAATTGATATGCTCAACCTGAAACTTAAAACCCGAGTAAAGAAAAGGTGGGGGGAAAAGCTAAAATATTGTGAGTCAATGCACCCCTATATTCACACTATACACACTATTATAATATTTGTACAGAATATACTTTGTGAGGTATCATTTTAAATAAAAAAAATCTTGCTGGTCAATAATATGGTGAAATGTTTGTGGCAACCTCATGTGTGAAGTTATGAAATCCCCCATAAGAGGCAAAAGGCATATGTTCAAACCCACATAGCCCCAGTTAAGTAGAACTGGTCATGCAAGCCTCTCTTACACAAATGGATGTGTGTTTACCTCAATTTGCATCTGAACTCAGACAGGAGGGAGCAAAGGAAATAAGACAAAGAAAACCTCCATTTCAATATACTCATAAAAGCACAGACTCCCTGGATCCGCATGCGGGCCCCGTGGATCCATGCCTGCCCCTCCCTCCCCATGCTTCCCGCCCACTGCGAACAGCTGTTTTGCAGCATGCAGGCGGCTGGGAGGGAGGCATGAGGAGAAAGGACACGGCACGCTTGGGAGAGGGCGCAGAACGAGGCAGGGTAGTAGTGGGAAGAGCCGGGATGTGGGTTGAACAAGGGTGGGAAGAGGCATGGCGAGGTGGTGCCTTGAGAAAGGGGTGGAGTGGGGCAGGACCTGGGGCAGAGCCAGTACTTTGAGCATCCCCCGGCCCTTTGGAAAGTTGGTGCCTGTGCATACAAAGGTGAAAAGAAAGAGCATAACACTTCTTCCCCACCAGACTCCATGTCTCCTTCCTCTCAGCTGGAAAGGTGTCACTTTCAGAAAGTTGCATCTCAAAGGGTGACTGAACTATAAAATGAGATGACAAGCTGTTGTACCTTGAGCCCCTTAGAGGGGCATTGGACCTAATATATCTGGACTGTCCAAGAGAGGGCTGGAGGGTGATAATCACATGTTTCTGGGGAAAATCTGGGACTGGGAGTTTGCTGATGAAAGCCAGAGTGCACCTGGAGTGGGCTGGCAGGGCTGCAGGGATAGACAGACACTCAGAGTGCTACCTGCATGCGCCTGGCAGGCTGTTTGTCGGCGGCCCAGATGAGAGCTACAAGGGTGAAGCATTGGTGAGTCACTCATGGCTTCAGGGCAGTTGAGACATAGCCCCTCACTGGTCTGGATTGCACTCTAGGATGGAAATTAAAAATATATTGATGACATTCCAAAGGCCTGATTCTGCCACCCTTGCTCAAGCTTAGTAGCCAGTGGCACTATTCAGAGTGTAAACTACTACTCAGTATGAGTTAGGAGAACAGAATCAGGCTCTTAATAATTATAAATTAAAGATTCATTAGATAAAGCTTAAAATCAATGACATATCAGCTCAGCTAGTTGCTTTAATTTTTATTAGATATTAAATACTTTTCCTGAGTGGAGACAAGGTGACTCATACCTCTGGAAACTAAGGATCCAGTTGCACATTTTGTTCTCCTATGGCTGCTCCCTTAGGTTTTTCACTGAGGGGTCGGCAGGGAACTAGTCCCCAGGTGTCAGATGAGTATTGGGTTGAGTGCACAGGCGGAAGGGATACAAAAGAATGGAGGAAAACTGGGGGGGAGGGGAGAATAGTTAGGAAAGTATTTACATTAACATGTTTCCTATCCCCCAAACTCCTTTTCTAGCTGTACTGCTATTTGGATGAGAAGAGACTTGGGGCAGAATATGTGTTGATTTAACCTTGTATATATCACTGGACTCCATGGTGTTTCCTGGGATACAAATAAGTAAAAAGGTAGGATCCAGTCATCTCCCTTTATTAGGCACTAACAGGATTCCCTAGTTGAAAAGCCAACTGATATATTTCTGCATTTTCACATGGAGACTGAGGTGAAGGAATGGCTGGTATCAGTGTTTCTGCTGCGTTTGGCGGTTTTATAGACGCTGGAATCTCTCTGCACTATTTGTCACACAGCGCTGAATTCAGTGACTTGTAACAAAATAACAGCTCTTGTCTCCGAGCTGAGGAATATCTGGAGCCAGAGAAACTCCCACTGTTTCAGAGGGTTTTAATAACAGAGATAGATTCTGCTCCCTCATTCATGCTGAGTAGTGCCTTACTCTGTAAATAGTTCCATTTTTTTTTACAATGGGATTTATATGTAGAAGAAGTTCTACTCTATGTATGTAAAGGTGGCAGGATCTCGTCTATCATATAAACCCTTTGTTACCTTCTAAACTACGTTTACATTTTCCAGAATATGATAAGAACAGGGGACAATCTACCAAAGACATTTGAAGTTTAAATACATGTTATTGCAGCTTGGTATTTGTAGAGATTACTGAGCTGCATAACCTTTAAAAGTGGAGACCAGCCAAGATTTACCAACAGTTTGGATTGTAAGCATATAGAGATTACATACTCCTGCAACAGAAAAAGAACTCTCTTGTTTATATAATCAGTTGCTAAAAAAGGTTGTAAAAAACAAACCTCAAACTGATGTTGTGCAGGTTTAAAGTGACCACTATGTTGCATATGGTATGTCATTCTTGTAAAATATGCCTTTAGCTCAGCCCGACAATTGGGATTCTAAGGAACGTTACCCTCTCCTGAAGGAGTGCTGGGAAGGTATCGGTGATTTAGTGCTTGTCTTCCATACCATGCTAAATCAGGGCCCCTGCCATCAATGCGGCAGCGGCGATTTAGCTGGTCTGGTGAAGGTGTACTCTTCTTCAATGAGAGGCCGCAGCTATGTTAACGGGAGAGCATCTCCCTTTGACATAGCTCAGTCGACACATCACTTTAAGTCAATGTAAGTTACATTGACTTAGTTATGTAAATTACATAACTTAACTAGTTTAACTTAGATTCACTTACAGCATTAGTGTAGGTACTAAAGTGGACTGTTTCACTCATTTTATTTCTTTTACATTGTGAAGTGCATTTAGAAGTGCAAAGTGCCTTAGAGAATGCCCATAATTCCTTACCTGCTCCCATTTGTTCCCAGTGGAGGGGACAATCCATGGAGTAGCTACCGAATCCTGAGGACAGTCTGGCCTCAAATCATCTCCCCATGTTATGCCACAAGGGTCATTTCCACATGGTCCATTTAAGAGATTTTTTGTTATTAGGACACGGGCAAATAATGGATCAGAGACATACAAAAATAGATATACTAGACCAGTGGTCCCCAAACTGGGGTACAGGAACCCTTGGGGGTTCGCAAAATGTTACAGGGGGGTCTCGGGAAAAAATTCCCTAATGGTGGACAGAGCTGTCCCTAGGGTCGCAGGGCAGCATGGGGCCAGCAGCCTGGAGCCCTTGGACTTCCAAGAGTGGAGATGTGCTGTACCTATAGGAAGGCAAATCCTTTACCAGAGAAGGTAAGTACAATGTGTTCAGTAACTAGTGTAACATCAGAGATGGATTATACGTCACTTAAGAAATCAATTCTTAACAAAGAAGCTTCTATCCTATATAGGTTCTCACACTGTGCTCATCATAGTGGAATATGAGGTCCTTCAACAGTGCACTGAGCAACATGACTAACATCTGTCACAGGAATGTTCTCTCATTCTCTAACAAGACTGAGAATTACGTGCAGTGGAGTGTCTTGTTTGGTAGGGTTATTTTATTCGCTTTATAAATATACCTGTTGTCAAGGATTTATGTTAAAGACAGCAAGGTCAATGAAATGCGCCTTGCACTTGGACTGGAAGATGTTGAAGTTTGTGAAGATCCTTAGTTCCTGGGGGAGTAAAGTCCACATAAAGTTCTGCCTCCCACACAGGTGAGCTTACCTCTATTGTCAAGTTCCATTGGGCCAGAGGAACTTGGTAATCATATCCTGGAGCTTCAGGTGATCTTTTGGATATCCTGGACCCAGGCCATCTAGCGCCTTGAATATAAGGACGGAGTGCTGGAACTTGATTTGAAATTCTATAGGAAGCCAGCATAGGGAGTGGACAACAGGTTAGCTGTGCTCACCATAGTCTATTGCTGAGGAGAAGTTCTGAAGGCTTCATACCCAGGTATACTGTGGTGTTGTAATCCAGCCAAGAAATGATGATTACTGATACCAGGTGATTGTCCACCAGGATGAGGCTGAGTTTCCTAGGCAACTGGAGATTACTGAAAGTATTTCTCCTGGATCCTCCTATGTGAGAGCTTAGCATCAGAAAGGAATCCCACAGTACTCCTAAACTATAAACCAAATTGTGAGTGTAGGTGTCTCTTCAACCAAAGGAAACTGCACCATGGCTGGAGCCTCTTCAGAATGTTTCCTCTACCCACCGGTATCGTTTCTGTTTTGCTAAGGTTCAGCTTCATCCAGCTGTTCCTCATTTATGAGCTGATCTTGTCTAAGTGCTAGGCCATCTTGATGGCAGTGATATGATCAGATGTAATGAAGGATGGATAGAACTATGTGTTATCTGCATATTGCTGGCCCTTGAGTTGGTGTCAGCTGATCAGTTCACTTAGTGGCTTGCATGTAGATGTTTAAAAGACTGGAGGTGACCAGATAGCAATTGTGAAAAATCAGGAAAAATCGGGGGGAGGGGAGGAGGAGAAATAGGGTCCTATATAAAACAAAGCCCCTAATATCAGAACATCAAGTCACTCTAGCCCCAGAAGAAGGCCTGTGGAGTCTCAATCTATGGGGGGGAGTGGTGCTTAAGGGGGATCTTTTGGGAGCCAGACAGTGTGTAATACATTAGACCCCAAGAGAAGAGGAATGCTGCTTTTTAAAAACTCTGGGCATGTGCAGATTATTCCTGGAATATAGAAGGGAAACGTAGAGATGGACGTCTGCAGAGCCACCCCACGCCATTAGATGGTGCTTTGGAGAATGTATCCCACTTACCAGGAGGTAATTATTTCATGTACCCCAAAGCAACAAAAGTATTTATCTTTGATGTCAAGTTATTTTATATTACTTAAATTACTTACCAAACACTGCAGGGTTGCAACATCTGGAATTCCATATCCAGAAAGCTTACAGTATTCTAATTACTGAGTGCTGAGGGACATTGGCATGCATCATGGTAATGAGAGCTGTATAATTAATGCTCTGGGCGCCACACTGAAAATTTACCATTGAAATTGTCCATTTCCATACAACAAAGCCTGATGCCAGGAAAAGCTTTGCTGGTCTTCGCCATCCCGTACAGCACCAGACAACAAATAGTAAGATGCTGTTTTGATTCAGTAACGGCTTAGCTGTATATCAAACATGTAACAGAAACAGGCCTTGACTCCAACATGTTTGGTTTGGATCAGTGAATTGAGCACTTGCTGAGCTCTGGAATACAAATGATCAGCCTTTCTGTCTGAGCATTTCCCCTGTTGGTGCCATCCTCTCCTTGCCTATTGCTAATGCAGTAATATGTATGCAGTGCACAGCATTCTCTGTGACTGCCACTTGACAAAATGTGCCAGCTCATCATTGTCTCCAGACGAGACAGATTTATTATAATTCAATATGTTCCTCATGAGCACTTCTTTCTGTCTTATGTTACAGTCTGCATGGCAGTCAGAATAATAACTACAGGCTCTTATGACATTGCAGCACAGAATTCCTGCAGCTGAAAAATTCCTCCCTGGGCTCAAACACAAACCCAGCTCCAAGCAATTGCCGCTTGTTGCTTAAAATTAACATGGGGTCCCCCCCCCTCAAAAAAATAAGAGCCAAGCAGTTTACATGCTATTGCAACGTGTGCATCACAGGGAGAGAATACATATGTATGATTTGCTCCATATTCAAAATTGAAGATATTTTGGCTTCTTTATGTTAGAGAAATCACTGCAGATAAAAAGCCATTGCACAAGTCAGATTCTAGATCCTGGTACGTGTACTCTCAAAGTCAAATAAGGCACAGCAAGAATAAATGGAAGCTAGGCAAGAACAGCAGTATCTGAAACCAAATAAAAGCTACAGGACATGCTGAGATTGTATCCTGGTGATGGAATCTATGGTGTTTACAGGCGTTTCCACAAAGGACTCAGAAAATAGTCAGGATGAACACTGTCTAATTGAACGGTGTCCTTTTAAAATGCATCAATCACTTGAGTGACTTTAGATGCCATGACCACCTGTTAGAGCAGTAATGGCAGCAACCGTGAATTTGCTAAACACCACAAATATGGGTGCATGAATATTTACCTCTCCAGGCTACTGTTGACAGCACATCAGCACTGGCTCCTTGTCTGTCTGGCAGTCAGCCAGGCACTCACGCTGCTCCAACCATGCAGAAGGAGGAACTACAACCTTACTGCCTTTAGACTCAATAAGGAGCTGCACTAAATTCCCCAGCGGTGGAGGTAAAGTAGTATGGTCTCTGGACTCAATTAGTAATTGCAGCATTAAGTGATCACGCCGGCTCAGATTCACAAGGGTACGTAGGTGATGTGATCAGTGGCGTCGCTAGGGTTGGTGTCACCCAGTGCGGTAAACTGGGTGTCACCCCTCCAGATTTCGCCGGGCGGCGCGCGCCGGCAGTGCGCAGTGGGCTGTGCGCTGTGGCGGGCGGGCGCTCCGGTTGCCGTCGCTCGGCGGAGGCAGCAGCCGGGGCGCCCCCCGCCCCCCCAGGGCTCCCCGCACGGCTCCGGCCGGGACCCTGCAGCCCCCCGCGGCCGGCCCGGGGCCAGAGGCAGCGCGGGGCGGGCCCAGCCCCCCCCCCCGCCCCAGTCCCGCTTAGGGTGACCAGATGGGAAGAGTGAAATATCAGGACACACTCCGTGAGTGCGGGGGGGGGGGAAGGCGGGGGGCGGGGCACCAGCAGGGGGCGGGGCATGAGCGGGGGGGGGGGGGGCACCACAGGCAAAGGTGCAGAGCCCTGATCGGAGCCATGAGAGGGGGCACACAGCCCTAGGAAGCTGAAAAAAGCCTGTAGAAAGCATGGGGTCAGGGGCACAGGGCTCCGGCTCCAACCCCCGGCCAAAGCTGCAGGACAGACATGGGCGCAGGATCCTGGTTGCAAAGTCAGACCCAGCCGGCTCTGGGTAGAATCAGCATGTGCAGAGCAGGTGCCTCCTTTCCTTGGCTCTGCCATGAGCAAGGTGGTCTGCACACACTCTGCTGGGGAGGAGGATGCAACCTCTGACACTTACCTATGCCCAGAGACTTCCCCCCAATACATGCACACTGTGTTGTTCACACTACCCCTCCTACGCTCCCCCGCCTGTAGATAAATCTCTGCATTATGCATTTTTGTTTAACTTTTATATGACTTTTGTATTATGCCTTTTCATATAATCTTGTTTTAGAAACTCTGTATTGAAATTTGGTAATATGTTATAGCCCCTAAGGTAGTATAATTAAGGTAAAAGAAAAATGTCTCTGCTAGGAGTAGAATAAGATCTTCCCCTCCACTTTATAATCATATAGTGATTACCTGCAAGCAACGGGGGGCTTGCAGGTAATCACTGCTGCATCATGCAACAAGGCTCCCCTCCCCCAAACGCCAGAGGGACCTGTTACCTGCCAGGGGCCAAGGGAGTCCCAGGCTGGGGGTGCTTACCTGGGGTGGCTGTCCTGTCCTGGGGAGTATCTGGCAAGCAGGCAGGTTCATTCGTCTGCTCCTCTCCTGTAGCTGCTCCTGGGATCCAGTGAGGTGGGGGGATGCCTGGGGCTGGGGCCAGCCAGGAAGTATCCAGCAGGGTGGCTGGCTGGATCCAGGTTTGGGAGGTGGGGCTGGGGGGGGGTCTCTTCCCCCACCCTCTTCTGCTGGCGCCTGCACCATGCATGCCCCACAGGCAGCAGGAAGGTGAGAGACCTGTCCTCCTGGCCATCATCACCTCCTGGGGTGTGGGGCCAATTATGGACTCAGCAGGGGGGGAGGGGCGCAGGAGCAGGCCACGGTAGATGGAGGCTCTCTGTTTCGGTGGGGGGGGGAGTGGGCTCCCCCCCCCTCCTTACAGGCAGCAAGCAGCATGCTTCTGAGGCAGGCAGGGGGGCAGAGACAGAGCTCTCATGACCTGGGCTGGCCATTGCTTGCTGCTGCCAGCCCACCTCCTGCTACCCCCCTGAAATGCTGTGCTGTCTCCCCTCACCCCCCCCCCTTCCTGCGGGGCCGGCCGGGCGCTGCCTGATTGTGTGGGAGGGTCCTCCCCAGTCTCTGTCAGCTGGAGAGGTGGGGGGGAAAGGACAGGAGCAGGCTGCGATCTGTCTCGGGGCAGGAAGTTAGCTGCAGCACTCTCCTGAGAGATCTGAAACTTTAGAGATGAGCCCTGCCTGGGCAGGGCTCACGCAGGCAGCACATGGCTGCCTGGAGCAGTGGGCGGGGCCATGTTGCCTTCATGAGCCCTGCGCGCCAGGGATCATCTGCAAAAATCGGGACAAGACGAGTCCCGACGGGAGTCTGATCGGGACTCGGGACAGACACACAAAAATCGGGACTGTCCCGATAAAATCGGGACATCTGGTCACCCTAGTCCCGCTCCATCATTGCGGGGCGCAGGGCACACGGCTCCGGGCGCAGCCTCCTGCGGGCGTCCCTGTCCATGGAGGGAGTCCCGGGGGCGCCCGGCGCCGACAGCCCGAGCCGGGCCGTGGAGATGGTGTCACCCGGTGCGGTCCGCACCCCCGCACCCGCCTAGCTACGCCAGTGGATGTGATGCTGAGCATTGCAACACCTAACTTTTAGAAACTTAGAAAATCACAGCAACAAAGCCTGAGTTTGGTGCTTAGGCTCCCTCTATAATGCACAGAGGCGAAACACAGGTACCTAGGAAAGTCTTACCTTGACAATTTAGGCACCATGTGAGTTTAGGGGCCTATAGTGTTTGGCACAAGTTTTCTACATTGCAGCAGAGTCTAAAATGGGGATTCATGGACCTAAATTTGAGGTTTATTCCCCTAAGTATCTTTGTGAATCTGGGCTTCGGTGCTTGCAATGGATCCGGTTTATTCTATGTCTGGCTCCAACGGGCTGTGCCTAACAAGAGCTTTATAGTGCCTCACCCAAGTTCTCTCTCGTGGAATCTCAGCCCTTAAAGCCACAGTTCTCAACCAGAGTAACGGGAAGGGACATTTCCTGTGAGGCCCTTTCCTTGGATCGAGATGACAAAGGCCATACCAAGCGCTCTCCTAACTTCAGCATTGACAGTGGAGAATGCCACTGGAGTGCCTGCTCTTGTCTTGGTAGGGAAGAGAGAATCCCTTACCCCACCCCATTCCCACCCAGATCAATCTCAATATTCTTCAAAGGGCCTGGAAAGACATCCTGGCTAATACTCTTCTCCCTGCAGCACGTTCCTTGCTCGAATCCCTCCATCCCGTACAAGCCCTTACTTGTCTCCCTAAAGCTGTAGGAAGAGAGGTACAAGAACTGGTTTCACTGGCTCCAAGACTCGTGTTGAGATAGGGGAGGCTTCTCATAATCAACCCAATTGTACAACCTCAGGCATTCCAGATTCTGTACAGCTTCAGAAGTTAACATTTTACCAGGCGAGATCTCAGATTTCATTGAGATTTTGACATTAAAAAGTCAATCCCAGCCTGTAGCAGGGCGGCGACTCCCTCCTGCGGCTCCTGCTGATCCATCCAGGAATTAGCTTGTCCCAGCCTCTGGAGCGTCCGCTGCAGGCCGATGTCTCACTTGCTGCTGGCCCAGAGTCCCTCCCTGGACCCCGGTGCCCTCTTCCCTTGGGTGCTGCCCCCTGCAATGCCCCCTTAGGTCTTAGGGTCTCCCCTCCCTGGGGAACCCCTACCCTCTAGCCCCACCTTGCCTCAGTCTGGGCAACTGCCAGTCACCACTTGCCCCCATTCACTGGGGCAGACTTCAGTATAATTGCCTCTCATCACCAGCAAGGAGGATTTGGCCTGCTTCCTCTGCCTCTAAAGCCATGGGCTGCCCCCTGCAACCCTAGTACCCCTTCTTGGACCTTCCCCTAGGCCCTGCAGCCTGGGGGGTTCCAGGCAGGAGCTCCCCCAGCTCCTCTTGCCTTGCCCCAGCCCTGCACCATTCTAGGTACCCTGTCAAGCTCCTAGCAGCCAGGCTGCTAGGCCTAATCAGCCTGCGAGCTGCTTGCCCCCAGCCACAGCCCTTTGCAGTGTTTTAAACCCTTTTTTCCTGGAGTGGGGCAGCTGCCCCACTACACACCCATTAAGAATTGAAAAATCTATCTGGAAACACAACTAATTCAACTTATTTCAGCTTCTAAGCATGGACCATTCAACCAATTTTTTCTCTTCGTAAGTGACTGAGATGGAAAAACAAACCAACCCTGGGGATTTAATAAAGATAAGCAATCCATACCATGGGCGAAATCCTGGCCTTAGTGACGTCAATGAGAGCTCTGCCACTGATTTTAATGTGGCCAGAACTTCTTCGCACATGTATTTTGATGTAGCTCATGACGGAGAACTGTGAAGCCAAGTTTTCCATACTAAAAGTTGAGTCTGCCCTTCGGAGAGCCAATTCTGGAGCATAATTCCAGGTGATTGCTATGCAGGATTCCTATTGAGCAGGACAGTTCTTTCCCTTCAACTTCAAAGATACCAAATAACGAAGTGTTTGACTTCCATAATACTAGTGAATAAGCCAATTATTTAGTGCGTTTCCTTCAGAGGAAACAGCTCAAACGTTTTTTACTTTTTATTTGTTTTTAACTTTTCAAAATAATGGAAGGAAAAGAAGAAAAGGAAAAACCTTATATCCAAATCTTTAAACATTGTATAGATTTTTGTTCATTTCTATTTTCTTCCTTATGACCATCTTGGCTTCCTTCCTAATCATGTACCTGTTACGATGACTAGTAAAATTGATGTATAATGCAAGTAATGATTATAATGGCTGCAAATTGCTTATGCTTATCATTTTGCTTTTGCCCTGAGCCATCTACAGGACCCAAGAAGTGATAAGGATTAAACTGCTTATATCCCTGACTCTTCTTCTTTGAAAAATTATTAGGGTGAAGTCACACATTTCTTAATAGACTAAAAACTTTTAAGGGAAATGAGGTGAGAAAAAAAATTGTTTGGATGTGCAATAGTTTAATAATAATGGCTTGTCTACAATGCTTTTCCTCTGAGGATCTCACAGTATTGTTTAAACATGAATGACGTAAGCCGCAAAGCACACCTATGGAGTAACAGTCTTATATATTATACATTACAGGCACAGAGAGGTTAAGGGGCTTATCGAAGTTGCACAACAAATAAGTGGCAGCATGAAAAAGAGAACGCAGGAGGCCTCATTGCCAATCCCTGCTGAAAGCCTTATAGCAGGATGCCTTTCCTGATTAATACTATTTTGTTGCCGTAGTGTACTGATCCTTTAGGGCTGGATTGTCTCTCTGGTCATTGCATTTGCACATACAAGGTGAGGAGGGGAGGAGGAGATGCAAGTGCTAGTAGCCTCTTCCACCCCCCACCCCCACCCCAGCCAACACACTTCTACCCTCCATATGATGGCCAGAGACAATTATAGTCCTTTCTAGGACTGCAAACAAATACCCACGGCTGTGAGTTCCAAAGCACAGGGCAATTGACTAGGAGTCATTCTATAGGTCTAAAAATAGCCATTTAGACTGGCTAGAGCAGTTGTAGCCGGCTGGAGCCCAGGCTCTGAAACCCTGTGAGAGGGGAGGGTCTCCAGTGCACAGATTTCAGACAAGCAGGAACACCTACACTGCCATTTTTAGCTCCACAGAGCAAGCCTCATGAGCCCCAGTCCATTGACCTGGGCTCCGAGACACCGTGCTCTATTTGTTTTGTTTTTTTGTTGTTTTTGTTGGGTTTTGTTGTTTTGGGTTGTTTTTTTTTTTTTTGTAGTGTAGATGTATTGGTAGTGTCTCCATGGAACAAGCTACCTCAAAGGGGTTAGAGAGGGACAGAAGACCATATCTTCTTTCACCCATTTCCACCCATATATACAGAGCCTAGCAAAACTGGTTGCAAGATCATACATGGGGATATACTGAACACTCCTAAGGGCTGACGCAGCATATATCAGGGAGAACTGAGAAGAATAATGCCTCATAATATGCAACCACAATATATTATTACTGGATTCACCTGGATTATAAAGGCAGGGGTCTGAACCTCAGATGAAAAGTAATTGAATCATCTGTTTGTATACAACAGGGATCAGCAACTTTGGCACGTGGGACTGACTGGTTTGTTTACCTGCTGGTTCACCAACCGCGGCTCCCACTGGCCCCAGTTCGCCGTCGTGGTCCAATGGGGGCTGCAGGAAGTGGTGCGGTGCTGGCCAAGGTTGCCGAGTACAGGAAAATTGGTAGGGTGCCAAGTTTGCCGATCCCTGGTATACAATATTACTGTGTTATAAAAGTGTATCAAGTAAGGTCTTTTCTGAAAGTTAATGACACACTGGAGATTTAATATCACTGTGAAATGCAGGTATTAACATTACATGAAGAAATATGGATGTGTAATGATATTATGCTTTAAAGTCTGTGACCAAACACAAATAAAAATAGGTTCCCTCCCAGACAGAAGGGAAGGCAGTTATTTGTCCCCAATGAAATTAAGCAAGATCTGACCAAAAACAACGGAGGCCCCATTTACATACAAATCAGCAGAGTGATGGGAAATCCACAGAAAGGCAAGAACAGCACGAGGTCATCCCGTCTTTTGAAACAAGGTCACTAAACTTTGGAAGATAGAAGCAAGGATAGAAGCCATCTTTGGCATTCATCACTAGACAGACATAAGGGGAAGAGCTCTTGCAAGCTGGTGTGTCTTTCCACCAAAGAGGGGTTGAAATCTCTGGGAACTGAATATAGGTGAGTACCTGGCCTAGGCAAAGATCTTTCACCTAGGAAGACAAGGGACCCCAGCACCTTGTACTTCTGTGGAAGGTCCTGACTAAGGGAAAATCAGCCATGGCTGGGAAGAAGGAATATTTTTTGAGAAAAATACATCTTGAACAAAGCCTGTATCTTGCTAGGTTATGTTTTAGACACTTAGATGTGTGCCATCATTTTTATTTGCTTGTAACCATTACTACTTTTTGGTTACTTGTCATCACTTAATCTATGTCCTTTTGTTAATAAATTTGTTTTGTTTTTTACAAAAAACAAAACAAAACACAACTTAGTATTGTGCTTGAAGGGAAGGGTGTATTTACCCTCAGTTAAGTTGTTAAACTGTGAGATGGGTTTGTCTCTTTAAAGGAGCAAATAAACCTTAATCTTTCTTTGAATGGTTCAGGAGAAGGCTGGACATTGCAGAGCACCCAGTTTGGGGAAAAACTTGGACTGGAAATGTGTTGGGGTCACTATTCCAAGCTATTAACCAAGGCTGATGAAAACCAGTCGAAGTCTGTGATATTGCACACAGGCTTCTGGATCCGCAGCGTTGGATTAAGGCTGCCCAATACACAGACAGAGTGTCTGCTTGTTGCTGACTGTGAGCATCCTAGGCTGAAAGCTACTGTAGCAAAGCTTTTAAGGCACTTAAGGGTTATAGGGTAAGAAGTGACAACTCTTTACCACTCTGGATTGCATCCCAGAATGTGACACCAATATTGCAACATTTGTTTTTGTCCCAAATCAAAATGAAAAATTTCTCATGGAATGGAAAGCTCCATTTAAAAAAAAAAAATTAGAAATGTCAACACATTTCCTTTTTGACATTTGCGTGAAATGAAATGTCTCAGCATTGCCAAATCAAAATGTTTCATTTCACTTTTGAAATGAATCAAAACATTTTTTTTCAGGTCAGTCTTTTGTGTTCCCCTGTGGTGGTGCCTCATAAGAGCTGTGGAATTTGTAGTTCATGTTCCTCTGGACCCCATTCTCCTCTATGGGCTAGGATCCCCAGCGAGACTACATATTCCACCATGCACTGCAACAGTTCAACCAGAGTATTATGCATTATATAGTGCATCAGACAGTCCAGCCCATAGTGGAGAATGCAGACACAAGGCACCTGAACTACAGTTCCCATCAGGCACCAGGATGACTCAGGAGGACATAGATGAATGTTGAAAAAACTCAAAACATTTCAATTTGGTTTGACTAACTGCAATGTTTTGATTGATGTCAAACCAACCTGAAAAAAAAATAGTTTTGATTTTTCCAACAGAAAAAATGAAATATTTCAGCAAAATAAAAATGTTGCTGCTAAAAATTCAGTTATGTGGAAACTTCATTTTCCATTGAAAATCATTTTAATGTTCACAACTGGTCCTACTAATTTATTCATTTGTTTTTAAATCCTAATTTTTCAGGTTGAATAGAAAGTAAGAAGGGAGACCCCTCTCTAGTGTAAACTGTCATGTCTTCAATGACTTCAATGGAGCTATGAGAATGTACAGTTGCTTAGGATCTATTCCTAAAGTAGTCAATAATGTTGTTTTACAATATTACAGAAACAAATTATCAGGGAATCACTGGGTACCTCCAAGTCAGAAACAAACATGAGTATCTGTATCTTTTGTAAGTTGTGACTTATATAATGATATGAGCCTTCAACATGGACACCTTAGGCAGAAATCCTAAGGGGCTAGGTACTAAGTGGTTTTGTATCTTTTAGCCAACCCATACTGGATCAACAATAGAATTTCAGTTGCAGGAAAACTGATTAGTGTTATAATCAATTAAATTTACTGTGGACACTGATGTACCAGTACTTGAAAAATGTGGAGGAGGAGGATGCGAAGGAAAATAAGAAAAGAGGAAAATGAAGGCTTCTGAAGGTGAGTCTTACACACTAATCTCTTAGTGAAATTAATGTTGTCATTATGTGTAATGCAAGTTTGTTTAAAGAAAAGGGACACAAGTACAAATGAATAATATTTTAAGTCAATATTTCTCTTTATAGAGAACTTCTCATCCCATTGCGTTGAAGCAAAGCAGTTTCATACAGGAGCAGTTTCACCCACCATTGAAATGCAAGCCTGGTAGAATGAAGTGCGGGGCTCAGGAGCATTCAGCAACACCACATATTAGTTCAGGGCAGAAAGTGAAGCACATTAAGTAGCTAAAGTGAGGGGGAAGCTAATTAAGCCAAATGTAATTACCTATGTTAAAATTTGGTCAGTTTACCAAACTAACGTCTCACTCTTACCAGGGGATCTTTACCCAATTTATATAAGTGGATCTGATTTCCATCCCATCTGAAAGTTGGCCTCAACTCCAGTTTGTAAATAGCACTCCCTAACATCAGGCTGAGGTAGTTGGTTCAGTACTGAATCAAGAGGAACAATACCACTTACTGAATCATCAATACCACATGCTTGCAGCACCCCTTTCTTTTCGCCGAGGCCTCCCATCCAACTACTGTTCAAGTCCTGCTTTGCTTGGTTTGTGTGATCTGACTGTCAGGGATTCTCCCTACTCTGAACTCTAGGGTACAAATGTGGGGACCCGCATGAAAAGACCCCCTAAGCTTATTTTACCAGCTTAGGTTAAAACTTCCCCAAGACACAAGTTTCTCCTGTGTCTGGAATAGTATGCTGCCACCACTAAGCGTTACCCCAAGAAATAGGGGCAGGGCCACTTTAAGCCTCCTCTCTTTCCAAAAATCCTCCACAAGCCTACATCTCCCTCCCTGAGAAAGGCTTGGGAAAAACCCCTCACCAATTCTGCTAGGTGAGCCTGATCCAAAAGCCTGAATCTTACACAATGGAAAACAAAGCAGTCAACTTCTTAAAAGAAAGATTTTAATTAAAGGAAAAGGGGAGAAACAAAATTTCTATAGGAATCAGCGGAAAACACTTTGCAATCACAAAAAGAGTCAAAGGAAAACCCACACCACAAAGGAATTCCTTCCCCCACCCCTCTCTGCCGAGTTTCAAAGTTACAGAGAAAACACAGGGATATCTCCCAAATGCTTGAGAAATTCACAAGTGAAAAAACAAAAATAACTACAGCCTTGCCTGACTAAATTACTTACTGTTGCTGTTTAGAAAGGTTATAGATAGATGGAAAGAAGAAAATTGTCTGATTCCCCTGAAAGCCCAGAGTGAATGAAAAACAACAGCCAAAGCACTTTCCCCTCCCTCCCCCCCAGGTTTGAAAGCATCTTCGGTCCCCATTGGTTCTTTTGGTCCGGTGCCAGCCAGGTTTCTTTTAGCTTCCTCACCCCTTACAGGTAAGCAGGAATTCTAGGCTACTTATGATACTGACATTTGAGGTCAAAAGGTGGGATTGCATCAGAAAAAGCTTTACTCACCATTAAAAGAGTTCTCTGCTCATCTGTGTCCCCAATACAATTCCTTGGCCATGCAAGGCTGAAGCAGCTTCTTCAATTTCATGTATATATTACATGGGTTGATGGGTTGTTGGCAGAAAGGTGTTACATTATTTTAGTTCTGCTTTTATTTTCATCATGATAATTTTTATTGGAGTTAAGTGCACATATTGGGGGATTAGAGCTCAGGCTCAGCCACTGTGGAGCCAGTGAACATTGACACTTCCCAAGATTAGCCTAACATTTAAAAAGGGGCACACTCTACAGAGCTCCCAGGCTCCCTAGAAGCTCACCACGTGGACTGTCACAGAGTCAGGGCTCCACAGGATTCTAGGCTCCTCGGCAGACTCAGGGTTCCCAGAATTCTAGCTCCTTGACAGCCTGCCAGGAAAAGTGCTGCCAAGCCAGGGAGGTGTTACCAGAATTTAAAAAAAACAAAAAACTATTCCATTGCATTTTCTCCAAAACAGATTATTGTTTTAAAAAAAATTCTGATCCACAGAAAATGTTACATTTCCAACGTTACCTTCCAAAATGGAACTATATATATATATTTAAAAGAAAAAATATGAAAATTCCCATGGGATGTAAATTCCACTTCCCACTCAGCTCAGTTATAAATGGAGGCAGCACTGTGTAATATGCTCCTCATTCTTATGTTATATTTTAAAATCACAGTATGAATGAATCACCATGAAAGTCAGACTCCTGAATATCACTGGTGCAAGCAAACATATTTTAATAGGGCTAAATGTATGCATTTTGGAGCAAGAAATGCAGGCCATATGTCAGAATGGGGGACTATCTTAGGATTCAGTGACTCTAAAAACAATCTGGGGGGCATGGTGTACACTAAGCTGTCCCAGTACAATTCTGTGGTTGAAAGGGCTAATATGAGCCTTGGACACATAAAGAGGAAATCTTGAGTAGGAATAGGCAGGTTATTTTACCTCCGTGTTCAGCACCAGTGTAACTGCTGCGGGTGCCCACAATTCAAACCAGATGTTGAAAAATTGGGAAACGTTCAGAGAGGAGCCAGAGTTCAATCCATTTACCTTACTAATAGCAGCTTAAGGGGTGACTTAATTACAATCTGTAAGTACCTACACTGGGAAAAAATATTTGATAATGGGCTCTTGAATCTAGCAGACAAAGGTGTAACAAGGTCCAATGGCTGGAAGTTGAAGCTAGACTTAATTCTGACCAAAAATAATGTGTACATTACAATACAGGGTAATTAATTATTAGAACAAATTACCATGGCTCCTGGTAGATTCCCCATTACTGGCAATTTTTAAATCAAGACTAGATGGCTTCTGTAAAATATATGCTGTAGGAATTATTTTGTGGAAATTCTATGACCTGTGTTATGCAGGAGGTCGGACAAGATCAGGGGTGGGCAAACTTTTTGGCCCAAAGGCCACATCAGGATTGCAAAATTATATGGGGGGCTGGGTAGGGAAGGCTGTGCCTCCCCAAACAGCCTGTTCCCGCCCCCGAGCCGACCCCCTCCCACTTTCCGCCCCCTGACTGCCCCGAGCCATCCAGCCCACCCGCTCCTTGTTTCCTGATCGCCCCCTTCAGAGACCCCTTACCCCTAACCACCCCCCAGGACCCCACCCCATATCCAACCCCCCTTTCCCCATCCCCTGACAGACCCCCCAGGACTTCCATGCCCCATCCAACCCCCCCTGCTCTGCTCCCTGACCGCCCCCTCCTGAGATGCCCCACCCCAACCACGATCCCAGGACCCCACCCCTTATCCAACCCACCCTGCTCCCTGTCCCGCTGACTGCCCCTGCCCCTTATCCAACCCCCCAAACCCGGCCCCCTTACCATGAGGCTCCTAGCAGCGTGTTTGGCTCCACATAGAGCCAAACATGCTGCCCTATAGGGACACACAGCCCCGCACCCCCATAGCTCTGCCCACGCAGCAGCGTGGCTCCAGGGGAGGGGCTGGGGGCAGTCTTCCCCACCAGGGGGACAGATGGGATGGTCCAACCGGCCTGATGTGGCCCGAGGGCCATAGTTTGCCCACCCCGGACAAGATGGTCCCTTCTGGCCTGGAAATCTATGAATCTATGCATCCAAATTGGATTGCCAGGATTCTTATCCATCTTGAATAGAGGAAGACACAGGAGTGGTGCTGACTGGTTACCATGTTTCACTGGCAGGTATTATTAATACAAAACATGGATTGGAGGGCTTTTAAAAGATGATCAGGTATCTCCAATCTCCATTTTTCTTCCACTTCAACACAATCTGTTTGTCCCCAAAAATTCCTGCATCATTGAAAATGTCCTTCACCTAGCAAGTATTCTGCATATACAGTCTCTCCTCTCTCCCTTCCGAAGTGAAATATCAAAAGTGTTCAGTTCAGATAACATAGAGCAGAACCACTTCGTTAAATTATCACTTGAATTATTTAGCTCTGACATGGATAACGCCCAAGATCTACGACTGTGAGGAACCTGGAAGTCTATGATGAGTCAGAGACAGTACAGCAGATGGAATGCAAAACACAACTGATTACTGGTGACTGTCACCCACCTTTGGCGTGGGTTTGGACTGGCAAGGAAAAACCAAGGATGCAGGAGTGGGAGATGCACAAGAACTATTCTGAGGTGGGGTGGGGAAGAGGGCTAAAAGAGTGTCAAGAGTAGCAGTGGCACTGACTGAGATGGAAGAATGTCTGTTAAGGAAGTGTAGCAACGTGTTGGTGGATCTGGCCCCTTATCTATTCACAATTTAACTCCCACAAATATTTACTGCAGTTAATTTCTAGCTCATATTTGCCTCTTTTCAGATTTCTAGATGTGCTTCACTGTATCATGTAAATACATTTTTTTCTATTACTACAGAAAAGTTGCATTTCACACATGCATGCAACTCTAAATTGAAAGAGCTTGTTTAGCCCAGGTGAGCAAATTTGTACTAAAATTTGATAGTCAACAGTAATAACCACTTCCTGTTGCATCAGTAACTCACCTTAGTTTTTCTGTAAGGAACTCTAAAAGAATATGCAAATAATCTGTCATAATGGCTTTCCAGTGTCCTTGGAAGCATAAATAAGAAAACAAACAATTTGGCTTGGAGGCCTCATTCGGCAATCCCATTTTCTTTATTATACATCCAATACATTTAATATATACTGGTCTGTTGTGTTATTTTAAGGTATTTACAGATTAAGAGCAATTCTACTTTGACAGGAAAAGAAGTTCAGATATTCAGAAATTATTTTGTTACTCATTAAGCTTTTTCATAGTAGATTGCAGATATTGCTTTATTAGTTATGTAATTATTTTTTCCTTTTAAAAGAGACAGAGAAGACTATGAGTTTGGTCTTGCAGTCTTTATTCACGCAAAATTGCTAGCGAGTTCAATGGGAGTTGTAACTGAATAAGGATTGGGAAAGGAATGCAGGATTAATACCCATAGCTGCAGGATGGTATAAACAATCATTGTACTACATTTAGCAGCACAATCTTATTTCACATTATCTAGAAAAAAAATCAGCATACAGAGCTTTAGCTTCTTTAGGCTGAATAACCTAGCAATTTGAAGTGGAAACAAGTATTAATAGCATTCTTTACTGTGCATGTATTATGTTACAAAAGTATTACTTAACCTTTCACCTAGTATCCTGGAATTCTGTTTATTCACATTTCCTACTGTATGTGTGCCATCTAATGGTAAATCAGAATAACTCCTATTGTATTCAGACAGAACTGTAGTTAGTTATTTCTTGACTGTAAAAGATGTATTTAATTCAGTGGTTCACAATATCATTTTGATTTTGTTTTTTAATTACTACGTGATTCAATATTTTATGTGTTCAAAATATCGATGGACTCCTCATAACTGACATACAATGGGACAGGTTCATCTCAGACTGCAAGATCTGAAGCAACAGAAAGCTCAGCCGAGTGAAAGCTGTGATGGTGAAAGGTGACTGCATGCTCCCTGCCACACAGAGTCCCTCAGCCAACCACTCAGGCTCAAAAATGGATGGCAATGGATGTCAGGAATTGCACATGGCTTGGGCAAGATGATGATGCCTGGATTCAGCACATTCTCCTTAACAGGTTTAAAGCAGCAGAGCTTCATTCATGTCAATAGTTGCTCCTGAATGACACCAGGGTGGGTGGGAGGAGAAGAAACATTGGATTCAGATCCTTTGGCTACATTTTTGAAGATCACTTTTGTTTTCACTGTGCTGATGTTATGCCCTTGAAAGTGGGAGCTCTGAGTCTGTGATTATCTGTGATAAATGTTTTAAAACAAATCCTGTCAGCCCATCGTAAATCCTTGTAAACTGACATCAAGAACCTGATTTTCCTCTCCTTTTCACCTTTGTAAATAAGAAATAAGTCCATTCAAATCAACAGTTACATTACAGTGGATAACTGTGTGACCCAAGTCCCATGTGTCTACCACTGATGCAGAGACAAAAATCAGAAACTAAAAAGTGAAAGTTACTATCCTGATGATCCGGTGCCAGAGACATTATTTTAACCTCAAAGTGCCATAGGCTTATTTAGTAGGCCATTAACCTGATTCTGCTCTTACTTCTACTGGTGTTAGTTACCACACTGGGCCTGATCCTCAAATGGTGTAAAACAGCTTAACTCCTTTGACAGCACCTGATGTAAACTGGCATGACTCACAGCAGTACCTTGGGGCACTCCCATTTTACAAAATAATACAAGTCATCTTCTGAGTAGTTCCACCAAATCTTAATTCGCTGCGAGTTTGGTTTCATTTGAAGTGTTGCACTAGTCACTTACACATCACTCCTAGGGGAATTCTGTGCCACTGTGCAATGCAGAAGTTTGCAGAATTCCCTGTTTCCCCTGTAGAATTTCTGGGTACCACTAGGAGCATTGGACTCTGCAGAGGCCAGCTCGCAGTCAGCAGAGTGCCCAGCCTGGCGGGACTGGAGGCTCTTTGATCCTCATTCTCCTGGGCATGGGAGAGGGCCTGGGAGATCCAGCCAGCTCTGGCAAAGATGAGGAAGGGCAGAGCTGCCCCACACCATGTCCCCCCGCAGGATAGTAAAGAAGTTTGGTGGCGTAAAGGCTCCGGGGGTGCTGCTGTCTGGGCTGGGGACCGCCCTGCATTCTGGGTTCTGTGGGGAGTGGGATGTTGCTATCTGGGGGGTGCCCCATGGCTGGTTCTGTGGGGAGGGGTGCTGGTGTCTGGGGGTTGCCCCACAGCTGGGCTCTGTGGAGTGGTGGGTGCTTCTGTGTGGGGGCTGCCCCGCAGGAGGGCTTTCTGGGAAGGAGGGCTGGTGTGTGGGAGGTGCCCCACAAGTAGGCTCTGGGGGAAAGGAGGTTTCGGTATCTGGGCTGGGAGGTGCCTCATAGCTGGGTTTTGGGGGGATGGGAGTGCAGGTGTCTGGGCTTTGGGGACCCCCCCAAATGCACACCCTCCAGAAGTCCCCAACTGGAACCCCAACTTGTAGGGCTTTCTTTAACTCTCCAGTCCTGGGGGAATCGTTTTGGCTGTTGTCTGTATTGCTGATATACTTGACAGGTATTTTAAAATAAATTACCAAAATAATTGAAACTGGAGTGACTATATTGTGTTATTTTGACAAAATATGAAGAATTTTGCAGAATTTTAAAATATTGGGTGCAGAATTTTTGATTTTTTGAAACAGAATTTCCCCAGGCATAATACATTTAGTAGGGGACAGTGCAGTAACACAATGATCACTGTGTAATTAAATTAGCTTCATCTGTAGAGGAATTATTTTCTGTGAAATTAGACATTATTTCAGACCGGTGTGAGTAGCTCATATTCCTCCTGTATTTCAGTGATGCCTTCCCAGCCAATTTTGAATTGTTAGTGAGAAAGATGCATTTGTAATGCTTCAGTGTTTGCAGATTTTTACTTTGGCATGCTGGGGGAGCTTTCTAATGCTTGCATGTTAGGCTTCATAACCTCATAGGGTCCACGGCTAAACCCTCCTTAGTGGACTTTGTTTACATCCATTGCAAGATATACTTCTGTGTATTGGTTAACGCTCTAATGTACCTGCCTTTGCTATATACTAATGCTAAGTATATTAATTATAATAATATTGGGCCAAGTAAATAGTTATTTCAATGCTGGTAAAGTGGTGTAAGAAGAAGTATAAGCTGCATCAACTTTATAGTCAATGGACGTGCAAAATAAATAACTCAAATCCAGAAATAAGATGATGAGTGTAGTAGGAAAAACCTTTTTTATACATTATAGAATAGCACAGAGGGACACAAATACAATTTTTTAAAATAATCCTTTGCAGGTTACTTTTTTCAAAATTAGCTGGAGATGTGTATATTTGACAATACACAATGAAATGGTATCACACAGTGATATGTATATAATGTCAGTGACAAGGTCATATCATTAGACATAACAAATAAATACCACAACTATCCTTCAAAGCCATGATCAGATAGTTTTCAGCTCTTTAAATATAAAGTAAATAATGAGTAATAATGGATATTTGTGCCCTAAATAGAGTATCTTTGTATAAAAGATTTCAGTAGCAAGGTCCAGGAAGGATAAAATACTGAATGCAATTGTTGATTTAATTATTTGGACAAGTAAATGTGTATTTTGTATCATCTGTAAAAAGAACTCTGAACCAAGAAAACCCCTCTGAAAATACCATTTTCTTGTCATTTTAAAATATGAATATCATTGCTGTTAGTAAAACTACAGCTGCAGTGTGCAGTTTGCCAAAGAGCTGAACTTGGCTGAAAAACCCAGTTCATATTGTGAGCTTACTTTATTAGCCCTTTATGCCAGGCTGTAGTGCACACTCAGTCCTGAGATGAAGGGATCAGTTGAACTTTGCATAAAGAAACAGCAGAAAGATGGAGAGATTGGAAACTTAAATGAAATATTTCTGTGAACTGATGTGAAACCCAGGACTGGGATTTTGCATTTGGGTGTAATACCCAATGGGCAAGGTGGATTAGAGGACAGTCCAGAGTAATAGTCAAGTGTCCATGCATGGTCAGGTAGCTGGGGTGCCGATAGGTATCAGAAGCAGTTTGGGGAAATGGTTGGAGTTCTTGCGGGGGTCAGTAGCTGGAAGATCCAGTCCAAGGGGCCAGGTCAGGCGGTTAGGGAGGTGAGGTTGGGCATGGCCGAAAAAAGGCAGGGTCAGGCATGGCAGCAGGACAAAGCATTCTAGGCAGCAACCAGTGGGAAATGGTCTGCTGCTCAGTCAGCTTTCTCTTGCTGTTGGGGTCTTTATGTAGTTCAGGTATCCACTGGAAGTACTGCCTGTCCCTCTAATCCAGGGCCTGGGACAGGCTGCCAGGGGTCTGTAGGTTTTCAGCACTAAGGTTGTTGGTCAAAGGTGGCAGTCCAGTGCACCGCCATGGTGCAACAGTAAAGGACTGGCAGGCCTGGGTCCAATACCTCCTCTCTTGGGGCAATGTCAAGGCTAAAAAGGACCAGGGCCAGATGGGCTCTGAGGAAGGGTCTGGCTTTTTTAGGAGTATACACATAATAAGCAGCTCTGGGGGTACCCAGCCCTTTCAGCATGTACCCTGCCTAGGCAATCAGGTACCATATCTTTCCACTTCATATCTGGGAATGTAGGTTCTTGTGGACAAGGTACTCTTCTTGTATGTTCATTCAGGAAAGTGATTGTCAGAGAAGGCTTTAAGGAAGGAGACATGGAATATAGGATGAACCTCAAAGTAGCAGGGAAGTTAAAGATGGAAGGTTACTGGGTTGATTTGCCTGCAGATATGGTAGGGTCCTAGGTACTGGTGCTTCAACTTACGTATGGTCTGCCTGTCTCGAGGGGTTTGGCTGATATCCATAGTTTTTGTCTTACTGCAAATGTAGGATCCTCCTGACAGTGATGATCAGCATGATGTTTGTATGCTATCTTGGCTGCATCTTGGTTATGTTTCAACTCTTCATGTGTTTGCTGGATTTGACAAACCACATCTGAAGTTGCGAGAACTGTGGGTGGTGTGGTGTGAAAACAGGAGTGGAAGCCATAGTTTGCAAAAGATGGACTCACCTTGATTGAGGTGTCGTCTGTATTGTTGTACCCCAATTCCGTATATGGAATCAGTGAGGCCAGGCCATTTTAGTGGTAGTGTGTGAAGCATCACAGATACTATTCCAATACCTGGTTCACTGTTTGAGTGGCCATCAGTTTGTGGACAATAGGCAGTTGATGCATCGAGACATGCTGTAAGAGGCAGAACACCTGCCACCAAAACCAAGATACAAACTGAAAACCCTGGTCTGAGGTGATGTGGCCCAGAAGGCTGCAGAGGCAGAACATGTGTGATGAGAAGAGGAGATGAGCAGTATCCTTGTCAGCATGAAGATGTGTACAGGGAATGAAATGCACCATCTTCATCAATTCATCTACTATTGTCAGTATGGTATGGTGTCCTTCAGATTCTAGTAATTCTACAATGAAGTCCATTGTAAGGTTAGCCCCATGCCTAAAGGGGGTATTAACATCCCAGAGAATTTAGTTTGGGGAACTTTGGCACAAATGTAGATGTCTCAAGGCCCACTGTAAGGCTGAATGTCACACCACAGTTTTGGCCACCAGAACAATCAGCATGCCAATGCAAGTGGTCTTTGCCTGGCCAAAGTGTCCAGTCTAAGGAACATCATGGCAAATGAATAGGGACTCCAAACAATGGCATTCCTCAGGGACATAGATTTGCCCAGAAATGAAGATGAGTCTATCCCTTTGCGTGAATTTACCCCAGGGTTTGTGTTCAAAGTTTAGAATATCTGGGTTAAGGGGTCATTTGGTAGGTGAATTATATGGTGGTGAATAAAATCAGACCATGGGGATCTTTTGGGAAAGTGATGTGGTTTCAGGATGCAGGGAGGCTCTTCTTCAGTTCCTTTAAGATTGTTGGCATAGTCTCTTTACGGGACAAATTGTCTGCCTTACTCTTGCGTGAGTCCAAGTGGTAGCTAATAATAAAATTGAACCTAGAATAAGAGAGCCCCACCTAGCTACCGTTGGGTTAGGACTTTAGCAGAACAAAGGTATTCTAGAGTTTTGATTAGCAAACACCTGAAGCAGGTGTCTAGCTCTTCTAAATAATGCCTCCAGGCCTCAAAAGCTGCTTTGGTGGCAAGTTGTTCCTTGTCTAAAATTTCTTAATTGCACTCAGCAGGAGTGAGCTTGCAGGAACATTATGCACAGGGATAAACTCTTTGGTTGAGTCCTGTTTCTGGGTAAGCACTGCCCCAATGGCGACGTTTGAAGCATCAGTTTCCTGGATGAACAGCTGACTTGGGTTGGGACGTGTAAGGCTGGATGCGGAGATGAATGCCATCTCCTGATGATCAAAGGATTCTTGGGCTTCTGGCATCCAAGTGAACTTGGTGGGTTTTCTCCGCAGAGAAGTTATAGGGGCCAGGTTTCAGGAATAATCTTTGTAAAGCATCTATAGAAATTACCCAACCCAATGAAGCACTGATTTCTCAAATGGTTTGCTGTGTTGCCCAGTAGTGAACCACTTCTGCCTTTCAGGGATCCATGCAAACTCTCTCAGCAGACAGAATGCAGCCTAAAAATTCCACAGTTGGCTGATTTAGGACACATTTCTCCAGCTTAGCATAAAGCCACTGTTGGCAGAGTCTTTCTCTGACCTTATGCACATGCTGGCCGTGTATAGGCTGGTCTTTAGAGTATATTAAGATGTCATCCAAGTAGGTGACAACAGAATGGTATAGCATATCTCATTAATTAATTGCTGGAATGTAGCAAGCACATTAGTAAGTCCAAAAGGCATCATCTGATATTTGAAGTGGCAACAAAGAGTGTAAAAAGTGGTTTTCCATTTACCTCCTGACTATATTATGATTAGATTGTATGGCCCTCTGAGGTCTAAATTCATGAGTATCTGGGCTCCCAATCAGGTTGACCAGATGTCCTGATTTTAGAGGGACAGTCCCGATTTTGGGGTCTTTTTCTCATATAGACACCTCTTAACCTCCACCTCCTATCCAAATTTTTGATACCTACTCCCAATCCAGGAGCTCTAGGATCAGGGGTAAAGGACATCATTTCCACGTTGTAATTTTTTTAGGGCAGGTACTCCACACAGTCTTAGGGAGCGGTCTTTTTTTTCCCCACAAAGAGGACGAGGGCCCCACCCTGGGATGTGGAAGACCTCATGAAATCTATTTCCAGGTTCCTGTGGATGTAGTCCTTAATGGCAGCTAATCCAAGTTCTAACATGAAATATATTTGGCCGAATGGAATCTTGGCCCCAGGCAAGTCAATCGGGCAGTTATATTCCTGGTGAGGAGCAGGTTGTCTGTAATTTTGTTTTTCAATATATCTTAAAACTCTTGGTATTTTGCAGGTAGTATGACCATTCTTTTGAATGGATTAGCTCAGTGGTCCCCAACCCCCAGTCCGCGGCGCCTTTGCTACCGGGCCGCGGCGCCTTTGCTACCATTCCCCTTCGGGCCGCGGCCGCGTTTCCCTCCGTGCCGCCTTCGCTTCCGCATCCGGTGGCTTCCCGGATTGCGTTCTGTTCCTGCTTCCGGCGGCTTTTCGGCGGACATACAGCAGTCTGCTGCGGCGAATTGTAGAAGTGAAGCTGATCAAATAAATTCTGCGGCTTTTCGGCGGACATACAACAGTCCGCCGCAGAGAGTGAAAAAAAAAATTGCCACCGGGCCGCAAGCTTTGACTCGGCCGCGTTGACTGGTCCGCGGCAATCAAAAGGTTGGGGACCACTGGGCTAGCTAACTAAACTGGCACATTGATTTCAATGACAAGAGGGTAAAATGAATGGCAAAGAAATACCTGATGTATTTTCTGTTTATTTTATTTTTCTTTCAAATTTTCCCTGCAATATTTGGACTCTTTCCCTTCTCTTCTTCCCACAATCTCTGTTGCCCTTTCAGCAGCTGTTTGTGGACCAATAACCATTTTCAACTCAATTTCTACTGGACAAAAAAAGAGCCATATTTTTCTCTCAGTTATGCAGCTGTAAATCTGGAGTAATTTACTGACTTCAGTGGAGTAACACCAGCTATACATTGGTGAAAATGCACAATTTAGAATGAGAAGCAGTCCCTCCAAGCACCTCTGAAACTTACATTTCAAAGTCCAAGACAGCTGTCTGATTGTTTAGTTATGGTTTAACTTTCAACCCTGCAGTAGTGAGCCAAATTCAGCGCCGGTTATCAATTTTTTTTTCTGTCAAAAGCGTATGTGAGCAGGTGGAGTCCCTACCCTGTCCCAGAATATACATATGCTATTAAATCATCCCCAAAATACTCCCTTTCTGCGGTTTGTCTTTGTAGTTAACTTATCTAACTTAAAAACCCTTGGCTTTCTCCTGAGCTTAATCATTCCTATTATTTTTCTCTAGAGAACACCTGTGTCCCTGTCCCTAGTTCCCTTCTTCTCAAGCTAGGTCTCCTCTGCAAAAAAGGTGCAGGATGTTTGGTTTTATTTTATTTCTACAGTGAGATAACTAATGCATGTCAGCTATCCCAATGCAACATCCCAGCGTAGATAGGTTTAAGATTAGCAGCCATGTTAGTCTGTATCTGTAAATAAGACGAGGAAGACTTTGTAGCACCTATTAACCAATTTATTTCAGCATAAGCTTTCGTAGGCTATAGCTCACTTCATCGGATGCATAGAATAGAACAGAAGAAAAATGCATTTATACACACAGAAAAAAAAAAGTTGTGCATTAGCATACCAATTCTAAGGGCTGGTCTCCACTGGGGGGGGGGGGGAGAGATCGACTGTAGATATGCAATTTCAGCTTCATTAATAACGTAGCTGAAATCGGCGTCTCTACAGCCAACTTACCTGCCGTCCTCATGACGGTGGCGGTCGGCGGCGCGGTCCCCCGTCGACTCCAGCTTGCGCCTTTTGGTGAGCTGGACTTCTGGAGTCGACGGGGGCGCTGCTGGTGATTGATTTATCGCGTCTTGATGAGACGTGATAAATCGATTGCCAAAAGATCGATCCTTCCCTGCCGTAATGAAGATGAGCCCTAAGAGACTGTTAAATCCGGATGGGCCATTATCAGCAGGAGAAAAAAATATCTTTTGAAATGGATTTCTTTTTCTGCACAAGATAACAAGTGTTGAAAGTAAATTAACTAGAGAAATGCAATCAATTAGTGTAATGAGAGAACCATTCGCAAGTCCTATTTAGCCCCTGGTTAATTGTATCCAGTTTGAAAATTAATTCCAGTTCCTCAGTTTCTCGTTGGAGTCTGTTTTGGAAGTTTTTCTGTTTCAAAATTGACACCATCAAATCTTTAGTGGAATGGCCAGGAAGATTGCCAGCGTAGACAGGCATTCTAATTATTGCTGCAAGATAGGCAAGGCAAGGTCAGTACTATACCCCTGGCCCTGGTTGACCTCGCCTACCTCACAGGAAAACTATAGTGCTTTGGACAGGACTTAAAATTAGGGGAAAATTTGATTATAACTTGAATTAACTCTGCAGTCAAGACAAGCCTAGAAAAGACACACAAAACCCCCTTTAAACTCCTGGGAGGACTCAGCGGCTGCAATATCCGAAGTCAACACAAATAACTGTGAATCCTCGTGCAGGATTCTAGAGTGAGAACTGTCCCTACAAGGGCAAAGATGGATAGAGATTGAACTATCCTTTTCATGGTCATGGAGCTAATTTACTTTAGTGGGGAAATCTGGGGAGACTTGCACAGTGGATTCCCAGGTAGTAGATAAATAAAAACTTGAGGGCACATCATGCACATTTGTCTGGCATGAATCACAAACTCCATCAACACTTTCCCTGTATGGGAAGAGAGAGAGAGTCTGACAGACACATATTTCCAGTATGCCAGACAGTCCCTGTTTTGCCTCCTTCTCAGTTTCTGTCTGTACTTTTCTCTGCGCACATTTATTTTTGCTTAGAACATAAATGTTCCTACAAAGCCAGAGACCTCCTTGTGAAACTCCTCCTAGCACTGGCCAAACTGGTCATCTGTGGTCTGAAAGCAGGAAGCTTGATGGTGAGACTTTATGGCTGTTTTCCTTGGCCTCACTTGTGCATATATCTGAGTAGAGGTTCAGTGGGTGATGCCCACTGACCCCTTTGACACTTTCTTGGAGCAGTATGCATTATCCTGTGGCAGTGTCCCCTCCAGACTCCTTTTACCACCCATCTGACCTTGCCCTGGCTTATTCCCATATCTTGTTCACATCTGATCCCATTCCAGTTCTGCACCATTTTGTACACTCATTGGACGCAAGACCAAGAACAGGGCAGGCCCATTACTCAATGAGGCAGGAAAGACAATAAGAAAAGGTAACAATAGCCACCATCTTGTATGCCTTTGTTTCAGTTTTCACCAAAAAATGTTAGCAGTAATTGGATGACTTACACAGTTAATAAAAGTGGATGTGGGATTGGAACTGAAGCTAAAATAGGGAAATAAGTTAAGAATTAACTAGAGAAGTTAGATGTCTTCAGGTTGGCAGGACCTGATGAGAAACATCCTAGAATACTAGAACCATAGACTTTGAGGCCAGAAGGGACCATCATGGTCATCTACTCTGACCTCCTGCACCTTGCAGGCCACAGAACCTCACCCACCCCCACTCTTGTAATAGACCCCTAACCTCTAGCTGTGTTACTGAAGTTCTGGGACAAGGTAGGGACTCCACCTGCTCACAAACTAAACTGCTTGCTCATCCAGTTTGGTCTGCCACCTTCCCCTATGAGTTTTTTCTCCCTTGCTTGGGATGCAGGCTTTAAATTGTTTCTGCGACTTTGACAAAGTAATTCCAAGCATTCTCCACATTCAGATCCTGGAGTTCTTCAAGTCAGTGCCCCTCCCTCACTAATTCCCTTAATGTTTTAAAATTTGCCCTTTTGAAATCAAAGGACCTAGTTACAGATCTAGTTTTATCCTTCCATTTGGTTTAAGATGAATTAGCTCATGATCTTTCCAACAAAGATTTTCTCCAACAACCAGCTTTTCTATAATGTCCTCACTACTCACCAATATCAAATCTAAAATGGCATCACTTCTTGTTGGTTCGGTGATTATTTGGTAAAGCAATAGGTACAATATCCAGGAAAATCTGGGTCTTACTATTATTGGTAGCACTTGTCCTCCAATATATATCGGGGGAGTTTAAGTATCCCATAATCACACAATTCCCAGTAGAATTTATTTCATTAAAAACATAAAAGAGATCTTTATCTATATCCAAATCTGATCCTGGGGGTCTGTAGCATACCCCACCCACTATCCCATGGGAAGCTCCGGTAGCTTACTTCTCCAAAGTGATTTTGACCCAAACAAACTGTTTTATCTATTCCATCACTTCTAGTTTCTTTACAGCCTACCTCGTCATTAACATCCAATGGTACTCCACCACCTTTACCTTTCTTTATTTCTTTCCTGAACTGCACATACCCTTCAAGACCTGCTTTCCAGTCATGTCTACTATTCCACTGTGTTCTGCTATCCCTATAATATCTGAACACAAGATCATTAGACTAGCCATACTGGGTCAGATCAAAGGTCCATCCAGCCCAGTATCCTGGCTGCTGACAATGACCAATGCCAGGTTCCCCAAAGGGAGTGAACCTAACAGGTAATAATCAAGTAATCTCTCTCCTGCCATCCATTTCTTCCCTCTGACAGAGAGGTTAGGGTTTCTGGCTTAATTTCCTGCACCAATAGTTCTAGTTCCTCCATTTTGTTACCTAGTCTCTCTGCATTGGCATACAGACAACGTAGTTGTTTTTGCTTGGCTTCCCTCAGATTCCTCATCCAACTGGGTACAGTCATTCTACTGCCAGTATCGCCTACCTGGCTATTAGCTTCATTGATACTGGTACTATCTTTCTTAATGCTCATTCTCCTATCCACTTCTGCTGTTTTCTCTATTGTTATATTCTTGTTGCTCCTCCTGGTCAATATTAGAATCAAACATGAAGATTACATGAGCACTCCCAACCGTCTCCCCCAAGAAGAGATCTCTGAGCCATTAACAATTATATTTGAGAAATCGTGGAGGACAGGAGAGATCCCAGAGGAATGGAAAGGGTAATTATAGAGCCTATCTATAAAAAGGGGTATAAGGACAACACAGGAACTATAGACTAGTCAGCTTGACTTCGGTAGCCAGAAAGAGCAAACAATGGAGCAAACAATCCAAATGTAAGCACCTAGAAGATAATAAGGTAATAAGTAACAATCAACATGGATTTCTCAAGAACAAATCATGCCAAACCAACCTAATATCCTTCTTTGGCAATGTAGCAAGTCTTGTGGAGAGGGGGGAAGCAGTAGATGTGCTATATCTTGACTTTCTTGTGATACTGTCTCACATGACCTTCTCGTAAACAAACTAGGGAAATATAACCTGCATAAATCTACTATAAATCTACATAAATCATCCAAATATAACTTCTTGTAAAAGTAGTTAGATAGTTCACAGTCAAGCTGAAGATGGTTAGGTGTAGAGGAAAAGGGAGAGCCAGATATCAATAAAGAATGAGGACAAAGGGCTGAAACCACATGGAAAGAAAGAAGAAAGTGAAGCCTGATGGAATGCAGTTCATGGGAAGGAGCCAAGGGAAGAGTTGGAAGTGTCAGAAGCAGAAGAGTAGACCTCTACCACAATTCTAAAGCAATGTGAGAGCAAGCAACCTTTTCTGTAGCCTTGATATGCTGCTTTTTGTTGCATATAGGGAGCATTGAATATATACTTTGATGTCCTCAGATACCAGTGTCTCCTCACTGTCTACCTTAAAGACTAGTTTGAATGTGTTAATAGATTCCATGAATCAAGAGAACTTCCTTGAATATAAACTGCAAGCAATAGGTTTAATGCAATCAGAGAAAATTTAAATTGGTATGGAAAACTATATCTGCATGTTCAGCTCATTGTACTCCTACTCTTTTACAGAATTTTGTGTTTATTAAGGCCTAACATTTTGCATAGCTGTTAGCATATACTCCTGTTTTTCAGCCTGAGATAGAATTTTGGGTTTGACCTTTTGATACTCTTATCTTGTACTAATATATGTAAACAAAGAACAAAGACTGTGTATATTTCTTTTGCCTAGTCAGATGTTTTTTTATTACAATGGGAATAGATAAGAGCAGTTAAAGTGTTACTCGAGTGCACACTTTAAGATTGCCACAACCCCTATCTCAAGGCAAGGTCAAACAACCAGTCAGGAGGGCAAAAGTATAAAAGACTAAAAGAGCAAAGAAATGCCTGTCCCTGACCATAGCACAACCTCACTCCTCACCCCTCCCATGAGGTACAAAAAGGGTGGGACTGTGGGCCTGCATTGCCAGTATATTTGGGTCTACCAAAGAAGAGAAAGAGGAGGTGGAAATAAGGAAGGGGGACACAGGCAATGCTCTGCGGAGTCAGAGCTGGGCACAGAACACTGGGAAACAGACTCTGCCAGTGTGTTTGGTTATTTGGAAGTATCCCCAATAAACATTGCATTGCCTGCAGTTTGGACTTCTGATGTTCTGCTTTCTGTCTCCGTGACATGAACCAGGGGAGGAGGTGAAGAGAAAGCCCTCTAACAATAGCATACAATGGGATCAGTAAATATTTATTTATACAATTTTCACTTGATGGATCCCACTGTCCCCTTTTTTGATGGTTGTTCAAACAGTATAAGTGGCAAAACTTAGTCCCTCTGTGACGGGGTTGTGACTCACCACCACCCCGCCTCCCGCTGGTAAGTCCGGTAATTAGCTCTGTCCTCTGCGGTGCGCCCTCTGCTGGTGGTGTCCCATCCGTCTTCTGCTCCCCCATTGGTATCTGGACCCGCATTGCTCCCTGCTTGGCAGCATCCGCTTCGGGTCACTGCCTTCCAGCAGTGCCCCCTAGTCCATCACCCCCTTTGCGGGAGGGGGGACTTTTAACGACAGTCCTCACTCCTGCCGCAATGGCCAACTGCAACCCACACAGTCTGCCCCCTCACAGTCTGCAGTCCGTCACGGCCACTCTTCAACAGCCAGGTGAGATGCGAGGGGTTAAATGGGGGATCCAGGCCTGCCCGCTACTCTGGGTCCTGCCTTCGTTCTCTCCCATCATCCATCTGTCCTCCCTGGGTCATTTCCCCTCTTGCCCCTTGCACCCTCTAGGCCTTTCCAGTCAGGGCCCGCAGCCTGGCAGGTATTGGGCTGGAACCCTCCTCTGCTCTGAGCCTGCCCAGCACTGTGATGTGCTGTCCAGAGTGCTAGTCTCCTTCCCTCAGGAGACAGACCTTCTCCCTTGAAGGTCTGGGGGAAACTGCCCTGCTTTTCTGCTGGGCCACCTTTATATCTGGATGAGCCTGGCCCTGATTAACCACTTGTTGCTCAGCCCTGATTGGCTCTTTCACAGGCCCTCCCTGATTGGTTGCCACTCTGTGCAGCTGCTCTGGCCTGCTCTGCTCAATCTTGCAGAGGGTGGGGCAGTCGCCCCACTACACCCTCCCAGAAAGAGAAGTAAACCAAATATCATGACACTAAGAAAACCATGACATTGTTTCCCTTGCAATCTCTTGGTAAAACAGTCAAAGACTAATTTATTTTGAAGCATATTTGGCAATGTAATTAGTTTCCTAGTAAGTCACTGAACCACTGCAAAGTATATGGTATATGGTCAGCAACAGGGGACTCAACGTTCTGAATATTACAGAGTATCTCCCTCTCAGATCAGCTGTCCTGTTCAGCCATTTCTATTTCTAACAAAGATTGCAAATAATGTCAGCAGGGAGAGCTTCAGATTGACTTGAAGTCAATGGAGCCAAGAGTTTATGAAGATTTTTTTCTGTGTTTTCAGATGAGTTTCTCTTTGAAAATATGGATAAGTTTCAGTAAGAAATTCAAGGAAAAACCCAGGAAGTGAACTTACTTAGGTTACAATCACAGAAGATATTTCCACCAGCCCCTGTAAGTGACACCACTTGTCTGTATCTGAACAGGAACCTCCCGCCCACCTCTCCAAAATAAAATCTTGGCATGTGATAAACGTAACCATTTAGCTCCGTAAAGGTGCGATAGATATTTTAAAAGCTGCCAGTAAAGTGAAATAAAATAAAACTATGGGCTTGTCATAACTACCAGGGAGATCAATGCTGCTGCAATTGATGCAACAGGTCTCGATTTCGCAGATCTAGTGAAGACCTGCTAAATCGATGACAGAGCACTCTCCTGTCGACTCTGGTACTTCAGCTCCCAGAGAAGAGTAATGTATGTTGACTGGAGAGTGTCTCTCATTGGTAAACCAACCTAAGCTACATTATTAACGTAGCATAACTTAGGTTGAATTACCCCGGTAGTGAAGATGGGTCCTAAGGCTAACGTTGTCACTCTGCTAAGCTTCACAGTGCTTGAAAGCTCTGAACTGGGGAGTATCAACAGGAAATATTCCTTTGAAAAAAATTGAAAACAAGTTTACAGCAATTTGGAGGCAACATTTGATGTATGTTGAGTTATCACTTCAGTTCAGAAAACACAGGCACTAATTGCCTGATCCTTCTCTACTGAGTTCAACTGGAGTTTTTCTATTATCTTCAATGGGGGCAGGATCAGACCATAAAACATTGTCACTGCTAATGAACAATTCTCTAAGACTATTTAAAATCCTGATATGAGCCATTTGTCTGATGCAAACCTCTTTTCAATAGTCTATGTCCAATAAAACAAAACATTCTAGTAAAGTCAGCAAGTACAACATTTCTCTCCTTATGAATAGAACCATGCTGTTCTGGACCTGTTAGTATTTAGGTTTTCATGGTCAAGGTGAGAGCTTCTTGTTTTTATTTTTATTTTACCAAGTCATGGGATAGTGAATTTCTCTTGCTTAGATGCATATCTAAATAAGCTTCCTGGGTTGAAAACTTTCAGTTCCTCTCAATATTTTTTTATTGCACAGAAGACTCATTGCAGGAACAACTGAAGCGGTGAGCTCAGTAACATTCCAAACCTTTTGAGGTGTGTCAATCCTTATGTAATATCATTGCCTCGGGCACCAGAGGAATCAGCTACATTTTACTAGTGAAAGGGTTGACGAATCCATGATGTGAATGGAGGAAAAGCACAGATGCCATTGCGGAAGGGAAATTCTAAACCTGTATTTAGTCATCGGCTGTGACTGGCAATCCGATCAGTCAAAGGAACCACTAAATGGGACAGCGGAAGTGAAGATGTTATTATAAAGGGACACATTTTCCCTCTTATTAGCCTCATGAGGAAAGCAGAAAAAAGCTTTCATCAGCTGCTTTCGCAGAATAAATCTGAGTGTTATCTGATCTTGTGTGGGCATAAAAGACAACAGGAAGAAGCACTTAATTTGATAGCACTCTAAGCCATTTGCTGATAATGAGGTTGAAGGCAATAGTTGTTGCTAATTTATGGGTTTTGTAGCTTTGTTTGAAGCACAGCTTTAAAAACAGTGAGCAGTACAAACAGAAAGAAGACAGGGGTGGGGATATTATACCATTAAAAGACTTCATTTTTGGTAACTTATGGCAATGAATGGAAACTGTATATAAAATCCTTTATATGCAAAAATATGAAAAAAGACTTGGCTCCATATTCCAAGGATATCTATTGGTCTCAAGAAACGTTTCGCTTTCAAATAGAGTCACGAATGAGAAGGTGTCTGGAATGTTTCCTTGGCATACTTTCTAAAGATAATGAAGCTATGCCTTCCTTGACTGCAGTACACCAAAGTCATGGCTCTGACAAGTCATAGCAATGGTGCAGCTAACAGCATTCCAACTCTCAAGGAAGTGGGCATTTTTAAAAATATATCAACTCCTAATCCACAGCACTAAGGTTCAAAGTTTCATGGGTGTTAGGACCGGAAGAAATTGTGATGGGCAACCACTAGAGGGCGAAGTTACGCTTCTGAGTCAACTCCAGGAGAGGGCATAATGGTATCATCAGCTATGAGAATGACCTTGCTGTTTGGGAACAGAACAGTTCCCATCTGTGTGAATGTTTACCCCATCTGTGTGAGAATGAATGCATGGGAAACTAAATGGGGAAACTGAAGCAGAACAGCGTGTAACCAATCAGCTTGCTAGCCTGCTAATTATTCATGAGCTATGAGTATGTATGAGATGCAAATGTGTAACTGTATTTAAACCCATGTTTCGGCCCCTCCTGTGGGCTCTTCCTTCCTAGCAACAGCTCCGGAGTGCTAGGCACCCGTTCTGCGGTCGCGTTGATAGATCCGAGCCCCTCAACGCCTATTCGAGGGACCGAGGCCTTCTAATAAACTCATCTACTTTTACAACCACGTGTGTGTGCCTTGTCTCTGCAAAATCCAAAGTACCTTGCAACAATGGGAAAGACGGGAAGGCAACAAAGGACACAAAAAACAAAACCTGATATTATCAATGAAATAATGAAAAGACAAATAGTTTCACACTACCCACAATCTGATCTGCATACAATTCCTCCGACACTCCAGAAGCCTCAGATGTGATTCCAGTGGTTTCATTAGTAAGTACACACACAACTAACAGTTCTAGGATCCCCATCCTCATAGACAGGTGTCAGTGGATCACAATCAATGGACCGATCCTTGTCTTCAGCGATAGCAGAATTTCTTAAGAAAAGTTAAGAGCAAGGTGAGAGTTTCTTATACCCTGAAGGCACTTTTAAAAACAATAAAACTTTAATTTTAAGCATGGGAAAAGGTCATGTAGAAAATGGCATATATCTACAGCTAGATGTTTCCCACAACCCTAAATTATTCCAAGTAGAAAATGGTTTTTATTTTATTTTACAGAGAAAACAATCTGGGTAAGAGATCTCAACAAACAATAGTATTAATGAAAACACCTGTAATATGGTACACTTTAAAAAAGATTAATTCATTTCCTGCACTGTCATTTTCTCTCCCAGAAAAGCCAATGTTGCTACTGCTGCTTCTGATATTCTAAATTGTTACTCTGACTACATTAAGTATGATTCAACTGCCAAGGTTCAGCAGCAACTCAGGGAGGTTGTATGGCTGAGTGCTAATCAAGTGCAGGAGAGACTCATTAGAATCCAAAAGCAACAGAGTCTTGTAGCACCTTATAGACTAACAGATCCTAGGGATCATAAGCTTTTGTGGGCTAAGACCCACCCCTCTGATATTAGAATCCAAGTCTCCACTTAATTTTTCTCTTCCCTTTTCCTGGATCCTGCCCTACCACACTCCACTCCCATCACATTTTCCTCATAGCAGTGCCAGTCTTTCTACCCCATAATACTTAGAAACCTCATTGTTTTGTCTGATATCCAACTCCGCCCCCAATTGTGCCCAGATTCTACATCCTTGTGGGTTGTGGTAAGATCATTCTGGGCCATGGACTGAGAGAGGCTGAGAACCATTCTACTAGAGGATATCTATCTTAAATAGTGGTTTACAATATGGAAACCTTTGAGAACCATTGAAATATGTAAGTAAACAAACATTTAATTTCCCAACTTCAAACTCCAACAGCAGTAGCTGGCGTAAAGAAGTTATTCCCATTGTTTAGGTAAAGTAAATGCTAGACTTCAAAGCTGCCTTGGCCCAAATGCATATTCAGAAGTTTGCTAGGGAGTGACTAAAGGCTAAGCAGCACCTGTGCATCTCTCTACAGCATGTGAGGAAAGTGGTGCCATACAGTGGGTTGGCAACCTGTATAGCATGAACACTGAATTTACAGGGAGTAGCCCTAGCCAGTCTAGAGCAAAGCCTCAATTGATATTGGGCAATTGGAAAAGCTGCCAATTTTGTTCTGTGTGTTCTTAAAGAGATGGAGTGGTGGCAAAGTTAAACCAGGCATCTCTCTGGATCCTCCAGATGTTTCCTCACATCAAAGGCATTTATCTTTGTGTTGTAATTTAGAGGGTTTAGCAGCTGGAGGATGAAACAGATCAGTACAGGTCTAGTACTTGAACCAAGCTTAAAGAAAATAGTTTAGTTACATAAACAGTGCTGTGAAATACTGCATGTCATTAGTTATGCAGATGTAATGTTCATACTATGTGTAGTCTAAAGAGTATTTCAATGATAAGTGATAGGTTGAATTATTGTGATTTTATTGGGGATGGATCAAACAAGTTCAAAGAAGTCTCAGACATTCCAAATGTTATAGGTGTTCAAGGTTATAGCAAGTCAGATACATGCTTATCTGCTACAGTGAATATTTCCAACTGAAGAATAGAGCCACCCAGCAACAAGAATGAGTTATACTAATGAGTTTTTCAATTGTGTAAAGTGCTCAAATTCTGCAGTGATAAGGCTGGTATAAACTGTTATATCAGTTCTATCAAGAGAATGCCAGAAAACTTCTGTTGGAATGAAAGCGTTATTCACACGGGGAAAAGAACTCTGAAGAGAAAGATGCACAATCTATTTGAAATACTGATATAAGCCTTGAAGAATGTAAGTTGGCTTTTATACCACACTCTGTTATAACAGCTGAGTTCTTGAGCTAGTTCAAATGTCAAAATTTAAAAGCAGGAAACTTAAAGCATCTTCATGAAATTTTCCCTCCTGTTTTTTTTGTCTGGCTCTAGAACTAAACAATTTTTTTTCAAATTGTAAATAAAAATTGGGGGCTATTTTAAACAATTTTAACAGTTCCCCTTATCATTACAGCAAGGTCTACTGAGCATTTTACACATTTTAAAAGAAAGACATCATCTCTCAGTTTCTCTTAGTCTTCCCACCATGGTATGATAATTATTGTGTGTGTGGTATTTGTGGACAACAACAAGGGTGATGAAATAGGCTTTGTATGTTTTTCAGGCAGCAATGGGGTTTCTGGTCATTCTGAGGTAATCTGGGGAAAAAATCAAATTTAGTTTCTTCCATTTAAGCCTAGATTTTTTTTAAATGCATGTCTCCTCCTCTCTCACCTACCTTCATCATCTTAATTGTTGTGGGGAAGCTAAGCTAAAGAAGTGTGCTTCACACAGTGCTCTGAAAGCATAGAGTGCTGAGGAGGCCATTCTCATCTCCTGAGGGAAAGAGTTCCATTGCTAAGAAATGGTCAGATGCAAAGAAAGCTGTGACTTGCTTCCTCAGAAATATAAATGTCTTGCCTACACTAAGAGCATTCTGCCTGTATAGGAATACTGGTATATTATACTGGCAAAGCACTCCTAGTGTGGACATATTTTATACCCACAATACTCCACTTTTGCTGGTATAACTTATTCCAGCCCCCCCCCCCCCCCAAATGAAACTAGCTATATCAGCAAAATAACAGTTTTGCTAGTATAACTGAATCTACAACTTTGCTGGTATAGTTATGTTGATCAGAGATCACACCTGTCCACACTCCGACCAATAGAGCCAAGCTAGCACCAGTCTGCAGTGTTGACATGATGAAGGAAAGTTTTACTGTACCACCAATATAACCATATCTGCCAAACCCTCTAGTGTGGTTGTCATTACATCAGTATAAAGGTGCTTATACCAGTATAGCTTATGCCAGTTCCCCCGACCAGTATAAGTTATACCAGTCTAAGTGCAGTTATTTTGGTATAACTATGTCTATACTACCACTCTACTAATATAATGTTTTTATTTATTTTATTTTTTTAATACCTAAATGACATAGCTGGTAAATCGTTTGCAGTATTGTTGCAGCCATGTTGGTCCCAGGATATTAGAGAGACAAAGTGGGTGATTGAGGTAATATATTTTATTGGTGAAAGAGATGAACTTTTGAGCTATACAGAGGTATTACCTCCCCCATCTTGTTTGTCTAATAGCTAGTAAACGCAGCTTTTGAAACAGTAAAGCAATTAACTGTGTGGGAGTTTGTCAGGTTTTTTCCTAAAGATCACAAATTATCCAGATCTCCACCACTGCTCACAGCTACCAAAGGCAAGGCCTTTGGGCTTCATGAAAAGAATAGCCACAGATCCTCAACTTTTAATAAGAATTTTCAGCTGAAACCAACTAAGGATGGATGTCTCTGAAACAATTAAGGATGATGCTGACACCCAAAACCAAAATATATCTATTTACAGATGAGGAGCCTTACATTTAATAAAAAATCTTCCTGTTCTGAATGGGATATCCTGTTTTGCAGGATGAAATTTACTGAGTAACACAACATAGCTCCAGCAGGACTGTAGCAAATACAAACACAAATACACTTGTGTCTCCTGTATATCCAACATATTACTCACCATCTTCTTTCAAATCCCTCCTTAAAACTCTCCTCTGCTGTTCTGCCTACAAAAAACTTGACAATGTTTAATCAACTAGTGTGCTGTGACCACTGCGTAGCATGCTGACCAATATTGTCTTCTTATATCTTCCTACTCTCCCCTCACTCCTGCTATCTGTTACTTGTATCCACTTGTCTCATTGTAAACTGTTTTGGGCATCTCTTTGTTACATGTTTGCACAGTACTTAGCACAATGGGGCTCCAGTACATGCCTGGGGCTTTTAGGTGCTATTGTAATAAATACAAATAATATATTTGCTATGGCTTATTTATAGAGGCTAAAACTGTATCCTGGGCCAACAGCCAGCACAAGACCTATGCTCTACTTAAGTTATATGTATGTGCCCAAAATGGGAGCACAGGACTGGTGCTGGGCCTCTGCACAGAGATAAAAGGCAAGCCCATATTATATAACAATGGCTTTTCTTTTAGTGTGACTGCTGTATGGGGGTGGGGAGTGTGGCAGGGTGGGCTTGAGCCAGCCCTGCCGCCCCTTTAAGAGGGAGAGAAGCCCTCTGCAAACCCCCGGTGCAGGAAGGCTAATTAGCCACCTCAGGTGCAGGCCAATCAGCCTGTATGAGTTGCACCTGGCAGCCTCCTCTGGGGGCTATAAGGCTGCCAGGAAGGAAGCCCAGGGTGGTGGTGGTGTCTGAGCTATCAAGAGCTGTCTGAGTTTGTGTATGAGCTATCAAGAGCTGTGTGAGTTTGTGTGAGCTATCAAGAGCTGTGTTTGTATTATTGTATTAGGGGCTGAACTATATAGAGTTTGTAGAGCCAGAACCTGTGGAGCTATTTAGAGCTGGGTATTAATGAGCTGTATATTAATGAGCTACTTAGAGCTGGATGTTAATGAACTGTTTTAACCTGTATATATTGGTGGTGGGGTCCTGCACTGTAAATTAAAGGGCACTGTTGGAGCAGAAAAGGGTTCCTGTGTGTTCCTGACAAGGGGTGAGAAGGCGATCTGTCACAGGAGCTAAACAGGGATGGCGATCATGGCACAATTTTAGATTGTATGAGCTCTTTGCAGCAGGTAGTGTAATTTACTATATTGCTGCTCAATGCCTAGCAAAACAGGGTATCAACCTGTTTGACCTCTAGACCAGTGGTCCCCAACCCCCGGGCCGTGGACCGGTACCAGTCCGTGGATCAATTGGTACCGGGCCGCACAAGAGCGGGAGCGGTGAGGCGGCGGCGGCGCAGGCGGAGCAGGCAGGCAGGCGGCGGCGCAGGCGGAGCAGGCAGGCAGGCGGCGGAGCAGGCAGGCAGGCGGCGGCGCAGGCGGAGCAGGCAGGCAGGCGGCGGCGCAGGCGGAGCAGGCAGGCAGGCGGCGGTGCAGGCGGAGCAGGCGGAGCAGGCAGGCGGCGGCGCAGGCGGAGCAGGCGGAGCAGGCAGGCGGCGGCGCAGGCGGAGCAGGCGGAGCAGGCAGGCGGCGGCACAGGCGGAGCAGGCGGAGCAGGCAGGCGGCGCAGGCGGAGCAGGCGGAGCAGGCAGGCGGCGCAGGCGGAGCAGGCGGAGCAGGCGGAGCAGGCGGCGCAGGCGGAGCAGGCAGGCGG
This sequence comes from Sternotherus odoratus, assembly GCA_032164245.1. Taxonomy (NCBI): domain Eukaryota; kingdom Metazoa; phylum Chordata; order Testudines; family Kinosternidae; genus Sternotherus; species Sternotherus odoratus. Next base: position 32,417,923 of record JAVMKO010000001.1, read on the forward strand.
CGCAGGCGGAGCAGGCGGAGCAGGCGGAGCAGGCAGGCAGGCAGGCGGCGCAGGCGGCGCAGGCGGCGCAGGCAGGCAGGCGGCGCAGGCGGAGCAGGCGGAGCAGGCGGCGCAGGCAGGCGGCGCAGGCAGGCGGCGCAGGCGGAGCAGGCAGGCGGCGCAGGCGGAGCAGGCGGAGCAGGCGGCGGCGCAGGCGGCGGCGCAGGCGAAGCCTGGCGGGGGCGCAGGCGGAGCCTGGCGGTTCAACACCCCTCCGATCCCTGCTCAGACTGCACCTCGAGGCTAGGGTCAGCTTCCCCTGCCTCAGTTTCCCCGTCCCCTCTCATGGGTTCTGGGTCTCTTCCGTGGGGCTCACCTCCACGGGGGCCTCAGGGGGATCTGTCCCTTGTATGCTGGGGCCCTCGCCCCTGACTTCCCCCAAATAGGCCTCCCAGGGGTCCTCCCACCCTGGTCCCTGTCGCCCAGGAGGTTTGCTTTGGTAATGGGGCCTAGGCCCACCCCTCTGCTTGGGGGAGCCCCTTTCACCCCGGGGCCTCGGACCTCCCACCGGGCCCCAGTCACGACCAATGACCACCAGGCAGGGTAATCTCTCCAGCACCCCCACCCGCTTCCAGAAGAAGTGGCTGCTTACTTCCAGGGGTACCTGTCCCCGTGGACACACCCCAGGTCCAACATGACCCCCGGTACCAGCCATTCAGGGTGGACCAATGCCCTTCGTACTAGGGTGTAGGGGGAGGCTGAATCCAGGATCCTCAGGGTGGGTATTCCTTCCGCTGCGCCTGCCCCCACACCTCAGTCCACCCACACAAGTCAGTCCAGCCACACTCCATGGCTGGGCAGTCCCGCTTTATATGCCCCGGCTTCCAACACTGCCAGCAGGTAAGCCGGGCAGTACTCTCGGGCGCCCCTCTGGGCTCCCCATTAGTCTCTTTGCCTTTGGCCGGGGGGGAGTCCATGGGCCGACGCCCCAAGTCCCGGACCCGTCGCGGCCGGTCCTCTCCCCGAGGCCTTGACGTACTTCTCCGTCAGGCGCACCGCCGCATCCACCGCCTCCAGCTGGTGCCTCCTGACCCAGGTGCGCACAGTCTCTGGGAGGCTGAGCAGAAACTGCTCCAAAATTAGGGAGTCCATAATCTCCTCCCCCGAGCAGGCCTCAGGCCTTAGCCAGCACGTGGCCCAGTCCTTCAGTCTCTGGCTGAACGCCTGGGGCCGCACCACCGGCGTCCAGCGAGCCGCCCGAAACTTCTGCCGGTATTTTTCCAGTGACAAACCGACCCGGTCCAAAATGGCCGCTCTCACAGTCCCATTGTCTTGGGCCTCTACAGTCCCCAGGGCCATATAGGCCACCTGGGCTTCGCCCACCAGGTATGGAGCAAGCCGGAGGGCCCAGGTGGTCCGCTCCCACCCGGCTGCGGTAGCCACCCTCTCAAAAGTCCCCAGGAAGGCATCGGGGTCATCCGCCGGGCTCATCTTACAGAGTCCCCAGCCCGGCGGCCAGATGCCCTCTCCTGTCCCTGGACTCACCAGCTGCTGCAGGAGTTTCGCCTGGGTACTTGTTTGCTCCTTGATGTAATCCTGCAGGGTCTTTTGCTGTTCGGCCTGGGCCTGCTGCATAGCCAGCATAGCCTGCTGGGTTTGCTTCTGCTGCTCCACAAGCCACTGCAGGGTCCCCTCCATCTCTGGGCCACCAGGTATGTCGCTGGTGTCACGATCCCATCCCTGACACCACGTGTAGGAGATCCGCTCTTCCCCCACATCACAACAGTCAGGAGACTCTTTTGTGGCTTCCAACAGTGTTCTTTATTTACAGTGCAAGCCCCACCACCTAAATACAGCTTTACAGGTTACAAGTAAGCTCAGGTTTTAGCTCAGGCCCAGCCCTCACTTGGCTAGCCTCAGGAACAGTTAGCTCAGCTACCTTCCTCAGCTCTACTCCCTTCCCTGTACCTTCTCTGTCTCCTCCTCTCTCCACCCTGGGCTTCCATGCTGACAGGCTTTTATCCTCTGGAGAGGCTGCCAGGTGCAACACATAACCCTGAGCCCTCTGCAGCCCAGGTGGCTGATTAGCCTTCCCTCACTTGGAGGTTTGCAGAGGCTTCCCTGCTCTCTTAATGGGGCAGCATGGCTGGGTCAGGCCCCACCCTGCCACAACTGATAAGAGACTGCTGTGTTTTAGTAAAGCCAGAGATCAACTTTTGCCTCCTGGTGCTAACATATATACAAAAACCCAGTCGAACCATTGATCACATTAATGACACCTCATCAACCATCAGCAGTGTTTTGAATGAGAATGCTTCACCCTGGGTCATCTGTAATACTATCACTGCAGTGTAAGCAATCACTTTCTGCAACCAATTGTACAATAGCAGAGGTGTTAATCTGTTAGGTGACCTTCCACAATATTTTTATGGGAATACATAAGAAGTTTTATAGGACTCAATCCAATCTGGGTTGGTAAATTGCATGAAGCTGCTCTTAGTGAACAATATTACGTTGAAAGATTCAAAGAAAATATGTTACACTAAAGTAAATTTGACTAGTGAAGGCTTCAATCTGATACAAATTGTCTTTCTTCTAAATAGCTTTTTTTTTAATGAAAGCTCCCCTATGTACATTTTTACAAACAGAAAATTGTACTGCATCTGATCATTTTCTTTCTTTTTTTTGTAAAAAAAAATCATAAAACATATGTAAAATTGTGTATATATTTTATATTATTGGAAGGCTTTCTTTCACTCAATATAATTCACAATAATAATCAATATGCAAAAGGAAGTTGTGTATATATCTGAGTTTTTGGATCCATCTGTATGTAAGCAGACATACATATACTCATATTTACATATATATGAATAAATAATCCTTTTGAAACCCTGCACTATATATTGCAGAAGATCCATGATCAGCATAACCACATTCCTTTATGATATGGATCTGAGTTCTACTAAAGACAATACATGAGTTATCAACAATGCAGCCCGTGGCACAACAGTAATATCATGCCTGGTGTTGCCTGAAATAATGTAGGCAAACGAGTTGTACCTGGTAACATTTGTTTTATTGCTGACTAGCGGGGCACTTACCTCGCTCCTGTGTAAAAAGCCTAGGCTAATTGGGGAAGCAGCCACAGTTGGGGCCATGCCACAAACAGGTCACAGCTGGCCTTATAAAAGGACTGGGAGCCAGGAGCTGGGTCAGTCAGTCTCTAACTCTTGCGAGAAAGGGACCTAGCTGCCTGAGAGAGAAGGTTGGAACAGAGCAGTCCTGGGGAAAGGGAGGAGGAGCTGGGGAGCTCCAGCCTGGCAACTTCCCAGATTGCAGGCCTTGAGCAGGGTCTAAAGAAGGCACTGGGGCTGAAGATGTGCAGTCCTGGGCTAGGCAGAAGCAGCAGGTCCAAACCTCTCTTGCCAGTGATGAGTGGTTTACAGACTGCAGTCTGCCCCAGTGGGTGGGGGCTAGATGCTGACTGGCAGTAGCCACTGAGACAAGGTGGGGGTAGAAGGTTGGGGGGGGCCCTTGGGAGGAGAGACCCAGATTGTGGGGTACTGCTGGGGCAGAACTCCAAGGCAAAGGGCACCGGGGTCTAGGAGGGACACGGGGGCCAGCAGCAGGCGAGAAATCAGCCAGCAGAGGGCATGCCAAGGCTGGCGAATAGCTAATTCTTAGGACAACCAGCCAGAGGCACCTCACCCATGAGGCTTCGCTTCGCTTCGTTGACATTATAAGACACTTAACAGAGTCACATCTGATTTTAATTTACTGAATTAAAATTGCAATAGTGGATTGCTCTAACCCTTTCCAGGTTGTTGTCATCTGAAAATGTTATAAACATACTCTCCACTTCACTATGGAAGTCATTAATGAAAATACTGAATAGCACCAAACCCAAAAAAGACCTTTGCAGGATTATATTATATACATGCTCCCAGAATGTACCTGATACTATACATGATACTATCACAACTGAAAGCTACCCTTTAAATACAGTAACTCCCCACTTAATGTCCTCTCACTTAACATTGTTTCTCTCTTACATCCCCGCTCGACTATAGATCATGCTTGTTTAAAGTTTTGCAGTGCTCCGTTATAACGTTGTTTGGTTGCCTGCTTTGTCCACAGCTGGCAGCCCACCTATCAGCTCCCCTTTTACCCCCCTACCCCCCGCATCCCCTGCTCACCAGCAGACCCCGAGGATCAGCGCCTTCCCTCTGCTCCTCCTGCCCACGCCAGTCAGCTGGTTTGCGATATTCAGGAGAGAAGGGAGAGGAGCAAGGACTCAGCACGCAGACTCCCCTCTCTCTCCCCTGCCTCCTGAATGCCGCAAACCAGCTGATTGCCACTGGCAAGAGGTGGGGGAAGAGTGAGGATATGGCATGCAGAGTAAAGGGGGGGAGGTGGGGGGGGAGAAGAGTCAGGTTGGGGGGGATTGGGGGAAGGGGTGGAGGGGGGGGGCAAGGGTTGAGCCCCTCACCCTGGTGCTTGCAGAGTAGGGGAAGCTGCCACTGCTGCTCCACAACATGCTTCTCCTAGCCTACAGCACCTTCAGCCTCCTTGCCTGCCTCATTGTCTGCAGTGCCAGTGGGCTATGCCGGTGTGAGGTAAGGCAGGGGAACCTCCCATTTCATGCTTCATACTCAGCAATGATGATTGTAGTTTTAAATTGTTTCTTTAAAATTGTTTAAAACTTATATTTTAAAATGTATATAATGCCGTTTGTATGGAAAAAAGTTTCCCCCTGGAACCTAACCCACCCCTATTTACATTCATTCTTATGGGGAAATTGGATTCACATAACATCGTTTCACTTAAGGTCATATTTTTCAGGACCATAACTACAATGTTAAGTGAGGAGTTACCGTACAGTTTTTCAACCAGTTGTGCACCCACTTTATAGTAAATTCATCAAGACCACATTTCCCTAGTTTGTGCTTTTCTTTGTACTTCTTAGCAATTTGTCCATGTTTCCCCTTTTTGTAGGATTTCTTTTTGATTTTCAGATCATTTAAGAGCTCCTGATGCAGCCACATTGGCCTCTTACTATTCTTCCTATCATCTTCGCATCAGGATAGCTTGCTATTGGGCCTTTAGTATTGGTTCTTTGAGAAACTGACAGCACTCCTGCACTTCTTTTTTTCCCACCCATTAGATTTTCTTCCCAATGAAGTCAGTTTGTACATACATATTTCAATGCATATTTGGGTATTGCATAGTACATACAGAGTACTGCATATCACACTTTTTGTGGCCAGCCTTTGTGAGCCGCAAAAATGTATTTATTCCATATTTTAAAGTGTATCGTTAACATAAATTGCAATATGTAATACATACACTAGATCCAATCCTCAGGTGATGTAAACTGGCATAGTTCCACTGATTTCCATGGGGCTATGCTGATTTACACCAGTGAAGAGTTAGCCCACTATATTTTGTCCAGCTGACCATTTTGATTCAATTTCAAAGGCCATTTAAACTCAGTTAAATTATTTTTATTTCATTGAAATCTCTAAAAATGTGAGGTTATCCTTTTAAAGATGTCTCTCGTCACAAAAGTGGGAATTTCATGCTATAGATCCAGGAGACCGTCCAAATTCCAACTCAACTGAATGCTCATGTAGTTAATAAAAATGATGTGCCTTCTCACCAGTCTGTCTTGGTGCTTACTAAGCATCAGAATGTCATATAAAGAATAGTAAGAATATTTAAAATGTTTGATACTATCACAATATAAAAACATAATGCACAGAAGTTCAAATATATTTTAAAAGTATTGACCATGGTCAGTTCAGCACTGTTCCTTTCATATCCCTTACCACCATCATGAAAATAAAAATGGGAAAAATTCTAGCCATGCCCTTACACTTTGAGAAAATCAGTCACTTCAGCCATTCTATGTTCATTAAAAACACACACACATACAAAAATAAGTAACTGAATCAACTGATTGTATATGATATTATTGTACTTAGTGTACAGAGTATAAAAACTGTATAAAACTGGTGATACACTGGTCATAAATATCATTGTATGATCTGTGTGTGGATGGCTATGCACATGTGCTGGAAATATGTTCTTAAAATATATTCTTGGGGCCGATGGGGTAAACATGTTTGTCTTGCAAAAAGGAATGAGATATGCCAATCTAGCCGGACACATTAACATTTAAGGTAAACAAACCAATCAAGCTAACAAGCTGCAGCTTCATGCGCACACTAGGGGACAGAATCTGCACCCCAGGAAACTTTCTTAGTTCTGGAAGCATAGCGAGATGAAGCAAAAAGACCTTCTAGTTATCCATCACTTAGGAGAAATCCGGGACAGCGCTCTCTGAGTCTGTGAAAGTTGGTCCCCATAGTCTGGAGCTCTAGAAATGCCTGTAACTTGATGTGAGAAACAATCTTTGCCTAAGCAGTTTTCTAACTTGCTAGAATTAAGTTTTAGTCATTAGAAAGCATGTTTTCTCTGTATCCAGACCTGTCTCTTTTATTCTTGCTTAATATCACTTTAACCTCTGTTCTTTGTTAATAATTGTTTCTTAGTTTTACTATAAATCTTCTCCGTGTTGTTATATTGATGTAAATGTGAGTCTTCAGCTAATCTAAGAAGCTGGTGTGTATACTCTCTCTTTGGAGGCAGCAAATTTAATAATTACTTTGAACATTCAGCAAGAGGGACTGGGCAATACATGGAGACATCTTTGGAGAACTCAGGAAGTGGGGTTCAATGATTGTTACCTGCAAGACAAGGTTAAAACTGGCAAAGTCTCCAGGAGTTTGCTGGGGAAGCAGACAGACTGGTATGGCAGGGAGCTGACAAGTCTAATCTCCAACAAAACTCACTTTGTCTGAAGCAGAGGGGATTTCCTGTGCTTGCCACAAATAAGCAGATGGGGTGAGTGGGGGGAGGGCGATCAGGAAATACAGAGGACCAAGGGAAAATGTGGAGAATGGATCATGCCAAATTGTAACATTTCTTGGTACCCTGGATCACAACCTCCAGACGAGCTATTTCCTTCATTACATGACAGAAGACAAAGAGGCATCAAGAATAGTTGATGAGGTCAAAGTAGTCTTATGTTGTAGGGGAATCTGCAGGATCCTGGCTGCTGCTGCATCTATGGAGCAGTTGGCTGAACCCAACTTGATATGGGTCAATAGGATCAGGGCCGGCGACAGGGGGGTACAACGGGTACAGCTGTACCGGGCCCCGCACTTAAGGGGGGGGCCTTAAATCCGGGGTGGGCCCGGTATGCAGCTGTACCCCCTTGTCGCCGGGCCTTTGAGCAAGGCGCGGCTCCGGGCAGCGCTCGTCAGCCCCCTCCCCCGGCACCCAGCAGCCTCCCCCCGCCCCCCTTTGCTTCTCCCGGCCGGGCCACGCAGCCAGAGCGCATGTGGGGGCCACGCGGCCAGAGCGCATACGGGGGTTGGGCCCTGCGGGCGGCGGGGAGACCAGCGGGGGGGGCGCAGGCGGCGGGAGACCGGCCGGGGGGGGAGACCGGCCGGGGGGGCCCCCGCGGGTGGCGGGAGACCCCCGCATGATCTGCGTACGGGGCCCCAAAATTCCTGTCGCCGGCCCTGAATAGGATGGGAGATTACAGGGGTGCCCCGGGTATGTGCAATTAAACTGGCACCTGAAAACGAGGAGCTCTTGAGTGGGAGCTCAGGGTGTGTTCCCGTCAAGATGGGAATGTGGGGAAGCTCTTTTCTTTGATTTCTTGGAGTTTGCATAGGGTAGGCAGAGATGGAGTGACCTGAGTCACTGCAAGAAGCAGAGATGTTTCTGATGATGGTGGTCCTTTTCTGAGGGGGTGAGCCATCCAGAACTCACATCCACCTTCATTGGCTTGGTGGGCAGCATTGACAAAGCAGTAAAAGTACATGGAACAGAAAGTTGCAAGATCCCCTTTCTTCTCCAGAATTTCCTGATCCTGCTTGCAGGCAGGGGGCTTTGTAGGAAAGCCTGTGATCAGTAGTTAGACTGTAGACAGGAAGCTTAGATTAAGGTGGGTTGAGTGGTGCCTCTCTGTTTTAAGGAACTCTCTCTGTTTGGGTTTTTTTGTGTATTTTAAAAAACAAAGAATTATGATGCAACCTACCAGCAAGCACATTTATGTTTCTATCTAATTTAATTGCTTATATGCTATGAAAAACCACACATACCAGGAAATTCAAAGAGAAAAACAAGAGGTATAACATGTTTAATCTAAAAACCTGTTGTGATGGGGTAGTGACTCACCACTGCAATGCCTCCTGCTGGTCAGTCTGGGAATTAGCTCTGTCAGCTGAGGAGTGCCCTGTCCCAGTGACGTCCCAGCCATCATCTGGTGTGCCGGTCTCTGGACTCGCGTGCTCCCCGCTTAGTGATGTCCACTTCAGGATACTGCCCTTCGGCAGCGCCCCCAGTCCATGCTCACCCGCTTCTGGAAAAGGGGTGGTTAACAGTCTTCCAGCTCGCCTCTGCCACAGTGGCCAACCACAACCCAAAGTCTAGCCCCTCTGCTCAAGGGCCTGTTGCAGTCTGTCTCAGCCATTTCTCCATGGCCAGGTGCAGTACAAGGGAAATGGGGGGACCCAGGTCCGCCCGCTATTCTGGGTCCCAACACAGGGACCCTGTAGTGGCAGTCTATCTGCCCTCTTTCTCTCCCCTCTTCCATCCATCCTCCCTGGACCACTTCCCCTCTGGCCCCTCGCACCTGCTTGGCCCTTCTGGTCAGGGCCTGCAGCCTGGCAGGTAACAGGCTAGAGCTTTCCTCTGCTCCCCCGGACCCTGCCAGCACTGTCCAAGGTGCTGGTCTCCTTAACTCAGGAGATGGTTCTTTTCCCTTGAAGTTCAGGGAGAGACTTCCTGACCCTCTACTGGGCAGCCTTTATATAGGGCCTAGCCTGGCCCGAACTGGCTGCCTCCTGCTCAGCTCTGATTGGCTCCCCGACAGGTCCTTCCTGATTGGCTGTCCAGCCACGCAGCCACTCTGGCCTGCACTAGCCAAATCTTGCTGGGGGTGAGGCAGCCCCCCCACCACATCTGTGGTTATACAGTTTTGAAAGCATAAGAATGCATGAGTCAGAACAAAAAATACATTAAACAGGTACTACTTATAGAAATCTTCACAATTTATATCTACGTGTAAGACAGTTCAGAAGGACATGTATTAAAACTGACATTATGTTTCATTCTAGTAATAATTAGGAAGTGATGCTGTGCATTTTATAAGCAACTACTCATTGCCTCTTTTCTTTAAGATGTTCCTTTCCCTTTATAGGTGATGACATTTTATGTTTATCCTAATTATTCATGGGATTCCCCTCTGTTATCGAATAAAAAATAAAAGAATGATTTATGTGGTCTGTATCAGAAAAAAAGTTATTTTATGAGGTTATTGACCAGATTATTGACATTTGCCTTATCTCCTTGACAACCTGAAGTAATTTATAGAGTATATTCTATAATTTCTTTAATTAGAATGCTCCATTGAGCAATCACTTGTGCATGTTCTAGGAATTTGCTAATAAAGAATTGTTCTGTCCACTGTCATCAAGCTATAACATGAGGACTTAATAACTGAGGTGCTAGTATCCAAAAGCCAGTCATGAGAAGAGAACAACTGGCTTCAAACAAAGGCACTATGCAGTCAGCACATGACAAGAAATGGAATGGATGTTACTCATATTACGGTGTTGCTGTCAGCACCAAAATACTACAGAGACAGGATGAGGTAATATCTTTTATTACCTCACCCACCTCATCTCACTGGTATTTCCGTACATTTCAGATACAAAAGTAAATGTAGAATAAAATTTCCAAATTTGTGTGCCTGAATTTAGGTACCTAAATCCATATACAGGCATCTCAATAAGTGGCCTCTTAGAGCTCAGTCCTTCAAGGAGCAGAGCACCTTCACCTCTCATTGAAGCCAGTGCTAAACCTACTTAGCTCCTTGCAAAAGCTAGTATCGGAGAAGTAAAGACCTTTTACTTTTGTAGGAGGGATTAGGATGGCCCTTCTGCGGGAAAAAGACCTGAACGTACTCGTCACATTTGGTTCAATGTGCCTTTTTCATAAGGGGGAATAATTATCTGCAGAGGAACCCTAGAGCAGGGGTGGGCAAACTTTTTGGCCCAAGGACCAAATTGAGGTTCAAACCGGTGCAGAGGACCAGGTAGGGAAGGCTGTGCCTCCCCAAACAGTCTGGCCCCACTCCCATCTGACCCCCACCCACTTTCTGCCCCCTGACTGCCCTCCTCAGAACCTCCCCCCATCCAAACCCCTCCCCCCACCGCTCCTTGTCCCTTGATGGCCCCCCCCCCGAGATCCCCCTCCACTCTAACTGTCCCTCCTCCCCCCCAGGAACCCAACCCCTATCTAGGCTGGCTTTAGCCTAGGCGAAGCTCGGGCAGCTAGTAAAGTAACAGTCTATAAGGGAGCTTGTAAGGGAGGCTCCTTCTTCAGGGCTAGAGCTTTCCTGCACATTGTAGGGAGTTAGCCTCCCTACTCAACAGCATCCCAGGCCAGGGCCCTGGCAGAGGCAGGATTGGCTGTCCTTGAGTTGGCAGGGATCTAGCCACAACACCTCAACTGAGCCATAGCTGGCTCTGCAGCTGGCTTCTCCGCGGCTGCTCCTGGGCCACTTCCTGACTCCCTTGAGTCTGGTACCTCTTGGTTCCAGGGCTCCTCGGGGTGGGCTACACCATGTAACCCAGGTCACTCCCCATTGGGGGTCTGCCACTTTTGCAGCTGGGACAGGCAGATGTAGGTTCCCCTTCTGGGCACAGCAGTATGGCCGGAGCGTCCCTCTCCTCCAAGGATTCCACCCCAACTGGGCTGCAGGGGCTTCATCTTATACATCTGGACCCACCCCAGCACTTCCGGTGAGGGAGATGGGGTACGCTAGGCTCTGCCCAACAAGGGGAGTGTAGTGGGCCATCGCTCTCCCACTCGGAGGGAGGCCACTGTGATGACTTCATTTTTCTGTTCATCTTTATTTCTTTTTTCCAACTAGTACCAAACTTTTGGCTATTTGTCCAAACCAAACACACTGAAGATTTCCTTCACTAACACCATCGTCCAATATACAAACATTTGTGTGCAGGCCCTTATAGCATGCAAACACCTCTGTCTCCTGCCATTCTTTCTCTCAGCCTAACCATCCATGAACAACTTGAAATAACAACATTTCAGAAACTATACTTTTCTAAAAATGGCTCTTACAAGAAGGAAGTCACAGTATAATAAATAACTTTCTGTCACTCTTCTGTAGCTGAAAAACTCATCTACCCATGTACGAGAGATCCCTCTTCTCAAATTTTTAGCATCACCTTCCTCTTTGTTTAGCTACTGCATGCTGTTACTTGTGGTGGATTTTTAGCTCACCAAAGCCCTGATTCAGCAAGGTACTTAAGCACCATATTTATGTTTAGGCACATGCGTAAGCTGAATAAGGACCCCAATTAGGCACTGCAGTGTAAGTTCTATGCTCGCTGGAAACACAATAAAGGTCTTTTGCTCTTCAAAGATAAGTCAGAAAAATAAATGTGCATCTTTTAGGCAAACTAAGTTGTAAAAATAATGTTTTAGTATAATAGTAATAGACAAGGTCATTTCACTTTAATTGGCAGATTTTCATCAAGCAGTAAAAGAGAAATCTAGGCCAATATTTTTATTTGGTTGTGTTTATTGTGAACAACTTCAAATTAAAGTTGTATTTATTTTTATATGATCTAAACAAAAGTAAGTACATTTGTCATCTCCCCCCCCCCAAAAAAAACCTGTCAAATTTTCATCTGAATTCCGTGATTTGAGACTAGAATAGATTAAAACCCTAAATCTACGAAACCAACACACACCACATCACAAGCAACAAATGCACACCTCACCTTTCAAAGTATAAATTTAAAATTCAAATCTGAATTTTTCAGCTTGGGGTTGTATCTTGTATGACTAGACCTCTCAATGTCTTTAAATCATCTATTTCAGGAGGGAGACCAACAATTCTGTATAATATTAAGTATCTTACATATAATATAAAATAAATTATTGTACTCACAACCAAGTTGCATAAGGTAATGACATAGAAGTAGGTGAATATCTATCTATATATATAAAAGTCAAGTGGTGTATGTATGTATGTATGACAGTGAACTCCTCCCGCACCGTTTGAGCCAGAGACTTGAAATTTGGTACAGTGAGGGGTATTAGGGTCTAGATGCTGGTAAGGGTCAAAAAAATTTCGGATCTCACCTCTGACGTCCCCCAGGGGTGAAAGTCTTTCAGGGCCAATCACATCGGCTGGGCGGTTAGGTGGTGATGATGTCATAATACCCCCCTCCAACAGACACCTCACTCGCTCAGCTCACCCCTCCCTCCTCCAACGGAACCCCTCAGTTCTCTGCCCCTCCCCCCTCCCAACGGAACCCAGGAGATCCCTCAGTTCTCTGCCCCTCCCCCCTCCCAACGGAACCCCGGAGATCCCTCAGTTCTCTGCCCCTCCCACCTCCCAACGGAACCCCGGACTCCATAAGCTCTGTGCCCCCCCCCCACCTGCGAAGGTCCCCGGAATCCCTCGGCTCTGCCCCCCCCCCCCGCGACGGATCTGAGTTGGGTTTGGTGGGACGGTAAGTGAGGTGGGGGTGTTGGGTTCGGTCGGGGGGTGAGGTGGGGGTGTTGGGTTTGCTTGGGGGGGTGAGGTGGGGTTGTCGGGTTTGGTCGGGGGGTAAGTGAGCCAGGGGGTGTTGGGGTTGATCAGGAGGGGTGGGAAGGTGTCGGGGTGGGTGAGGGGTGAGGTGTGGGTGTTGGGGTTGGTCAGGGGGTGTCAGCTGTCTGCCCCCTCCCCGCCTCCGACTGACCCGAGCAACGCCGGGCACTTATGCTAGTTAATAATATATATATATGCGCCTGTATATTTTAAACAAAAATAGATACATGCATAATGTACAAACAGGATAAAACATTGATGTTTCCTATAGTAATACTATTACTGCCACATTTATTGTCCCTGAATGAATTATGAGTAATGAGTTGAACTAAGGCATATATAGCAGTCTCTTACAGCCTTTCAAATTAAAATAATGATTTCCTCAACACACTGTTTTTATACAGTCTCTCTTTAAACATATGAATGACAATATATAGGAACACAGAATGACAATATATAGGAATATATAATGACAATATTAAGGAAAGCTTGGAAGTGTTATCTTGTGTTTCAATATATTTTAAAAAATTCAAATGTATTAAGTCAGGATGCATTTCACATATTTAGTCAATTCTCAGTGGTATTTCAGGGAAGATTTATTGAACCAGTAGATTGTTTCCTCTTGGATACCGCTGAGACATTTTCATGGAATTCTAAGATGTTTACAGTAAATTAGAAGCTAATTAGTTGAACTGAAATGCCAGCACCTGCTCCTGCATTATTTAAAAGAGAGAAAAACATTTAGGGTTTCACAAATGGAGCTAATACTTAAGGGCCTGGATTTCTCCAAACCTATTTAATCATCTCAAAAGGCTGTCAGAATTACTGAGTTATGAAACTGAATCAGTGTGTCTTAGATATTTTTCCTTCCTGGAGTTTCAGAGTCGTTATTTTATTAATATTCTGGCAAACAAGGCTGACAATATTTATGATTCCAACCATAACATTAAAAATGCATATCCCATTCAGATTTTATGAATCTTAAATTGCAGCAGGAAATGAGCAGTTTGGATGATAATTGACTTGTAAGGATTAGAAAAGTCCAGGTTTCCCCTTGTGAAAAGAAAAGGTTCATCTGAAGTCTTACAGCTACATGACAATCATTAATTCCCCCAAATATAGCCTCTACAAGGAATTGTTTTGTTCTATCAATTTTATATGTTGTCATTAATGAAGTAGTAGTAAAGCAGAGATAGGAGTCATGGATAACCAAATGACTGATGGGAAAACCCAAGATGACTTAAATCAAACAATAATAATTATTACAATGTGTGGTAGGTACACATGGTTCTTTATAGAACCCATAAAAGAACAGAGTGGCAACCATAATGAACTTATAAATTAATCAGAAAAATATAATACATAAACAAACAGTTCCAGATGAGCAGGTACCGGCATACTCAATGAGAAGCTCAATGTAGAAATGCTTTGCGAAAGAGGTGGGTTTCAAGAAGTGATTTGGAGAAGGGGGGCTTTTGACCGATAGAAAATAAGAAGCTTCTCCAACCACAGAGGATGACACAAAGGAAGGTAGCAGGAAGACAGGTGTGGAGTGGGACCAAAAGGGAACATTCAGAAGAGATGATGTTTAAGGTTTAAAAAGTTGGGGAGCTTGACCAGGATGGGGAAGGAGACAGTGAAGAGATCTGAAGAAGTGTCACAGCACAGAAGCAGAAAGGGAAGATACAGAAGTGTATCCAAGCTTCACATACCTGAAAGTGCAGAGTAACATGTTCAGCAGATGCATAGGCTGAAAATTAGATGAATAAATTCCCCCCTTAAGTATCTGCATTTAAAAGAACTTTGTTCTGCTTCCTGACCCCCTCTCTCCCACCTGAGAAAAGCCTGTGGCTCCAGCTACTCTGCTCCTCACCTCTCTTGGTCACAAATTAATCTGCACAATATATACCTTCACTCCCCTAACCCACTCACTCGACCCTGCCGGTTACCTGATTAGAATTACTAGCCTGGCCAGTTCCTCACCCTCTCTGCCACCGACGGCTCACATTTGGGCACCTCTGTATTGTTCCTGAGGTGGGGTTGGATCTCAGACTTTAAGCATGTGCAGTCCATGAGCGCATGCTGATTGCAGCAGTGCTATCCGATCATTTCATCCTGAGGAGCAAACAAATTATTTCAGAAAGGTCAAGGGGCCACAAACTATAGTCTGGGGCAGAGGCTTTGTGTCTTCTTCTAACTTTGAGCCACTGAAGGGGCACGAAAGGAACAGAAGCCACACAAAGTTCTCTGTTGGGGATTTCCCTGTTGTGAGGAGTGTCTCCAGTGAGTGTACAATTGGCAGTGCTTGCTACTACAGCTTCTTCCCCACAACCGCTGACCCAGGAAACATATCATGGAGGTGCAGAGGGCAGCTGGAGTGTGTGTTGCTCTGGCTATCCATAGTTGGCATATTGTCCCTAAAGAACTCTTCCCAGTGGTGCATGCTAGAGCAAACCCTCAAGCTACGCAGGGGGCTACAGCTAAGAGTCTGGGAGCCATAACGGAGTGTGGTTCTCAGCTTTTTCCCTTTCCCCCTCATCTGGGTTCCTCTAGGTTAGGATGGCTGTGTTGGGGAGAGAACCCACCCTTCGAGTAGGTGTTCCATAGACAGAAAAAACCTCCTGTTCTGCTCTCCCACATTTGGTAGGAAAGCAAATGATGAACTAGACAGAACTGCTCTCTCCTCCCTCCCCTGCAATGCAGCTGGGGAAGTGCTGAGCATAGAACATAAGAAAGGCCGTACTGGGTCAGACCAACGGTCCATCTAGCCCAGTATCCTGTCTACTGACAGTGGCCAATGCCAGGTGCCCCGCAGTGAGTGGACCTAACAGGTAATGATCAAGTGATCTCTCTCCTGCCATCCATCACCCCCCTTCTGACAAACAGAGGCTAGGGACACTATTTCTTATCCATCCTGGTTAATAGCCCTTAATAGACTTAACCTCCATGAATTTATCCAGTTTTCTTTTAAACCCTGTTATAGTCCTAACCTTCACAGACTCCTCAGGCAAGGAGTTCCACAGGTTGACTGTTCACTGTGTGAAGAAGAACTTCCTTTTATTTGTTTTAAACCTGCTGCCCACTAATTTCATTGGGTGGCCTCTAGTTCTTATATTATGGGAACAAGTAAATAACTTTTCTTTATTCACTTTATCTACACCACTCATAATTTTATATACTTCTATCATATCCCCCCTTAGTCTCCTCTTTTCCAAGATAAAAAGTCCTAGCCTCTTTAATCTCTCCTCATATGGGACCCATTCCAAACCCCTAATCATTTTAGTTGCCCTTCTCTGAACCTTTTCTAATGCCAATATATCCTTTTTGAGATGAGGAGACCACAGTTGTAAATATCATTCAAGATGTGGGCGCACGATGGATTTGTATAAGGGCAATAAGATATTCTCCGTCTTATTCTCTATCCATTTTTAAATGATTCCTAACATCCTGTTTGCTTTTTTGACTGCCGCTGCACACTGCATGGACGTCTTTAGACAACTATCCATGATGACTCCAGGATCTTTTTCCTGATTAGTTGTAGCTAAATTAGCCCCCATCATATTGTATATATAGTTGGGGTTATTTTTTCCAATGTGCATTACTTTATATTTATCCCCACATTAAATTTTATTTGCCATTTTGTTGCCCAATCACTTAGTTTTGTGAGATCTTTTTGAAGTTCTTCACAGTCTTCTTGGGTCTTAGCTATTTTGAGCAGTTTAGTATCATCTGCAAACTTTGTCACCTCACTATTTACCCCTTCCTCCAAATCATTTATGAATAAGTTGAATAGGATTGGTCCTAGGACTGACCTTGGGGACCACCACTAGTTACCTCTCTCCATTCAGAAAATTTATCATTTACTCTTTGTTCCCTGTATTTTAACCAGTTCTCAATCCATGAAAGGATCTTCCCTCTTATCCCATGGCAACTTAGTTTACGTAAGAGCCTTTGGTGAGGGACCTTGTCAAAGGCTTTCTGGAAATCTAAGTACACTATGTCCCCTGGATCCCCCTTGTCCACATGTTTGTTGACCCCTTCAAAGAACTCTAATAGAGTAGTAAGACATGATTTCCCTTTACAGAAACCATGTTGACTTTTGCCCAACAATTTATGTTCTTATATGTGCCTGACAATTTTATTCTTTACAATTGTTTCAACTAATTTGCCTGATACAGATGTTAGAGTTACCGGTCTGTAATTGCTGGGATCACCTCTAGAGCCCTTTTAAAATATTGGCATTACATTAGCTATCTTCCAGTCATTAGGCACAGAAGCCGATTTAAAGGAAAGGTTACAAACCCTCGTTAATAGTGCCGCAATTTCACATTTGAGTTCTTTCAGAACTCTTGGGTGAATGCCTCTGGTCCCGGTGACTTGTTACAGTTAAGTTGATCAATTAGTTCCAAAACCTTCTCTCATGACACTTCAATCTGTGACAATTCCTCAGATTTGTCACCTACAAAAGACGGCTCTGGTTTGGGAATCTCCCTAACATCCTCAGCCGTGAAGATTGAAGCAAAAAATTCATTTAGTTTCTCTGCAATGACTTTATCATCTTTAAGTGCTCCTTTTGTATCTCTATCGTCCAGGGGCCTCAGTGGTTGTTTAGCAGACTTCCTGCTTCTGATGTATTTAAAAGAAACATTTTATTATTACCTTTGAGTTTTTGGCTAGCTGTTCTTCAAACTCCATTTTGGCTTTTCTTATTACATTTTTACACTTAATTTGGCAGTGTTTATGCTCCTTTCTAGTTACCACACTAGGATTTGACTTCCACTTTTTAAAAGATTCCTTTTTTTCTCTCATTGCTTCTTTTACATGGATTTTAAGCCACGGTGGCTCTTTTTTCGTTCTTTGACTTTGTTATTTAATTTGGGGTATATATTAAATTGGGACTCTATTATGGTGTCTTTGAAAAGTGTCCATGCAGCTTGCAGGGATTTCTCTTTAGTCACTTTACCTATTAATTTCCTTTTAACTAACTCCCTCATTTTCGCATAGTTCCCCTTTCTGAAATTAAATGCCACAGTGTTGGGCTGCTGAGGTGTTGTTCCCACCACAGGAATGTTAAATGTTATTATATTATGATCACTGTTTCCAAGCGGTCCTGTAATAGTTACCTCTTGGACCAGCTCCTGCGCTCCACTCAGGACTAAATGAAGAGTTGCCTCTCCCCTTGTGGGTTCCTGTACCAGCTGCTCCAAGAAGCAGTCATTTAAAGTATCGAGGAATTTTGTCTCTGCATTTCGTCCTGAGGTGACATGTACCCAGTCAATATGGGGATAATTGAAATCCCCCACTATTATTGAGTTCTTTATTTTGACAGCCTCTCTAATCTCCCTTAGCATTTCATCATCACTATCACTGTCCTGATCAGGTGATCGATAATAGATCCCTATTGTTATATTCTTATTAGAGCATGGAATTACTATCCATAGAGATTCTACAGAACGTGGATTCATTTAAGATTTTTAGAAGGGACAACACAGCTCACACAGAGCTTCCACACAAGTGGTGGGTGGCAGCTGCAGAGGCAGTGCCCCCTACCTACTCCCGGGGCTGATTCAAACATGTCAGTTTAAAACTCAATTCATCCTCAAATACAAACAGTCTCAATAAAGCTGCCGTTGAGAGGCACAACTGGCTAAAGGACAGTGGCTGGACAACACGGGGCCTTCCTTCAGGAGACTGCACTCTATGGTACTACACTGAAGATCCTAGATGTTGCCAGAGCTTCCTTCCTTCCTCCTACCCATCTCCATCCTGTTGCTGGAGACAAGGGTAACAAGAAAAGCATCTGCCGCAAAGGCATTTTGCCTGCTTAAAGAAATATAGTATAACATCAGAGTTACAAACACCTCAGGAATAGAGGTTGTTTATAACTCTGAAACGTTTGTAACTCTGAACAAAGCGTTTCAGTTGTTGATCTTTCAAAAAATTACAACTGAACATTGACTTAATACAGCATTGAAACTTTACTATGAAGAAGAAAACTGCTGCTTTTCTTGTTTTGGTAGTTTAACACAGTACTGTCTTTAGATGGTTTGTTTGTTTGTTTGTTTTTGGTCTCTGCTGCTGCCTGATTACATACTTCTGGTTCCAAATGACAGTGTGCGGTTGACTGGTCAGTGTGTAACTTTGGTGTTTTTAACTCTGAAGTTCTGCTGTACAGGGAAATGGGGATTTGACTGGTTGGGCTTTCAGACTAAGTGCGAGTGCTTGGACCTGTGCTAGTGCTTTAGCCATTTCTAGTGGAGAAATCAAAACGTCGTCTCTGACAAGAGATAAATGGTTTCCTGTATATGATACAGTACATGTGGTTATAACAAACAGAATATGACAGAAGAAATCCTACCAGTTTCTAGAACTGCAAAT
The DNA here is from genome assembly GCA_032164245.1 of Sternotherus odoratus. Taxonomy (NCBI): domain Eukaryota; kingdom Metazoa; phylum Chordata; order Testudines; family Kinosternidae; genus Sternotherus; species Sternotherus odoratus. The sequence goes on from JAVMKO010000001.1 coordinate 32,436,986, forward strand.
TTGCCAGAAGCTTGCTGTTTGGAATCCACGTCTTTCTCCCTTTTATTAGTGGAGGGTGAATGAGAGATGTAGTCTGGCCAGGGAGCCCAGTACACCATGGCACCATAGGCAGATGCAGCTTAATGTCAAAGTGACTCAAACTAAACATTTTGATTGAGTTCAATACACAGAGCAAGCATTTTGACATTTTGAATCAAAGATTTTCTGAAGTGCTTGTTCCACAAACACATAAATGTTTTGACTTTTTGTTCCAATTCATGTCAAAAACAAATGTTGAAGTATGACAATTTTCCACTAGACAGAAATTCTGATTTTCTCTGTCTGGTCATTGTATACACAAGTTAAAATACAACATCAGGAAGGTCTGGGTTAAAAATATGTTGATTTATTAGATTCAAAATACCAGTGACTGAATTTCCTTTCTTGAATTACTTCATATTACATAAGAATTTGGGGTGGGGGAATAATCCATATGTGGTCAGTGGAAGCAACATTTTCAATATTTTAGCAAGACATGTTGTGAATATATTTTATTTATCACGACTTATAATATGACTAAATTTAACTGATCACAGGTTAAGCAGCAACTAGAACAATTCACATGGCTGTTCCAAAGCAATCACTTGCAAATCCTGCTGCTACATTTTTAATGTGGTGGTGTGGCGGGTCCGCTTCCGCAGCGCCCCCTGAAGGCTGGGGCTAGGCGTGGCAGCGGACCTCCACCTGTCTTTGACCCCCCCCCTCTCAAGGGAAAGGGGGTTGCATGGCCCAATGGCCGGAGTCAATAGGATTGCTTCCCCCTCCCGGGGTAGCGTGGCCCAATGGCCGGAGTCAATAGGATCGCTCCCCACTCTCGGGGTAGCGTGGCCCAGTGGCCAGAGTCAATAGGATCGCTCCCCGCTCTCGGGGTAGCGTGGCCCAGTGGCCAGAGTCAATAGGATCGCTCCCCACTCTCGGGGTAGCGTGGCCCAGTGGCCAGAGTCAATAGGATCGCTCCCCGCTCTCGGGGTAGCGTGGCCCAGTGGCCAGAGTCAATAGGATCGCTCCCCGCTCTCGGGGTAGCGTGGCCCAGTGGCCAGAGTCAATAGGATCGCTCCCCGCTCTCGGGGTAGCGTGGCCCAGTGGCCAGAGTCAATACAATTGCTTCCCGCTCTCGGGGTAGCGTGGCCTAATGGCCGTAGGGGTAGGGGGACCCGGGCCCTCCCACTCCACCGGGTCCCGACCCAGGGCTCACCTACCAGCGGGGCTGGTCTCGCCCCACGCTCGGCGGGGATCCGCCCGCAACACGCCGAGCTAGGCTGTCCCTTTAAAAGTTCCCTGGGTCACTTCCTACCCTGCCTTCGGTGTCCGGGGGTCCGTCGGAGTGTTCTCCCTCCGGGCCGACGGCGGGTGGGTCGTCCAGCGGCGTCACAGCCCGGCTGTCGTCTGGGTCCCAGGATGTTGGCTGTTCCTCCTCAGGAGCTGGTAACACAGGTCCTTCCCCTCTGGTGGTCAGCCCCGACTGAGCAACTCTGCCGGCTTTTATGCTGGGTCTCCAGCTGGAGCATGCCCAGCAGAGCTTCCGGGGCGTGGCTTCCTCTGCCCCGAGAGAAGGGTTAACCCTTGCTGTACCGGTGCGGGGCCGCTCAGCCCCGTCACACACCCTCCCCCTTAAAACAGCCGCCAGAGCCGGCTGCACCTGGGGCTCCCTTTCCTCTGCCTCCTCCCCAACTCGGGAAAAGAAATCTGCATTCCCGTGGGCTTTCCCTGGCCGGTGGGATACCTGGAAGGAATAGGGTTGGAGGGACAGGTACCACCGCATGATTCGTGCATTTGAGTCCTTCATGTTGTTAATCCATCTAAGGGGTGCGTGGTCCGTCACCAAGGAGAAGGGGTTCCCTAACAGGTAATACCTTAGGGCGTCCACTGCCCACTTGACCGCCAGGGCTTCTCGCTCTATGGTAGAGTACCGCACCTCTCGGGGAAACAACTTACGGCTCAAGTATAAGACAGGGTGCTCTTCTCCCCCCTCCTCTTGGGACAATACCGCCCCCAACCCAACCTCTGAGGCATCTGTTTGTAAAATAAAGGGCTTGGAGAAATCCGGCTGCGCTAGCACTGGTTCCCGGGTCAGCCGTTCCTTCAGGGCATTGAAAGCCCTCTCGCAGGCGGCGGACCACTGGACTTTCTTCGGCTGGGAGCTCTTCGTCAGGTCAGTGAGGGGAGCGGCGAGCGTGGAGAAATTGGGTACAAACCGGCGGTAGTATCCGGCCAGTCCCAGGAATTGCCGCACCTGTCTCTTTGTTGTCGGGGGAGCATAGCCCTTCAAGGCCTCCACTTTGTCTACCAGGGGGCGGAGTCTGCCTCGGCCCACGGTGTAGCCCAAGTAGGTCACTTCCCTTTGGCCTAAGTGACACTTGGCTGGGTTCGCTGTGAGGCCGGCCCGGCCCAGGGCTCGTAGCACCTCCGCTAGGTGTTCGAGATGTTCTTTCCAGCTGGCGCTATAGATGATGATATCATCAATGTAGGCCGCTGCATACGAACTATGCGGGTGCAGTACTTGGTTCATGAGCCGCTGGAAGGTGGCCGCGGCCCCATGCAACCCGAAGGGCATCATGGTGAATTGATAGAGGCCGAAGGGCGTAGGGAACGCCGTCTTCTCTTTGGAGGTAGGCGTGAGGGGGATTTGCCAATACCCCTTAGTCAAGTCTAGGGTGGAGATGAATTCTGCCTTGCCTAACCGTTCTAGCAACTCATCCACCCTCGGCATGGGGTAGGCATCAAAACGGGAGATTGCGTTTACCTTGCGGAAGTCAATACAGAACCTCACGGTCCCGTCAGGCTTGGGAACAAGTACTATTGGGCTCCGCCACTCACTCCGCGATTCCTCCACCACTCCTAGGGCCAACATGGTCTCGAGTTCCTTTTGCACCGTCTCCCACATCTTTTTGGGAAGCGGTCGGTGGTTTTCCCTCACCTTGTGGCCCGGGATGGTAGCGATGTGGTGGCTGATCAACGGGGTCCTCCCTGGTTGGGCAGAGAGGACGTCGGGGAAGGCCGCTATCAACCGCTGTATCTGTTCCTGCTGCCCCGGTTCGAGCTCCCGGCCTATGGTGGCAGCCCCTCCCTTCTCGGGCTCGCCCGCCGAAGGCCCCAGCTCGGGTTCCGGGGGGTAGGGGGCGATCATTAAGCCTTCCCGGTCTCTCCAGGCCTTGAGGAGGTTCACGTGGTAGACCTGGGTGTCCCTTCTTCGTCCTGACATGCGAACCTCATAGTCGACTGGGCCCACTTGCCGGGTCACCTCGAAAGGGCCCTGCCACTTCGCCAGCAGTTTGGAGTCTGAGGAAGGCAACAATAAGAGAACCCGGTCTCCTGGTTCGAACCTCCGCAACTTAGCCCCTTTGTTGTAGTGGGCTTCTTGGCTTTGTTGCGCCCTCTCTAAGTTCTCCCGGGCCAAGGTACCCAGTTCCCGGAGCCGCTCTCGCAAGTGCAGTATATATTGGACGGTCCCCCGAACCCGGGACTCCTGTTCCTCCCACGTCTCCTTCAGGAGGTCTAGGATCCCCCGGGGCCTCCGCCCGTATAGGAGTTCAAAGGGGGAGAATCCGGTAGACGCTTGGGGGACCTCCCGTACGGCGAAGAGAAGGGCAGGGAGTAACTTGTTCCAATGTCGTGGGTCGTCCTCTACAAACTTCCTCAGCATGGACTTGAGGGTCCTATTAAATCTCTCCACCAACCCATCTGTCTGGGGGTGGTAGACTGAGGTCTTCAAGGCACGGATATTTAATAGACGACATAACTCTGCCATCAGCCGTGATGTTACATTTGTCCCTTGGTCTGTCAGTATTTCCCGCGGCAAACCAACTCGGGCGAAGATTTGCAGAAGCTCATTGGCGATGGCCGGTGCAGTGGTGGTTCGTAATGGCACCGCCTCTGGGTAGCGAGTGGCGTAGTCGACCACCACTAGGATATACTTGTGGCCTGAGCTGCTCTTTTCCAAGGGTCCCACCAAGTCAAGGCCAATTCTCTCAAACGGCACACCGACCACCGGCAAGGGGATCAGGGGAGCCTTGGGTACCCCCTTCGGGCTGGCTTTCTGGCACTCGGGGCAGGAGGCACAGTATTCCCGTACGTCGTGGTGGATGCCGGGCCAGAAGAACCTCTGGGCGACCCGCTGCAGTGTCTTCTCTCTCCCCAGGTGTCCTGCCCATGGCACCGAGTGAGCTAGCTGGAGTACGCGCCGCCGCAGCCGCCGCGGGACCAGTAGCTGCTGCAATACCTCCTTGGTTTGCGGTTCCAACACCCGTCGATAGAGCAGGTCGTTTTGGATCTCGAAGCGGGGGCCTTGCTGTCGGCGCCCGGGTGCTCTCCCCTCCGGCTCTGGAACACTCGTTGCCTGTTCCCAGGCTCTGCTGAGGGTGGTATCCCCCCTTTGCTCCTCCAGCAAGTCCACGTTGATGTCCAACCACTCCTGGTCTTCTCTGGTCTGGGTCTCAGGAGGGGCCTGGCGTCCCGCATCTATGCCTGCCACCCCTGAGGGTCCCTCGAGGGGGTCGTCTGGAGTCTCTTGGCCTAGGAGCCCCGGCCTTTCCCTTCGCGCCCCATTTCTTCGCGCTGGCTGTGTAGTCCACTCCCGCAGGAGCTCCGCAAAGCCCGGCCAGTCCCGTCCCAGGATCACTGGGTACGCCAACTTCGGGGCCACCCCGACGAGACACCGTCCCTTCTGCTGGGCTGTCTCGAGCTGCACCCAGACAGTGGGGTAGGGCTTCACATCCCCGTGGATACACTGCAAGCGTATAGGGGCCCCCTTTGGGCCAGCGAGTTCTACTAGCCCCTCCCGGATGACTGATTGGCTGCACCCAGAGTCAACCAGGGCCATGGTAGGCATCCCCTCCACTTTCACAGGTACCACAATCTTACCCGGTTCCCACTTCCTGGCGCGTTGGCCGGCGGCCCACACCTGTCCATAATTGCAATCCATGTATGGGCAGTCCCTCCAGAAGTGCCCTATCTGCCCGCACTCATAACACCGGTCCCGCTCGCCTTCCTCAGGCCGGGCACTGCGGGCAGAGTCGGTCCTTTTCGTCACGCCTTCTGGGCCCTGCGGGGGGTTCGCCCCGTGGGTGCCCCTCGTCCTGGGCGTCGCCGGGCTCCCGGGTTGCTGCCCTGGCCGCCGGGGGCCCCCCCTCTCTACCTTGTGTGCGTCCGGCCCTGAGGTCGGGGTTTTCTCGCCCGTCTGCCCCACCTTGGAACCGACCCTCGGTTCACCCTCCACTGCCAGGTAATCCTCCATCAAGGAGGTGGCTTCGGCGAGTGACTTTGGCCGGTGCCGCTGCACACACTCTCTTCCCCCAACTGGGAGGATCTGGAGGAACTGCTCCAGGGCCACTATTTCAGCCACCTGGCCTCCGGTCCGGTGTTCAGGTTCCAGCCACCGCCAGCAGAGATCGCGGATGCGTTGGGCCACCGCTCGGGGTCTATCCCCCGGTGTGTATCGTGCTCGGCGGAGGCGTTGGCGGTACACCTCGGGGTTGATGCCTGTTTGGTCCAGAATGGCTGCCTTGACCTTGGAATAGTCCAGGGCCTCCTGTGGGTCCAAATTCCTATAGGCGGCTTGGGCGGGGCCCGTCAGGTACGGGGCGAGGATGGTGGCCCAATGGGCGCTGGGCCACTGGACGGCAGTTGCAACCCGTTCAAACGTCACCAGAAAGGCCTCGGGGTCATCCCCGGGCCCCATCTTGGTTAGTCGCACCGGCAGTCCTCCGAGGCCCTCGCCCGTTCCGCCCCCGACAGCTCCTAGGGGTAGACTCGGTGCACGCCCCGCAAGTGTGGTCAGCTGTTGGAAGAGCCGCTCTTGGCTGGCTTGTTGCTGTGCGGTCAGTGCCTGTATTAGCTGCTGCTGCTGCTCTTGCTGCTGCGCCGCCTGCTGCTGCTGCTGGGATGCTAGCTCTTGGAGCAACTGCCGCTGCTGCTGCTGCTGCAGTGTTGCCTGCTGTTGCTGGTTGTCCAGCAGCCATTTCAGGAGCTTCTCGAACTCCATCTTGTCCCTAGGTCCTCCTTGCAGGACCGGTTCAAGGGTCCCTGGTCAGGTGCCAATTGTGGCGGGTCCGCTTCCGCAGCGCCCCCTGAAGGCTGGGGCTAGGCGTGGCAGCGGACCTCCACCTGTCTTTGACCCCCCCCCTCTCAAGGGAAAGGGGGTTGCATGGCCCAATGGCCGGAGTCAATAGGATTGCTTCCCCCTCCCGGGGTAGCGTGGCCCAATGGCCGGAGTCAATAGGATCGCTCCCCACTCTCGGGGTAGCGTGGCCCAGTGGCCAGAGTCAATAGGATCGCTCCCCGCTCTCGGGGTAGCGTGGCCCAGTGGCCAGAGTCAATAGGATCGCTCCCCACTCTCGGGGTAGCGTGGCCCAGTGGCCAGAGTCAATAGGATCGCTCCCCGCTCTCGGGGTAGCGTGGCCCAGTGGCCAGAGTCAATAGGATCGCTCCCCGCTCTCGGGGTAGCGTGGCCCAGTGGCCAGAGTCAATAGGATCGCTCCCCGCTCTCGGGGTAGCGTGGCCCAGTGGCCAGAGTCAATACAATTGCTTCCCGCTCTCGGGGTAGCGTGGCCTAATGGCCGTAGGGGTAGGGGGACCCGGGCCCTCCCACTCCACCGGGTCCCGACCCAGGGCTCACCTACCAGCGGGGCTGGTCTCGCCCCACGCTCGGCGGGGATCCGCCCGCAACACGCCGAGCTAGGCTGTCCCTTTAAAAGTTCCCTGGGTCACTTCCTACCCTGCCTTCGGTGTCCGGGGGTCCGTCGGAGTGTTCTCCCTCCGGGCCGACGGCGGGTGGGTCGTCCAGCGGCGTCACAGCCCGGCTGTCGTCTGGGTCCCAGGATGTTGGCTGTTCCTCCTCAGGAGCTGGTAACACAGGTCCTTCCCCTCTGGTGGTCAGCCCCGACTGAGCAACTCTGCCGGCTTTTATGCTGGGTCTCCAGCTGGAGCATGCCCAGCAGAGCTTCCGGGGCGTGGCTTCCTCTGCCCCGAGAGAAGGGTTAACCCTTGCTGTACCGGTGCGGGGCCGCTCAGCCCCGTCACAGGTGGCTTAAGCGTTCCTCCTGTAAGTATAGTATTTTTATTTCTTGTTCTTAATTATATATTTCTTTGAAGCTGAAGTCAATGCATTGGCTAGACTATCACCACCATTAACAAATGTCATTTGTTTCATTCATTGATTAAGCTAATGCAGCCCAAAGGAACATTTTACCATATCACAAGCTGAATTTGGTACAGTATTTATAACTTCTATTAACACTCTCTTTGCAACTAGATTTTAAAATTGTAGAGATGTTTTGTTTTCTAAAACAACATGTTCTGATAGATGGATAGGTCAACTTTGTAAGATTTACTAATCATTAGTCTATTTAAATACACTTTGCCAAGGATGAAAATATATTTTTTCCTTAATGAGACATTTAATGTTTTAATCTAACCAACAATATGCAGGTTCAAGCATGGGAGCTGAAGTGGGGATGTTTTTAAAGGACTCTTAGTTCTCTTTTTCTCTTCCAAATCAAACAGGTGCAACCAGTGTAAGACAGGTGAAGAAAATGAACAAAGGAGATCAAAAATATAGAAAAGATGCAAAACTTTACCCATGCCTTCAACTGAATTGCAACTAAGAGCCTGTGGATACTTCCAGCTAAATTGGCACTACTGTGATCGATGCAGCAGTGTTGATTTAATGGGTCTGGTGAAGACAAGCTAAGTTGATGGTAGAGAACTCTCCCATTAACATCTGTACTCCACCTCTACAAGAGGCAGAAGTGACAGGTTTAAGATTAGCAACCGTGCTAGTCTGTATCCTTAAATAAGACGATGAAGACTTGTAACACAAGTCTTCATCGTCTTATTTAAGAGGCAGAAGGTAAGTTGGTAGGAGAGCATCTCCTGTCGACATAGCTTGTAAGTTGACCTAAGTTACACTGAATTCAGTTACACAACTGATGTAGGACAGGGGTAGGCAACCTATGGCACAAGTGCCAAAGGCAGCATGTGAGCGCATTTTCAGTGCCACTTGCACTGCCCAAGGACTGGCCAGCAGTCCAGGGAAGCTCTGTATTTTAATTTAATTTTAAATTAAACTTCTTAAACATTTTAGAAACCTTATTTACTTTACGTACAACAATATTTTAGTTATATATTAAAGACTTCCAAGAGCGTACCTGGGGCAGCAAGCTGTGTGGGGCTGCCTGATGTGCACCGTCAGGGCAGCAGTCATGCTGCCTTCGGCGGCATTTCGGCGGAGGTCCGCGGATGCTGAAGTTTCGGAGGAATTTCAGCGGCGGGGCCGACAAGACCACAGGACCCATGTACCTCATGCAGAAATGCCGCTGAATCCACGGCAGCCAAGGACCTCCTGCAGGCATGTTGTGGAACTTCCGCGCTTGAGGCACGAAAACTTTAGAGCCGCCCCTCCATGGGAAGAATACAGGAGCAAGGACTGGTACTTGAAGATAGAGTTAGAGTGCTCTGGAGTCAGACTTGGAAAAAAACAGATGAAATCTTTTGTATAGGTGCCGACGCCCTCGGTGGTCCAGGGCTCAAGCACCCACAGAAAAAAAATTGTGGGTGCTTAGCACCCAGGAACCAGAGCTGGAGTGTGGAATGTGATGAGTTCTGTGCTGCTAACAACTTCTTCCCTTGGAGCAGGGTGTTTATTTATAAACTGAGGCAAGGTGATTAAGATACCAAAAGGCTTGTCATTTAATTAAATTAAGGATCCTTAGACAGTCCTGAAAGCATTGCCAGGCACTCCAGTTAAAAGATTGGAAACAAAAGGCAGGAATAAATGGTCCATTTTCAGAATGGAGAGAAGTAAATAGTGGTGCCACCAAGGGGCGTGTACTGGTCTGGGACCAGTGCTGTTCAACATATACATAAATGATCTGCAAAAAGGGGTAAACAGTGAGGTGGCAAAGTTTGCAGACCATACAAAATTACTCAAGATAGTTAAGTCCAAAACATACTGCTAAGAGTTACAAAGGGACCTCACAAAAATGGGTGATTTAGCAATAAAATGGCAGATGAAATTCAATGTTAAATGCAAAGTAATGCACATGGCAAAATATAATCCCAACTATCCATACAAAACGATGGTGCCTAAATTTGCTGTTACCCATAATGAAAGAGATCTTGGAGTTATCTGCAAATTCATAAGGATCCTTCTCAGTGTGCTTGTATCATCCTGAACTCATTCTTCAGCTTCAGAAGACAATCATTGGAATAGATCCAACTGAATAATGTAGCTGTCCTTAACACACACCAAGCCAATACCAGGGAACTAGATGTAAATAAGATTTCTGACACTTTCATCCAGAAAGCTGCAGTGAGACATAATGTCTTTAAACTTTGACATTAGTGAAGATAGCTTGTACGGGACTGCAATGATTTTAATATTCTGTAATTCATGATAATGTAATTCTATAGTTCATAATAATTTAATCATTATTAAAACAATAAAGATACCAATGATATGCACATTCAATAACTAGAATATGAAGGAAGTACATAAATATACTGAAAATAGCCTCCCTCAAAATTGGCAGAATGCCCTTTCCCACTGACCCCAACACACACACCTCTTCAAAAGCACCCGCCGGCAAAAACAAAAGTCAGCGCCCATGACCTTTAGGATAAATCATTTTAGGAATGGTCTCACTAAAGCATTTGTAAATGCAGAAGAGCAACTGAAATTTGCTTTTCTTTTAAAAGACCCACAGATGAGCTGGGGATTTGCAATTACAAAGGAAATTTAAATAAATATCCAATTTGAACTGAACTGCCCAAGTCTTTTGGGTTTTCCGTCAATATTTGCAATGTACTCAGTCAAAAAAAACATGCAAGAGTTCATACAATAAAGGAAAGATTTTATGCACACAATTTCAAGTGGATCAACCTCCTTTTATTGATTAATCAATACAGCTGGTCAAACATTTCCTACAGAACATTTTACTGTCAGAAAATACTGATGCAATGACATCTAAACATTTCACAGGAACTTGTTGATTTTTGTCAGCAGGTTTTAAGGGAAATTATTGATGTAGTTCTATATCATATAAACACAAAAGGGTTTGATAAGGCTGAATTGAAAAAAAATCAAAATATTTTGTTTAGTAGAAATCTCAAAAAAATTCGCTTTCGTCACAATTGGGGTTGTAATTTCAAAATCTCACAATTTCCCACAAGGGGTAAATTCAAGTTTTGATCTGCTCTATTAATCAGCTAGCTCTGGTCTATAGAGCAAAATTAAAAAGTAGAAAAATTAACGCATGCTGCTGTAAATGCTAGTAATTGTTGGCACCTTTCCTCTCCTTGTATGCTAGCACTTAAACTCTGACAAACACAAGTGACAGAGAGAGGTTGCACTTGTATTTAGCAGTGAAGGGGATTTATATGCAAAGGAAGTTCTGCCATTGAGCATTTGGTGCACTATCCCACTCTGAGAAATGGAAGTATGCAATCAGAGTGAAATACATTTTCCACCAGTTCAAGTTTATGGGCCATTAGCAAATGTCAGTTTAACAGCATAACACTTCCATCTTTCAGATAAAAGATCCATCAGAGTGCATGATGCTTCAGTGCCTTAATTCCCCCATTCCCTCTCCCACAGCTTGTGTAGCCCATATTCCAATTGAGAGCTAAAGTAACAGCAGCACTGAGGATTGTGAAAACCCCAGATTTATTTGTTTATTTTTTCAGAAAAAAACCCTCAACCAGGTAGTTCTTGTTTTTTGTCATCCCCGCTCCCCCCGGTCTTTTGAACTTCTTATCCCCTCTGAAGGATTTACATGAATATAATAGATTTGAAAGCTCCTTGCTTTAAGAAACTAGAAGGCTCTAATTTAAGTCCATAAATAAATAAAAAACCTTCAGTCTAAAAAGTGTAAATGAAAGTGATGAAATTAGATGAATAAAAAAAAATTATAGTTCTATCAAGAAGCCAAGAGGAAGAGGTGGAGAGGTTGGAGAGAGGAAAATGGCGAGGAATGGAAACAACTTTTTTTGAATGTTGAAGGGAAAGGAGTGAGTGGAATTGAGAACTATTGGGGGAGCTTAGTCTGCAAAAATTTAGAAACTTCTAGAAAGTGCCCAAGGGATCTGAATGTGATTCTATCCAAGCTGGATGCTGTATCTTATTTGTAAATCTTTGTGGTGTTGAATTTATTAGATGGCCACTTCTAACTATTAGTTGAGACAGCTGCTAGTTAATACTGGAAAGAGGTTAGCTTTTAATGAATGCCAAACATCAGTGTATGAATTAACCTGACTGAACATGTCTGAAGTTGAAGGGAATGGTAGGAAAAAGTGACTGACTAGACTGAAATAATGAAATCAGATAATTTTTCTAAAGTAAAATGTAAATATTGTTAAGAGCAGCAAAATAGAAAGGATTTGTTTCCATCTCAATAAGTGTACAAAATAGGTTCCTTTGGATTCTTCAATATCACGCCATAAGTCCCTGTCCCAAGTCTCCTACCAGCTTTTCTACATCAACTTTATTCAGGAGCAAGTCTGAGTAACAAGTGCACTCAATTTATGTTTAATCTATTTTTACCTTTGTTATACAATTTCAGACAGAATAATTGCCACATATAGTATCTGAACATGTATTTATGCCAGACAATAACAATAAACAAGATGGAATTGGTAGGGACACAAAATACAGTTTAGTATCAGAGGGGTAGTCGTGTTAGTTGGATCTGCAAAAGCGACAAAGAGTCTTGTAGCACCTTATAGACTAACAGATCTTAGAAATCATGAGCTTTCATGGGCTAAGACCCACTTCATCAGATGAATGTTGTGAAAATCTCCAGAGGCAGGTGTAAATATGCAGGCAAGAAAGCAAGGTAAATTCAATCGGGGGAGGGGGAGCGAGGCCCACTTCCAGCAGCCGATCTGGAGGTGCGAACACCCAGAGAGGAAAAACTGCTTTTGTAATTGGCAAACCATTCACAGTCTACCTTAAGTCCAGACCTGATGGTGTCGAATTTGCAGATGAACTGGAACTCAGCAGTTTCTCTTTGAAGTCTGGTCTTGAAGTATTTTTGCTGCAGTATGGCTGTCTTTAAATCTGCTATTGTATGTCCAGGCAGGTTGAAGTGTTCTCCTACAGGCTTTTGTATATTGCCATTCCTAATATCTGATTTGTGTCCATTTATCCTTTTACATAGGGATTGTCTAGTTTGGCCAATGTACATAGCAGAGGGGCATTGCTGGCACATGATGGCGTATATGACATTGGTAGATGTGCAGATGAATGAACCAATGATGCTGTGACTGATCTGGTTAGGTCCTGTGATGGTGTTGCTGGTGTAGATATGTGGGCAGAGTTGGCAATGATGGATTTACCTATAAGCAATAAAAGCACGTGCTTAGGGCCCCAACAACAAAAAACGGTTACAAAATTACAAGTTTGCATGGCCTTAAATTAAAAAAAGTCTCAATTAACATCTTGGGCCCCCCAAAATCCCCCAATGTTGCATTGATTATACTTTGCGAGTAAAAGCTGGGTTGTGAATGAGGGTGAGAGTTGAAAGGGGGCCCATTGCTTGGCTGTGCTTAGGGCCCCAGGAGCAATTAATCCGCCCCTGAGAGTTGGCATTGAGGTTTGTTGCATGGATTGGTTCCTGAGTTAGAGTTGCTATGGTGCAGTGTGTGGTTGCTGGTGAGAATCTGCTTCAGGTTGGCAGGTTGTCTGTGAGAAAGGACTGGCCTGCCTCCCAAGGCCTGTGAAAGTGAGGGATCGTTGTCCAGGGAGGGTTGTAGATCACTGAAGATGTGTTGGAGAGGTTTTAACTGAGGATTGTAGTTTAGATAGTGCGGATGATTGCGCCCACCATTTCACTCAATGAGTGTATGCCCCAGAGTGAGCGTGAGATGGGAGATGCGAATCTGCTGTTCTCACAGTACAGTAAGCAGCTCACATGTGCCTCTCAGAGTGTGAGCATCTCGTGTGCTGAATGTGATTCTACTGTACAGTAGGGTTTAAAGATACAGTATGTATTTTTCATACAACATGGCCCCTAAACGCAAGCCACCTACTTCATCTGGTGCTCAACCAAAGAAACAGCATCTGTTCCAATGCTGGAGGGAAAACTGGCTGTGTTGGACTTATTGAGAGATGGTATGTCAGTCTCCAATGTGGCACATAAATACGTCCACAACAAATCTTGCCTCCATGCCATCAAGATTCACGAGAGAGAAATTCGTCAAGCCGTGGCATCAAGTGTTCCAATAACTGCTAAGGTGATGAGTCAAGTGCATGATAAGACTTTAGCGAAGACCAAAAAGGCATTAAACTTATGGCTAGAAGACATGAACCCTAAACGTGTGCCTATCAATGGGCAACATGTTGCGAGAAAAGGCTCTTAGCACCTATGCGCTGTTCAAACCTCCCACCGAAGAGGGACAGCCTTCTGATAAGAAGGAACTCAAAGCCAGACAAGGTTGGCTTAATAGTTTTAGGAACCGCTTCAACCTCAAAAACGTGCAGAGTACTGGTGAAACTGCATCTGCCGATGAAGCAGCAGCGAAAGCCTACCCCGAACAATTAAAGAAAATCATAAAAGAAAAGGGCTATCTTCCAAAACAAGTTTTTAATGCTGATGAGACTGGGCTCTTCTGGGAAAAAAAATGCCCAACCGCACTTACATTTCGAAATCAGAAAGACAAGCCCCTGGCTTCAAAGCAGTTAAAGACCTTGTGACTGTGTTGTTTTGTGGCAATGTGGCTGGGCATTTAATAAACCCAGGCTTGCTCTACAGGGCTACAAATCCCCATGCCCTAAAAGGCAAGAACAAGAATCTCCTGCCTGTGTTCTGGTAATTAAATAAAAAGGCTTGGATGATGGCAGCATTATTTCTGGACATGGTAGGAAGTGAGAAATGACTACAGCTAGCCACATATTTTTGAAAAGTTTGAAATTCTGGTGGAAATTTGTGCTCTCTATTATACAACGTAGACAACATCTATAACTCTCTTCACCCTGGCTTCAAACAATAGACTTACTAACAACTGAAAGATAGTAAAGGATCAGAAAATCTGGGCTAATAAACCCTACCAGCTCAGTGACCCTGCATGCTACTATTATAATAACTCATTATTGAGAGAGACAAGAACCATCTAGTCAAATGCAAAAAAGATTGCAGCAACTGGGCTTTATTTGTTGGCTCTCATCCATGTACTGCTCTGACCCAAACATGCTGGGCTTGTGAAATTTGGTGGGATTTCAGCTAAAGGTGAGAGGACAGCAACACTTACTGAATAGGATAAAAACTGCATTGGCTATTAAGTTTAGCTTTTGAATCTAACACGTCAGAATCTTATAGCATTTAATAAATAGGTATCTGCCAACTGTATGGGAGGAGTATTCTGGAGCAGTAGTACTATCCAACTGTTTCTTAAAGCTGCAAGCTTGTGGATTCAAAACAATCTAGTGCCAACTGTGTCAACCCTCAGTCCCCAGCTCACTTTTAAATTATGTGATAAAAGCTGCAGGCCTGAGAAAATTTTATAATAGGGTGAAGAGATGTTTTGCTTTGGTTCATTTTAAACATTGAGTGACTGAAGCTTATATATATATTTAGGATTTAAAATTTCAAGAGAAACAGCTTTTGCTCTACCCAGCCTTATGCTAATGGTCCTTTCCTTTTTTATTTCCCTAGAAAAATGACTTGGAAAAGGGGAAATAGATACTGAGCATTCACTCGTGAAAGCATTTGCTTCAATGCTTTGTGTCTTCAGCTTCTGCCAATGCACAGGGTTCCTCTTAGGGTATTTCTATACATTCCTTGGCCCGCGCCACTTCCCGCAACCCCCATTGGCCTGGAGCGGCAAACCATGGCCAATGGGAGGTGCGATGGGCTGAACCTTCAGACATGGTAGGTAAACAAACCAGCCTGGCCCACCAGGAGGCTTTCCTTGGTGGGCCATATGCCTAAGGTTGCCTGTCCCTGGACTATGGTAATTCATGGAGCTTGTGAAACTCCCTCCTTGTTTAGTTTTCCAAGACTGGTGTTTTCTTTTCAGTTTGAATGTCTTGCCATTAACTTTAATGGTCCACCCTTGTCTTGGGTTGTATAAGGCTAGGTGTTTGGAGTTAGTTTCATATAAACAACTGGGCTGGGATGTACCCTCCCTTCCTGATTGTTTCCCCACACTGCTGTGAGCTGATGCTGAAGTTACTCTCCTAGGCCTGGTCCCCACTACGGCTTAACGTCGACTTTAGCGTCATTAAGTCGGAATAAAACTGTACCCGTCCTCACATGACTGTCATTTGCGTCGATTTAAAGGGCCCTCAAAATCAATTTCTGTACTCCTCCCTAACGAGAGGAGTAGCGCTGAAATCAACCTCTCTGGGTCGATTGTGGACTAGTGAGGGCAAATGGGACGTTATTGGCTTCCAGAGGCTGTCCCACAATGCTCCATTCTGACCACTCTGGACAGCCTCACTGCTCCACTGTGACCGCTCTGGACAGCACTCGCAACTCGCTGCTCTGACAAGGTAGACAGGAAAATCCCTGGGAACATTTGAATTCCATTTCCTGTTTGGCCAGCGTGGTGAGCTCACCTGCACAGGTCAGTCGCCATTCAGAGCAATCAGCAGCACAAGCCGCCATGCAGAGCTCAGCACCACAAGCCGCCATACAGAGTTCAGCTGCCCTGGAGACCAACCAGAGGAAAAGAGCTCCAGCATGGTCCACGCATGAGGTGTTGGATCTGATCGCTATCTGGGGAGAGGAATCCGTGATGTTGGAACTCCGTCACAACAAACGGAATGCCAACACGTTTGCTAGAGTCTCCAAGGCCATGCTGGAAAGGGGCCACAACAGGGACGCCCAACAGTGCCGCGTGAAAATTAAGTAGCTGAGGCAAGCGTTCCAGAAAGCCAAAGAGGCAAACGGACGTTCGGGGGGCCCCGCTGCGGACATGCCGGTTCTACAATGAACTGAATCAGATAATGGGGGGTGCCCCCACCACCGTCACACCGGTCTCTGTGGATTCCACTGATGGGATAATCATCAGGGCTGAGGAGGATTCAGATGATGACCAAGGTGATGAGGACGGAAATATCACGGAGCAGCAGGAGGCAAGCCAAGAAACCCTGTTAGCAGACAGCCAGGAGCTGTTTATCACCCTGTACCCATCACCCTCCCAACCATCCCAAGCTGCTGTTACCCCACCCGGCGAAGGTACCTCTGGTGAATGTGCCTTTTAAGGGATTACATGACTCATATTTTTAAAAGGGAGCATTTATTAATGATTAACTTGCACTAAGGATTTGGCATGCATTCATTGCTGCTCCTTTTACTGAAACAGTCTGTTAATGTATTCCGGGATGGAGCGGAAATCCTCTATGGACATTTCCATGAAACTTTCGAGCAGGTAGTGATGAATCTTCCGCAACAGGTTTCTGGGGAGAGCCGCCTTATTTGTTCCTCCATGAAAGGAAACCATTCCACGCCATGAAATTAGTAAATAGTTTGGTATCATTGGGTAGCACAGCATTGCAGCATATGGACCAGGATTTTGGAGAGACTCTAGTAACATGTGTTCTCTATCTCTCTGAGAAATTCCAAGGAGAGTGATGTCATTCACGGTTGCCTGTTTGAAATACGGCACCGTAATTAGTGGGGGGGACAGATATTCCCGGCTGTAAACTAATCTTCCCCAGCCCGTAGAAAAAGCAGGGATTTCTGGTTTGGCTGCTGGCGGCTGCTTCCGAAGCACATCCAATGCGCCCCCCTCCCCCCCACCCCTCCCAGCCAGCCCAAAGAAAAAGCAGGGATTTCTGGTTTGGCTGCTGGCAGCTGCTTCCGAAGCACACCCAACGTGCCACCCCCCCTCCCCCCCAGCCAGCTCGTAGAAAAAGCAGGGATTTCTGGTTTTGTTTTGCTGTTCGCGGTTCACTGGGAGCCACGTGGTGGGGGAAGGAGGGATCCACGTTGGAGGGAAGGGGGGGTTAGTATGGAACATCGGAGCAGTGCTGTAAAGAATATGGCTTAGCTTACCATGGCCGGCTGCATGGTGATTTCAGTAGCCATGTTGAGGCTGTCTCATGTGTGTGAGATGCTTCTGTGAATGTTTGTGTGAACATGAAAGCCATCCAGTCACTTTTAGGTGCGGAATGTGACCTTGTACAGAAAGCATATCAGGCCTGTGAATACTGTGGTTCACCATTAAATAGTACTCCCATTGTGTTGAAAAATGTATCTCTCTTATAACCTTGTCCCTTTCTTTTCCCACTGCAGCTGCACATTTATCTCAGAATCCCCCGTTCTGCCCCTCACATCGTCTATCGCAGATACAGAAACGTAAAAAGAAGACGCGTGATGACATGTTTAACGAACTAATGCAGAACTCTCACGCTGAGGCCACTCGGCAGAGTGAATGGAGAGAAAAATTGTTAGAGTCAAGGCAAGAGTCCAGGGCTGCAGCAGAGAGGTGGATGGAGCATGAAGAAAAGTGGCATGAGCGTGAAGAAAAGTGGCATGAGCACGAAGAAAAGCGGATGGATGGATGCGATGCTGTGGATAATGGAGGACCAAAGCAACATGCTCCGGTGTCTGGTGGAGCTTCAGCAGGACCAAGGATCACCTCTACAGCCACTGTCTAACTACCTCCCCCCCTCCCCAAGTCCCATAGCTTCCCCACCCAGATGTGGGTAAGAACCCGGGGTGGAAGCTCCGGGGACTGACACACTCTACCCCACAAGCCAGCACAAGCAGCAGCAGGCTGAGTTTATCTAAAAAAATTTAAAAGGTGCTGTGTCTTGGCCCCCCTCCCCCTTTTTTCCCCCCTCCTCCACCACTCCGACTGCTGGTTTCCCTCCTCACCCACCCCTGCTGGGCTACCTTTCCAGTGATCCCCTGTATTTGTGAAGAAGCAATAAAGAAACCATGATTTTTAAAACAGTGAATTTATTTCCTCTGCAAATGTCGGGAGGGGGAGGTAAAGAGGGTGCAAGGATGGCATGCTTAGGGGTGAGCAGAGCATGGGAGCGGGTTTTCAAACGCCATCTTGGGCACTCATAAAATTGGTTTTCAAGGCGTCTCTGAGGCGCAGTGCCTCCTGGTGTGCTCTTCTACTTTCCCTGCTGTCTGGCTGCTGGTAAGCAGCGGAATGGACATTTGCCTCTGCCTCCCACCCCACCATAAACATCTCCCCCTTGCTCTCACAGAGATTGTGGAGCACAGAGCAAGCAGCAATAACAATGGGCACATTTCTGTCGCTGATGTCTGAGCAAATGAGTAATGAACGCCATCACCCCTTGAGGTGGCCAAATGCGCACTCAACTGCCATGTTGCACTTGCTCAGCCTATAGTTGAACAGCTCCTGACCCCTGTCCAGGGCTCCTGTGTAGGGCTTCATAAGCCAGGGCATTAAGGGGTAGGCTGGATCCCCAAGGATAACAATTGGCATTTCTACACCCCCCACATTAATTATCTGGTCTGGGAAGGAAATCCCTTGGTGCAGCTCTCTAAATATCCTAGAGTTCCTGAAAACATGAGTGTCATGAACCTTTCCCGGCCATCCCACGTACAGGTCGGTGAAACTTCCCTTGTGGTCAACCAGTGCTTGCATGACGATAGAATAATAGCCCTTCCAGTTTCTGTAGTCTGTGCCCTCGTTGTCCGGTGCCAAGATATGGATATGAGTCCCATCTATAGCCCCACCACAGTTAGGGAACCCCATCACGGCAAAGCAATCTATTGTAGCTTGCAGGTTTCCGAGGTTTATAATCCTGGGTAGCAGCAGCTCGACGATTGCCCTGCTTACTTGCATCACAGCAGACCCCACTGTAGATTTACCCACCCCAAACTGATTCGCGACTGACCGGTAGCTGTCTGGCATTGCAAGCTTCCAGAAGGCTATCGCCACTCACTTCTGAACTCTGAGGGCTGCTCTCATTTTGGTATTCTTGAGCTGGAGGGCCAGGGAAAGCAAATCACAAAGTTCCATGAACGTGCCCTTACGCATGCGAAAGTTTCTGAGCCACTGGGAATCATCCCAGACCCGCAGCACTATGTGATCCCACCAGTCAATGCTTGTTTCCCTGGCCCAGAATCGGCGTTCCATAGCATGAGCCTGCTCCATTGCCACCAAATTTGCCAGATTGCCGGTCCCCTTACTTCCAAAAATGTCAGTGTCCCTATCCCTGCTGTGCACGTCCAGGTCCACCTCCTCATCACTGTCGTCAGGTTCCAGAAAGCACAGTTTTGTCTGGATCACCTTCCTCTGCAGACGATGCAGCATAAAGTCCAGAACAATGTGCGAGGTCTTCACAATGGCCAGTACTGCAGCGGCTGGCCTGAGCAAGGTCCATGCTTGCAGTGGTATGGCGTTTGCGCAGCGTGGAGAAAGGGCGCGAATAATGGGATGCCTACCCACAGTGCAGCGCTCAAATGGTGTTGGCGGCTTGAAAAAAGGGCGCGAAATAATTAAATGCCTACCCATAGTGCAGCACTCTAAATGGTGCCTGCTGGGGACTCCAGGAACTGTGGGATAGCTACCCACAGTTCACCACTCCCAATGTCAACGCTTGCCACAGTTGTGTGAACAGACAATGCCGACTTGCTGTGCTTTGTGGGGACGCACAAAATCGTCTCTCTATAGTCTGCTTTAAAAAATCGACTGCAAGGAAATCAACCTACTGTTGTAGTGAAGACATACCCTTTGTAGTTACAATTACAATGTTCTCTACACCTATATACACATGCCTACATTCATAACCCATATAGCTATCTCCTAATGACCATCAATTTCAGAACATTACGGCTTTCATAAAAGACCTTACTGGACTTTTATTAATACACAGTAACATAGTATACAACTAGTTGATTGAATTACTTTTTCTAAAGGGTTCGGCTTCCTGTTCTCCCTGGTGGGTGCCTGGACCTTGTCTCTCATAGCACATCCTACACTTTGAGACCCAGGATAGATCATGGAAATTCAAGACAACAACAGGATGTGTGGAGATCCTTATTTATTTGTTTATATCTATAATATGATTTCTGCTGAGTTCACAAACTGGCTATGAAATGTTATTTAACATGCCTGTTTTTTATTATTTGGCCATCAACTCTTACAGCAGAATATTTGCACTCTATATCCATTTATTAAATAATTTAGAACCATGGCAAAGTCTTGCTTCAAGTTCAATCACTTAGGATAGGCACCAGCATAAAGATTTGCAGATGTAAAGCCTAAGGTCTCTTGTTCAGTTGTAGTCAATCTACTAAAGTTTGAATGGCTGCTAAATATTTAATGAAACAATAAGCTTCGCAATTTTTTTAATGTAACATTTCTTTTCATCTGTTGTGCCTGAAGAAGGATTTCATATATCAAAATGCACAAAGTAACTTAAAAGCAATTTTCAAATGTCACAGTTTTAAAATATTTCCTCTCACAAGATTCATTCTTCAAATTGTGTCATGATTAGGCAATAATTGGAAGATACTTGTCAGTTTTTAAATTCTGCTTTTTAAGACTAAAATATATTATGTTCCATATACAAATGATTAAAACCCTTATGTAGTAAATCCTTCTGTGAAATTAACAACTGGGAAAGGATTTGTATACTTGTAAACAATTTCTGATTTAGCAAAAGTTAAAATTGCAGGAAAAACAAAGAACAAATCTCTAGAACTGCTATCCTTGAGTTACAGTCATATGTAAACCAGTGTTTCTGTCTTCTTTATTTCACATTTTCATATTGGTAACTAATGATTTAGCAAACATTACTAGAAATAGAACAAGAGCTAAAATCCACATTAATGACTTTTTGGGAAGAAAACACTGGTATAACCATCTCTATTGGTGATCTCTGGCCTTGCAGTCATTTTCCAGTTTGACTTGCCCTGAATTTCAGTTTAAAACAGATTGTTTCCTGTGCTGAGAAAAGCAGGCACAGTAAGATATTTTCTTATCTGAGATCTCTGCTCTTACTTCATGAAGGGAACATGCTTTCACCCTTGAGTTTAAAAGTGCAATTCTTCAGCTTGGAGATTTATTTTTTTAAATGACTGGCATAGTACATTCTAATAGGATATGTTAAAGCCATCTGTCCTCTTAATCAATTCTGCCACGCTGTGGGAAGCTTGCCAAAACCACATGGCTGGCACATTACCTAATGACAAGGCTTCTGTCTCTGACTTTAGTGACAATCATTCATAAATGTCAAATTTAATCAGGAACTGAAATTCTATGGGATATGGTTGTGGAATTGCCTACTCCCCCATCGTATGAAAATGCTAAAACACAATGATAACCAACAAATAGATACAGGTAAAAGAGGAGGATAACAAAATGTGACCAGCAAGAGGCCAGATACTGGGGTGCCATTGACCGCTGTGTGCAATTCCAACAGACAAAACAGCCACAAACTTGACAATCTGGCCAATAGAAATTCCTTTGCTTAGGGACTCCTCTGGTTACACACTGGGTGTCTGAGTGTCACTGAAGAGGTTCCTACATTATTACCCTACCCAGATATACCCAAGTAAAGGGCACAGCTGGGGAAAGGGGGGAAAAGGAGGTATGGCCGAGATGTCACAATAACCCAGTGATCTCCAGCTGCTGGAATTGCCTTTGAGGCTGCTCTACTTTATCCTAGGGACCAAACCGACAACTCATCTATCCTCTCGAGAATTAAATCGAACACAGCTAGGACACCATTCTGGGCCTTGTTTCAAAATTCAGGATTTCTACAGTGACCCACTTAAATGAAAATTTATACTCCAACAAATCAAGCACATTCAAAATTTTCAATATTTCCACTGGGATGTATCTCTAGTCCTTTCTCCCCTTGTGAGAAAGTTTTGTCTTTCTAGCACCTCCATAAAATTTCAATCAGATCCCTCCATTGTAGATTTGTAGAGGCAGACAAAGTCCAGGATGTATAGGATGCTAAAAGCAACCTGGCCAGTCTGGTAAATGGCCTGTGATAGCCTGATTTTATTGCTTACTCTCAGAGATCATAACAAGGTGTGTTGTTTTGTCAGGTATCGGAATAGAAATGAACACGGCAAAGTTCAGAGCATCAGCTTTCTAACGGTATATAGTGAGGGAGTGGGGTGGAAGGTTCTGTCTTCAGTGGGGCAAAAGGTATAACTAACCCATAAAAATGACATTATTAAGATTATATTCTTGTGCCTGCAGTGTATGTTATACATTAGAACAGCATCCTGTTTTTTGACCCAGTCAGTTCACCTCTCAGGCAGTTACTCTGTCACTGTAACCTCCATATATAGGTTTTCAAATGAGCTCTGAGCACTTGCCCACCTCCTCATTAGACAAGGTCAAACAGGACTAATGCATGGAAGATTTACACCTCATTAGAATTGTCTTTATTGCTGTTATTTCACAAGCTAACAAAACAAAAAGGAATTATTCCCCAGTTAGTTCCACGCATCTTTATCCAGCTCATTAGCATTAGCATAACTCTTTTCTCCAGGGCAGCTCAGGGCTCAGTTCTTGAAGGAAGGGCTGAGTACAGCAAAATTATAGTACCAAGTGGGACTGGCAGGAAACACTTTCCTGATTTATAATCAGGTCATCCATACTGCAACAAACACTCCCTCATTGTTGGGCTACTTTGATCAGCACATCAATTCTTCATCCACAAGAAACTAGCTTTCATTCTTGACAGCTAAGACCACACATTGAAGGAGAGGCAGATTCCCACCCATAACTTCACTGAAGTATTTTAAACCCCCTAATTACCATGCACCATACAAGATTTATACACACAATCACAAAGCCTTTAAATAAAGTCATTCTTCTTCTTCTTCTCCTCTTCGCTCCTGGTGGAGCATAAGGCGCCAACCATTCTTCTCCATTCGCTGAAGATTTGGTTGATGTTTCTGTAGCATTCGTTTTTTACATGGTGGGGTGCTAGCCCAACGCAAAACCCTCCTCCTTTCACATCTTGGGCTTGGGACCAAGCAATGGCAGAGTTAAATAAAGTCATTACTGGGGGAAATATTGTGCTGAACCTCACTGGTAACTAAACAAATTCACTACTTTGAGAAATAGGCAGGGATGGTGGTGTGGGTAAGCCAGTGGACTGAGACTCAGAAAATCTAGTTTCAATCTCTGGCCCTGACAAACTTTCTTTATGACCTTGGTCAAGTCACTTACTCTATGTCTTTGTTCCCTATCTGTAAGTGAAGTGAGATCTCTAGTTCATAGAAGTGTTTGAGAATAAAAATCATGTTTGTGAGATATTCAGATTCTATGGTAATGAGTTTCACATAATAATACTTTGACAGATAGGAGTCTCCATTGGGAAATTCTTCCAGGAAAGTACTCAGGCACAAATTCAGTGACAATAAAGGGCCTAAACCCATCCATATTCAGCAAAGTACTTCAAAGCACATCCTTAATCATCAGCAATGGGATAAATTGAAAGTACCGTATTTTTCGTCTTATAGGACGCTCCGGCCTATAAGACGCCCCCTCGTTTTTTAATAAAAAATCCGGAGGAAAAAAAAAAAAAAAAAAAGCGCCTCGCTCTCCCGTCCCCGCCGCGTAGGCGGGCTGCCGGGGTTCCCCCCTCCCCGCCGGACCAAAAAAAAAAAAAAAAAAGCGCCTCGCTCTCCGGGGGAACCGGGAGAGCGGGGACGGGAGAGCGAGGCGCTTTTTTTTTTTTTTTGGTCCGGCGGGGAGGGGGGAACCCCGGCAGCCCGCCCGCGGTGGGGAGGGGGGAACCTCGGCAGCCCGCCCGCGCGGCGGGGACGGGAGAGCGAGGCGCTTTTTTTTTTTTTTTTTTTTGCATTCGCCCTATAAGACGCACCAACTTTTCCCCCCCCCGTTTTGGGGAAGAAAAAGTGCGTCTTATAGGGCGAAAAATACGGTAGTTTGAGATTATTACTCTCAAACCAACAAATTGCAGTCTCTGTTCTTATAATCAAAATCAATCTGTTTCTATTGTGCTCTACTTTATTGTGGATGATAGCTGAGGCCCAAATTCTGTGCTCTATTAATCAAGTAAAACTCCCATTGACTAATCAGCTGACATCAGTGAACCAAAAGGTTCATGAAGTCAAGGGATTTTACTCTCTGAAAGACCTCAAAATATGGTCCTACAAATGACTATACCATTAACTATCAACAAAACCCTCCAACAATGTAAAATATTCTACAGTCCTTTGTTTAATTATCCTCCTACTGTACCAAGCCTTTTAATTCTATCTTGCACATGGGGCTGCAGGGGTTTGTCATTGTGTAATCTCCTTGCTGTCACGCATAAATAAATTGGTGAATGTTATAAATAAAGGTCAACTAGAATACACAGTTGCAGTCATCTAACTGGGGTTTCATGAAACCCTTTCCCAGTTTACCCTCTTTCTACGAGAGAGTTAAAATGATTACTTGACTTCTCAGCAGATTCAGTTATAACACTGACCTTTTTTCTTTTAACCATTAACACATGGAAGAACTGTAAGTATTCTAGTGATTCAGTTAATATAGGTTACTGAAGAAAAGAAGAAAGTAAAGATATTAATAGCTGTACTAATTAAAATATAATACTTACATTTTACATCAAGGTTAAGAATTTTTGGCTGGAACACAGAACAAAGAGTTGACCTCAATAGCACACACAGCTCATGCATTGTCTATAGTTTCTTATATTGCTTTCATATTGCCAACTAGACACCTAGGGTGAATTCCTGGCCCCACTAAAATCAATTTGCCATTGACTTCAGTGGAACTAGGATTTTACCCTTAGATTTTTAT
The DNA here is from genome assembly GCA_032164245.1 of Sternotherus odoratus. Classification (NCBI taxonomy): domain Eukaryota; kingdom Metazoa; phylum Chordata; order Testudines; family Kinosternidae; genus Sternotherus; species Sternotherus odoratus. The sequence goes on from JAVMKO010000001.1 coordinate 32,461,745, forward strand.
ATTAGTTGATTTAAGGTCAGCAAACAGTGACATATTGGCTATGGAGGCTGAATGAAACAATTTATTTGACCCTCCCACTGACCCCAACAAGAGAGTTCAGAAGTGGCATGCGTTTCCTGTGCCTACAAATATCAGTGTTAATCCACCCAGAAGAAATGGTTTATCTGTTGCTGACAGTCTGGCATGTCCTTATCTAACCTCATCAAGTGCTGTTGTAAGAGACTGCCAGTGGAATCAGTCAGTGCCTCGCTGATTGATGACAATATTGATTTATTCCTTCTTTACTTATTTAACATATGATCTGTCTTACCAACTACAAAACGTTTCAGAAGTTTGTAACATGAAAGGCTAAGGCTCCCTGAAAAAAACGTACATCACTAGATTTCTAAAAAAGCGACAAAGAGTCCTGTGGCACCTTATAGACTAACAAGTATTAGAGCATAAGCTTTCGTGGGTGAACATCCGATGAAGTGGGTATTCACCCACAAAAGCTTATGCTCCAATATATCTATTAGTCTATAAGGGGCCACACAACTCTGTCACTTTGGCAGATCCAGACTAACATGGCTACCCTTCTGATAGATTTCTAAAGATTCACCAGGGCTTTGGAGTTTTGGCTTTGATTTCAATTTAGTTTTGCTTTTCACAATCCATTCTATTTCACTGTCTCCCCTTCATTCAAAAATGATGAACTTGTTGCTACAGGATATTACAGACTTTTTTAAAAAACAAACAAACAATACTTTGCTATACTGAGAATACTGCAAAACTACTGAGATAAAATATTATAAACTAAGAAAAAAAGCGCATCACTAAATAATCATTTACATTTTCCTAAAATAACTAAAAATCACAGTGCACTTCTCAATTTTATACTGTACCAGCTTGAGAAAATAGTGGACTCCAAGCCAGGATGTTTCTGCTAGTATATTTTATTCAGATGGACCTGGTTCTTCAAAGCATTGCAACCAGTTTAGTTATCTACACTTGTGAAAGTGCTACAGTCGTGTTATTCAGTTTGTACTAGGGCTGTCAAGCAATTTTAAAAAATGAATTGTAATTAATCGCACTGTTAAACAATAATAGAATACCATTTAATTAAATATTTTGGATGTTCACCCTTAAGCTAGGCCCCATCATGTTGCTGTTGCTGGTCTTTCCTCAAAATTTCCACCAGCAGAGATATTAGCATTTTTGCATGGTCTGTGAAACAACTTTGCTCAGTATATAAATAGTTCCTGACTATAATTATTACTTGCTAATCACAGAACTAACTTGCACATTTAGAGCTAGATTCCATAAATCACAAACTCTTTTTACATGCTATGTGTAAGCAAATATTTAGGTCCCTCACAAAGCTTCTGAGGCAGAAATGGAACCTATTTGCTTCCTCCATTCAACCCCTAGTGAGCAGTTTGCATCGGGTTACATTTTCAAAGCTATCTACTGTGTTGTTTTGTTTCCATCAGGCCTGACAGCTTAATTTGCAGGTGAGTCTCCATAGGATTCTCATCCCCATGCAGTCTGATGAGTAGAATTGGAGAAAGAAACAGCTCCAAAGGAGGAGGAGATTGAAGTTGCTTCCCATTACTCAGTCTTAGCCTCCCTTAATTTGAGGGTTTTCCATCAATGGGTTGTGTTATCATTAATCCTGGGCTGAATCTGGGCCTAATTATTTTGAGTTTGTTCCATTATTTTACCAGTAATAGAAGTTAGACTTCATGGTAATTGTCAGTGTCACTCTGCTTTCCTTTAAAAAACAAACAAACAGTAGGAATGCATACAAAAATCTACATTAAAATGAAAGTTATTTAGCTTGCAAAATCTAGCACTCCAAAGTTAGGCAACATCAGAGTTAATGGTGCCTGGTTCAACTTTAATTCTTTCTCTTTGTATATATGCATCATGCTATAGCTGTTCATTGCATGATCATATCATATTTTTCCCAAAAGGCCTCAATGAAACTATTTATCGAGGCAGAGCCCCCCCCTCCCCCCCCAAAAAAAACAAGCTAATGAAGAACGTGATATGAGAAACAATTTTAACCAATATCACCCAATAGTCATAAGTGGCAATTTTTAAATGCTGTACAATCTGTTTATAGGTTGTAATATATGGCAAAACAATCTTGGACCCGGATGTTGAATTGTACTATGTGGATAGATTTCTGAACCAACACAAAGCCTCATTGACCTCACTGAGTATGTCTATACTGCAGATAAAAACCCACATGTAGCCTGTGCCAGTGGACTCTGTCTCATAGGGCTTTTGCTGTGCAACTGTTTAACTGCAGTAGATGTCTGAGTTCAGGCTGCATCCAGGGGCTGGTCTACAGTAGGGGGAGGGATTGACCGAAGATATGCAACTTCAGCTACATGAATAACGCCAGCGGGTAGTGAAGACATACCCCAGGGATGTAGAATCCTGCAAGGTGGGAGGGTCCCAGAGCTTGGGCTGCAGCCTGAGCCAAAATGTCTACACCACAATTAAACAGCCCCTGAGACTGAGCTATCTGGCACAGGACAGTTATGGGTGTCTAAGTGCAATGTATAACCACCCAGTGAGGATTGGCAAAAGCACAGCAGTTTGCTCACATGGATCACAGTACCGGATCAGAGTTTATTTTTTTAGTTCTCTTCCTTCTGCTTATATTTTGTTCTTAGAAGGAAAATTCCTCAGTGTTTTGACTCATTGTAAAACTTTTCACCAAAGTAATTATTACAATCAGAGACTGAGGAAATAAATCAACTTTATTGGTGGTATGTTCAAAGATGAGCCACAACTAACAGCTAGCATTTATCCAAGTTCTAATGTCCATACATTCAGTTAAACAGAATCCATAGAAGTATCTGTAATAATGCCACCTTGTGATTTCCACTAATAGTATAAAGCCCCTTAAGTGCATAGTTCACAAGTCCATAAAGCCCCAAACGAAAAACAAGCTACCAAAACCATACCACACACCTCCGTAAAGGTAAGCGGTCTCACAAATCTGAAATGAAATAGAAAGGTGAGGCTGAACATGAAAAGTGTTCTTGGAGCAATCAGTTCATGACAAACTGAAGAGAGCTTTTGTTACAGATATTTAGATGAGAATAATAAGATAAAAACACAATTTAGTGTAGAAATAGAAGGACAAATAAGCCACATCTGAGTAGTGGAAATGATAGCTTTCACACACACCACACCGATAGATATAAAATCACACACAGGCATGGGAAAATTCCTTTATTGCCAATGGCAGAGTAGCTGACATATCCACAGCTGAAAGTTTTATATGCTGTAGATTGATATCTAATAAGACAAGTATTAGGTAGCCATTTTAGCATCATCAAAACAGAGTCACAGAAAAACCTCAGCTGCCAACTGTTCTTTCCTCAGACTGATACCCACCTATGCTGCATGAAGAATACCCTCCTGTATAATATCTACCATAGATATATTGACAATCAGGAAAAAATCATATAATATTTGTAGCTTGAAAGAAACATTATGGCAGGGCAGGGGTAAAACCCCTTGAATGTCCTTCCCCTGCCGGCTAAGCCCTGCTTTCTGGTAGGAAGGCCAGGGGCAGAGGCTTGAAGCAGCCAGCAGAAAACCCAGCTGTGGACCCTAATAAGGGCTAGCTCGCTGCACCCAGCTGGGCTAAGTGGTCACAGCTGAGGCTGCAAACTGAGAGGGCCAGAAAAGCCCTAAGCCAAACTCAGTTGGGGGGCAAGACAGGAAGGGGGACAGGAGGCTGCTGCTCTGTCTCCTCACTGCAGGCAAGGCGTGTGGGGATCCTGGAACCAGATACAAAGAGGGTAACCATAGGGGGATAAAGGGGAACACTTTCTTGCACTGAAGCCACTGATGTACACTGTAAATAAAGGACACTAGGGTGAAGCACCAGGAGAGGGTGTGAAGACTTTTATTTCTATTAGCCAAAACACAGGGCACAGGGGAAAGAGAGCGAGACCTGTGCAGACCCTCTGACAAACATCTACGGTAAACTTGACAGATTTATTCCATTGTGATGGGCTGGATCACAGAAAACCCCTTGGGAACTGCCAGTTGATGTGTTGAGACTACTTCTGCCTCTGCTTTCCCTGCCAGCTTGGGACTTCAGTACCCTGCCTGTTGCAAACCCAGGCCCAAGTCTGAACAACGTCCCCCCAAACTACAGGCTTAACTGAAAACACTTTAAGAAGTGTTCCTGTCTCCAACGCTCAGATGCCCAACTCCCAATGGGGTCCAAACCCCAAATAAATCAGTTTTACCCTCTATAAAGCTTATACCAGATAAATTCATAAATTGTCACCCTCTATAACACTGATAGAGAAATATGCATAGTGGTTCCCCTCCATATTAATCCATACTCTGAGTTAATTAATAAGTAAAATGTGATTTTATTAAATAAAAAAAGTTGTATTTATGTGGTTCCAAGTAATAACAGACAAAACAAAATGAATTAACAAGCAAATAAAATAAAACATGCAAGCCTATGCCTAATGCAGTAAGAAAGTGATTACAGATGAAACCTAACCATCAGAGATGTTCCAGTAAGCTTCTTTTACAGACTAGCCTCTTTCTAGTCTGGGTCCAGCAATCAACCACACCCCTGGGGTTACTGTCCTTTGTTGCAGTTTCTTTCAAGTATCCTTTGGGGGTGTAGAGGCTATCTCCTGAGCCAGGTGAAGACAAAGTGGAGGGGGATTTCCGGGGGGTTAAATAGACTTTCTCTTGTGGGTGGACACCCCTCCCTGTCCCCCATATAGAATCCAGATATAAAATGGAGTTTTTGAGTCACATGGGCAAGTCACATGTCCATGTATGACTCAGAATTTACAGGTAGCAGCCATTGTTCCCATGCTACCTTGAACATCCTCAGGTAGATTTCATATGTGGATTGGAGTCTTCCAAGATCCACTGTCTGTTAAGTGTTTCTTGATTGGGTACTTAACTTGCAAATTCCTTTCTAAAGAAGGTGACCAAATGCCTTCTTAAGGCTACCTAAAATCAAAGTACAGAGCCAATTTTCATATCTTTGAGTACAAAAATGATACATGCATACAAATAGGATGAATATATTCAGTAGAGCATAACCTTTGCAGAGATGTATTACATGGCCTATCTAGCATAAAACATAGTCCAGTTATGTCATATTGACTTTCATAACCATATTTCCAAAAAGCATTTTGGGATGCAATGTCACAACCATCTGGCACCAAGACCCATTAAATCTGATACAATTTCTAAACTGTGTTATTCTCTGTTTAGCTTTACTAGGAAAAATACATACTTTTCCCATACAATCAAAAATTATGGGAAAACATACTTGTTTCTAACCAGTAGAATTTGGACAGGTTTAAGGGAATTTTAGAAGTCAGAAACAAGTGTTTCTTTAATCATAGAATAATAATATCACTGTTGGAAGGGACCTCAGGAGGTCATCTAGTCCAACCCCCTGCTCAAAGCAAGACCAGTCACCAACTAAATTATCCCAGCCAGGGCTTTGCCAACCCTGACCTTAAAAACCTCTAATGAAGAAGATTCCACCACCCTAGGTAAGCCATTCCAGTGCTTTACCACCCTCCTAGTAAAAATGTTTTTCCTAATATCCAACCTAAACCTCCCCCTCTGCAACTTGAGACCATTGCTCCTTGTTCTGTCATCTGAAGAACCACTCAGAATAGTCTATATCCATCCTCTTTGGAACCCCGTTTCAGGTAGTTGAAAGCAGCTATCAAATCCCCCTCATTCTTCTCTTTTGTAGACTAAACAATCCCAGTTCCCTCAGCCTTTCCTCATAAGTCATGTGCTCCAGCCCCCTAATCAGTTTTGTTGCCCTCTACTGGACTCTTTCCAATTTTTTCACATCCTTCTTGTAGTGTGGGGCCCAAAACTGGACACAGTACTCCAGATGATTCTTCACCAATGCCGAATAGAGGGGAATGATCACGTCCCTCAATCTGCTGGCAATGCCCCTACTTATACAGCCCAAAGTGCCATTAGCCTTCTTGGCAACAAGGGTATACTGTTGACTCACATCCAGCTTCTCGTCCACTGTAATTCCTAGGTCCTTTTCTGCAGAACTGCTACCTAATTTGGAGCTGAGACAAGAAGAGTCTGCACACAACAATAAGGCAAGGTAGGAGGAACACCAGGAGCCAGATTCTGCTCTCAATTACACCAGCAGCTCACTGACATCAATGCTCTCATAACCAGCAGTGTAAAACCCAGTGAAAGAGTAGAATCAGGCTCAGAGGGCGTAAATTCTACTTTCAGTTATATACATGTAACCACAATGACCTAATCTGATACATGTACAACCCTATTTGCTTCTGCTCTGAGTTGTACTGCTACACCTATGCTGCAGAACACAATTTGATCTCTTTCAGATATATATAAACGTGCCTCAAAGTTTTAGTGTTGAAAACAAGTAAAATCCCTAATTTCTGCCTTTTTTTATGTAGAGCTGGCAAAACATCACCAGAATCTGAAACACTGCAAACCAGCTTCTCTCTAATCCAATTTATATCTCAAAGTTGGCTAGTCAATTTGTGTTGAAGAATGCACTGGAAAATCCACTATTTTCCAAAAATAAGAGTTTATGCACTGAGTGAGCTTTTCTAAAATATTCATAGAGTGCCTCTAGTTTTAAAGTTTTTTAAAATATCTTTAAGTGGGCTGGGAAAGGATGACTCAGATTATTATGCATATAAAGTTTGGTTTGTGACAGCTACAAAACTGCAGTTTCTATAAAGTTGCCATTCCCATACTATTAATTTTACAGGAAAAAAGTCCTTTTATTAAACCTAATCTGTAATTTGTAAATTACACAGGAAAGAAAATGAAAAATGTCTTTTTCACCTACAGTTTTGGACATGAAAAAAATTGTGCACATACACCAGCTGTATGTAGCATCAAGCTTCTCTTACCAATGCAGTATCAGTAACACAGCCCAGTTTTAATCAGTGAAATTCTTCTTCTTAAAATATGGTTTTCTTCATCATGATGGCTAACAATACCACCTTCATCGCCAGGATTCCAATTACATGTAGCATTATTGATGCACCCATCCACCACCAATATGGCTCCTTCAGATGTTTTTACATGTTAAATTGCTGAAAGTCATTTAGAAACCAGTTCAGTAAAAATGGTTCAGTCTACCAGGAGTTTGATCTACATGAGGACTCCAACCATTTAAGTCAGTTTAATTGAACAAGTTTTAAATCTGCTTTGAATTTTTGAGGAAATTTTCCCAACATAAATTAGCCTGATGGATGTTTGTCCAGACTCAAAGCTACCTCTTTACTACTAGACACCTTGTAGACTGAGAGACAAAGAAGTGGTCTTGTGGGTTAGACTCTGGCCTAAAACTCATGAGATTTGAGCTCAACTGTTTGGTCTTGGTCAAGCCAGTTATTCCCTCTGACTAGACTTCCAAAAGTGATTGAATGACTTTGGATGCCTCGGTTTTTGGACACCCAACTTGGCATACTTAAGGAGACTTGATTTCCAAAGGGAAGAAGCTCAGCACTTTCTGAAAATCAGGTCCTCATAACATACCTTAAGCCACCCAAATTATCCTTTTAAAAATCTTGTCTTCTGTGCCGCGGCAACACATCTGTAATGGGGATAATAATCCTTCCTTCCTCCCAACCTTTGCCTTGTCTTATTAGATTGTAAGTGCTTTCAGGCAGGGACTGTGGGTCATGTTCATACAAATAATGGGGCCCTGATATTGGTTGGAACCTCTAAGCTTTATGGTAATGAAGCTAACAAGTGATAACGCCACTATTTTTAGTCGCTCTCCATTTTATTTCTGTTAGAAGTATGTATCTGATACAGTTATTGTAAAATATTTAAAATAAGGAAGATAACAAGGGGGAGAAAGTTCAGCAAATTGCTTACGTTTTATTAGAATTAGAGTTCCATTAGAACAAGAGACAACCCAAATGCAGGGATTCCAAGGTCAGGTAGGAAAATTTTCAGGCTGGTTGAAGCCTAAAATGTTAACACAAAGATGTTTGTTTTGTTTTTTATCGTCATCAGCTCAGTGACTGTGTTCCATTCAACGCTGTTACTATCGGAACCTTATGATAACATTTTAAAATATTCTTCCTTTTGGATAAAAATATCATAAAATTGAAGGATAAGTTGTTTACATAGAACAATAGGGCATTTGATATTTAATCTGCAAGCACTCAATAGGAAGTATTCCAAGTAATGGCACTGTGCTATTATCATATCACTTAGTAAAATGGCAGCAAATTATTGTATTATTCACATCTCATTGAGGCCATGGTGAATTATCATGGAGATGCCTTTAAAAATGACATTTAACATATTCCTTTTACATAGTAAAGTGGTTAAAAGCACATTCGAATTTTAAAACGTGTCTTATCTCTTGGCAGCTTGCTGATACATTCTATGGGCCCCCTGCCTCTTACGTTGCTAACTACAGCTCTAAAACTTTTCATAATTACGAACATTGCAGTCACACTAAATTAGACTGACAGATGAAATACTGATTACTAAGGACTTATTAAGGACTACTTTGCAACCAATTATGCTGACATTTGACTTGATTTGACAGTTGAATTGAGTGGAAGATTCCTCTAAACAGTAGAGAAGAATTTAATTTATATCCTGATCATTTTAAGATAATTGTTCAGGACAGATTCATTAATATACCACTACAAAATTTATTTTTATCCCAGCACAGAGCACCCATGATTCAAATGATAGACAAACAGTAAGAGCATGGGGTCTCCAACACACATGCATTCTCACAAACTTTAAGGTTCAGCAGCTGTTGCCCTGTATTTTGTGGGAGTTTTGGTGCAGAACATCGCAGTTCACTGCCAGCTCCCAGGAACCTTCCCTGAGCATCAACTAAAGCAGGACAAACAATATCTTCATGTCAAGATTTTTTCTCCAGCAGAGGATGAGAACCTCTTTTTGTGATAATACTAAACTTCCACAGTTGTATATTTGCCATACCATTACATGCAAATTTGCCATCATTTCATTGTTTCTGGGTAATTGGTCAAACTTTGCTGTGATTTAGTGAATTTCACCAGGAAGCTCACTTTTTTAAATGCACATCAAATTTTTAAAAAAATATATAAATAAAAAATTAAGGGAAAAATTACCCCCCCCCCTTGAGTAGCACTGGTATGTCTCTGTAGTGCTGGATGATTGGAAATAAGAGTACTTGAGTTTGAAAGGATGAGCATAACAAACAATGATCCCCAGGCAGAATCCTCTTCAAATAGGATGAGCAGGTGCACACGTGATGTGAGAGGAGGAAATGGTGCCTCATCACATTTATCGTACCAGAGCAATGCTGGCATCACTGGCAGTGGAGAAGTATCCAGAATTTTGGATACGTACCTTCAGCTCTTCAGTCTAAATCAGGGGTCTCCAAACTTTTCAGCCCGAGGGCCGCATTAACTATCAAATAGCAGTTCGGGGGCCGACAACACACTCGAGGTCCAAATAAAAAAGAATCAAAACATGGATGTTGTTTTTAATTATTTATTTAATATTATTTTATTCAGTTATTATTTAATAACACATTGATACACTACACATGAACACTACACATGAACACTACACATGAACACCTGTTCACTACACATGAACACTACACATGAACACCACACATGAACACCAGTTCACTACACATGAACACTACACATGAACACTACACATGAACACCTGTTCACTACACATGAACACTACACATCAACCCCCCAACTGACCCACCCAGCCAGGTCTCTCCCCCCAAAACCTCCTTTCCTCCAACCCCCAACTGACCCACCCAGCCAGGTCTCTCCCCCCAAAACCTCCTTTCCTCCAACCCCCAACTGACTCACCCAGCCAGGTCTCTCCCCCCAAAACCTCCTTTCCTCCAACCCCCAACTGACCCACCCAGCCAGGTCTCTCCCCCCAAAACCTCCTTTCCTCCAACCCCCAACTGACTCACCCAGCCAGGTCTCTCCCCCCCAAACCTCCTTTCCTCCAACCCCCAACTGACCCACCCAGCCAGGTCTCTCCCCCCAAAACCTCCTTTCCTCCAACCCCCAACTGACCCACCCAGCCAGGTCTCTCCCCCCAAAACCTCCTTTCCTCCAACCCCCAACTGACTCACCCAGCCAGGTCTCTCCCCCCCAAACCTCCTTTCCTCCAACCCCCAACTGACCCACCCAGCCAGGTCTCTCCCCCCCAAACCTCCTTTCCTCCAACCCCCAACTGACCCACCCAGCCAGGTCTCTCCCCCCAAAACCTCCTTTCCTCCAACCCCCAACTGACTCACCCAGCCAGGTCTCTCCCCCCAAAACCTCCTTTCCTCCAACCCCCAACTGACCCACCCAGCCAGGTCTCTCCCCCCAAAACCTCCTTTCCTCCAACCCCCAACTGACTCACCCAGCCAGGTCTCTCCCCCCCAAACCTCCTTTCCTCCAACCCCCAACTGACCCACCCAGCCAGGTCTCTCCCCCCAAAACCTCCTTTCCTCCAACCCCCAACTGACCCACCCAGCCAGGTCTCTCCCCCCAAAACCTCCTTTCCTCCAACCCCCAACTGACTCACCCAGCCAGGTCTCTCCCCCCCAAACCTCCTTTCCTCCAACCCCCAACTGACCCACCCAGCCAGGTCTCTCCCCCCCAAACCTCCTTTCCTCCAACCCCCAACTGACCCACCCAGCCAGGTCTCTCCCCCCCAAACCTCCTTTCCTCCAACCCCCAACTGACCCACCCAGCCAGGTCTCTCCCCCCCAAAGCTCCTTTCCTCCAACCCCCCCCCCCCAAATGACCCACCCAGCCAGGTCTCTCCCCCCCAAACCTCCTTTCCTCCAACCCCCAACTGACCCACCCAGCCAGGTCTCTCCCCCCCAAACCTCCTTTCCTCCAACCCCCCCCCCAAATGACCCACCCAGCCAGGTCTCTCCCCCCCAAACCTCCTTTCCTCCAACCCCCCCCCCCCCAAATGACCCACCCAGCCCGGTCTCTCCCCCCCCCCAAACTGACCCGCTCAACCCGGTCTCTCCCCCCAGACCTTTTCGCCGCCTGGCAGTGGGTGGCTCCTTGTTTCGCTGCCTGTAACTGGGCGGCGGCAGCGGAGCACGCGGCGCGTCCCGGCCCCGCGGCTGGTGGCGGCAGTGGAGCACGCGGCGCGTCGCGGCCGGTGGGGGCAACGGAGCACGCGGCGCGTCCCGGCCCCGCGGCTGGTGGCGGCGGCCCGCACGGCGCTTCCAGGCCCCAGCGCGGAGCCGTCCCTGCGAAATTCTCAAAAGAGCCAAAAATTCTCAAAAGAGCCAAAAAGATCTCCACGGGCCGGATGAGAGGGCCTCGCGGGCCGTAGTTTGGAGACCCCTGGTCTAAATAATATATTATTTTGTAGGATTCTACTACTTCCTGACTTAGGTCAGGAATACCCAAATGACAAGCTCTTCTCATACTGCAGCATTTCAATGTTTTCACTGCTGGTCTCAGATGAAACCCAAGAAATACAATGATACTTTAAAAATATTCAATCTCAGATATTATTTTACACACCAAATGCTGACACTAATCCACATCCCTATTTATAATTTCAGCAGACAGACCAAGAATAGAATAGGCCACGGAGGCTGAACAGTCCTCTCTAAACCCTAGAAGAGGTTCTTCCATCCAAGACTACATCTACACTACGAGCTCGGTGTGTGATTCCCAGTTTACGTAGATATACACATGCTCGATCTCATCAGAGATAGCAAGCTAAAAATAATAAAGTAGCTGTTTGCAGCACAATCAGCAATGGCTGCATGGGCTAGCCACCCCGAATGCAACTCCACTGAACCGCATGAGTATGTACTTGGGCAACTAGCCTGTGCTGCTCCTGTTGTGGCCCATGCTATCACAGCTTTACTACTATTTGTAGCATGCTAGCTCACACACCCTTCAGAATAAAGATATAGCCAAATTTAAGGCCATTGTCAGCAGGGGCGGCTCTAAGGTTTTTGCCGCCCCAAGCGCGGAAGTTCCTTGGCATGACTGTGGGAGGTCCAACGTACCTTGGATTCAGCGGCGTTTCTTCGGGAGGCCCACGGGTTCGGGGGCCTCATTGTCCCCGCCGCTTCCTGCAGGCATGTCGCCGAAGACAGCCGACTGCCGCCCTGACGGTGAACGTTAAGCCGCCCCCTGTGGCTTGCCGCCCCAGACATGAGTTTGGAGCGCTGGTGCCTGGAGCCGGCCCTGATTGGCAGTTCATTGAGGTGATGCTATTACTATTGCTTCCTTTGCTATTCTTGGTATGTGGAAAAAACACTGCAGTCACCAAGTCGATCATTCCAATGCCTTACACAAGAAAAAAAAATGGTTTCCTTGCATTTGAGTTAAAGTGTTGTTATAAATTAATTACAACGAGCTTAATAGGAGTAAATTGAAAAGCATTTTAGCTGCCAACACCTAAGTTGAAAGCTCAGTGTGTTTCTCCTGCTCCTCCATTAATATCACCATCTACACCGTCAGAGCAAAACCTTCAATCACTTTTGCCATTCTAGATTCTGGTGTTTTTGTTTGAAATGCAAGATACAATACTACACTACAACACATTTACACTTACTTAGAGCTTCTCAGGCATGATCTATGAGTATCGACAAATGTAATGATAATAAAAGTAAACAATAACCCCCCCACACTGTACTGGTGTAACAAATCCTTACAGGCACTTAGAGCCTTCTATGGCATGTATCCAGGAATGATATTCCTTCATCTGCCCGAGAAGCATAGGTGTCTAATATAACTGTGCTTATTGAGAGCTGCTGCATATAAAAGTGTGCAATATTTTTGAAACAGTAAACTATGGGTCCACACTAGTGATATTAAGCTGAATAGCCACATAGGACTCGATCCTGCAATTGACACTGTGCACAAAGACCCCTGCACACATGCTAAACCCCCTAACTTCACTGGGGTTCCTCACTGATGCAGGAGTCCACCCATATGCAACATGTCGCAGGATCAGGGCCATACAGCCTAATCCTGCAGTCCTCAGTAAGTGAAACCCCTAAGGCAGTCTGGAAGCTTTGCCTGCATAGTGACTGCAGAATGCGACCTTCTTGATTAACTAGATTTCTCCTTCCATTAAGTCCATTCTTAAAGTATAATTAAATAAATAGCCCAGCTGCCACAAAGTGTCTCTCTTCAATCCTATGAAGAGAGAACACAAAGAAGCAAATCTGTGAGCATATGGTGGGGAGAAGATACGCATTTTAGATCTCTCTACCACATCTCCATACACCAAATTGGAACAGATGCAGAGAAGGGCTACTAGGATGATCGAAGGAATGGAAAATCTACCTTATAAGAGGCTATTCAAAGACCTTGGCTTGTTTAGCCTAACCAAAAGAGGATGAGGGGAAATATGATTGCTCTCTATAAATATCTCAGAGAGATAAATACCAGAGAGAGAGAGAGGAGTTATTTAATTTAAGCACCAATGTGAGCAAAAGAACGAATGGATATTGTAGCGGTGCGACAACTGCCCCGGAAGCGCCTCCTGCTGGTCGTCCAAGAATTAGTTCTTTCCAGCCCAGAGTGCCCTCTGCAGGCCAGTGTCTTGCTATCTGCAGGCCCCCTGTGTCCCTCATGGACCCCAGTGCCCTTTTTCCTGGGGTGCTGCCCCCTGGCAATACTCCCACACTCTGTCTCTTGGTCTCCCCTCCCTAGGGAACCCACAACCCTCTAATCCCCACCTTGCCTCAGTCTAGGGCAGGGGTGGGCAAACTACAGCCTGCAGGCCACATCTGGCCTGCGGGACCCTCCCCTCTGGCCCCCAGGGAAGCTGCCCCCAGCCCCACCCCAGGCTCCACCCCAGGAGCCGTGCTGCCAGACAGCGCACCAGGGGACCGGGGCTGCATGCTCCCCCCCGCCCTGGAGCCATGCCACGCGGGCAGACTCCGTGGGCCGGGGCTGTGTATTTGCCCCCTTCCCTAGAGCTGCACCACACTGGCAGCGCTGCGGGGGCCAGGGCTGTGTGCTGGCCTCCCTCCCCCGGAGCCGCGCCATGCCGCGCAGGCAGTGCTCCAGGGCCCGGGGCTGTGTGCACTCCCCCCAAACCCTGAAGCCACACAGAGCAGCTAGGAGCCTGATGGTAAGGGGGCCTGGGCCTTGGGGGTTGGATAAGGGATGGGTGCAGTCAGGGGACGGGGAGCAGGGTGTGTTGAATATGGGGTGGGGTTCTGGGGTGGTGGCGCACCAGCAGCAGGCGTGCCAAGGCTGGAGAGTGAATTCCCTGGATGATCAGCAGGAGGCCCTGCACCATGAGTTGTTTGCATCACTACACACGTCAAATGCATAAATTGTTCCTCTTCTTCAAGGTTGGGGGTGGGCTGTAAGGGAACCCAAAATACTCAGTTCAGCTGAGCCCTAGGTATTTCACATGAAGATCAGCTGCACTGAAGAGATTTATAATTATTTTGGTCTTCGACTACTATCACAATGAGCCTTATGGGCCTCATTCTATAGACTCTTTTGGAGGTCATTTTGCAAGATTTTGCACTCAGTCAACATGAAAAGAGCCAAATAAAATATGACTGTTTCAGGTAATAATCTTAAATTACAGAGGCGTCATAATAGACTCTAAGAACTAGTGTGAGTTCTTCATTCAAGTAAAACAGTAGCCTGGTGACCCTATATGCAACACATCCTCATTCTATTAGGCTAGAGGAATATGTAATTATAAAAAACCTGGAAGTAGCAAGGCTTAAATTACATTGCCAGGGCAGCTTGTTTCTAAAGAGCTTATTAGAGTCATGAACCACAAACCTGTGATTAAAAAAAAACACACATGAATTGATGTCATAATGAGGTTTAAATGGAGACTCTCTGTCTACATTGCCTCCCAAAGGAGAGGGGTTCCCCTTCTAACCTGGGCATAGTGCCTCCTTCTGCTGTGCCGCTTAATCCAAATGTCAACAAAAAGGAGAGTCACATATGAAGGCTGAATTCATTTCCAACTGGCTGTCGTGGATTTTCACTTTGCTTTCTTCACAGTTCACAAGGGCACCTTTCAAGTCTGGTTTATACAGAAGATGCTTAAAAGGGTACAGCCTACCACAGAAATACAGCACTGATTGTGAGTTTGGAAACAAAGTCGCTTAGAAAGGCAATCCATGTGGAACCTTCATTGTAGAAATCTTTAACACTACTGTTATTGGAGCAACTGAAAATAAAAGAGGAAATATCACATGAACAGCTGTTTTTTCTACCTGTCTGGAAAACTAAAGTTTTATTATAAATCTATGTCTCACACAGAGCTGGCTCCAATGTGTAGGTAGCCTCAAGTGGTTGCCTATAGCAGCAAAATATTAGGGGCAGCAAAATGTCTAGTGATTGTTAATTGTATGAACGGAGGCTGGGTGGTGCAGACATTTTCCAGTTTGCTGTGGGTCACAGAAACCCTACAGACATCCCTGGCATCCCCAGATCTTACAAGTAAGCAATTAAAATGTGTAGGGTTTCCTAGAAAGGAAATCATTTTTAAACTACCAGTTCAACTGCAGAGAATAATGCAAGTCTATACCTTTAAAAACATCACAAATATGATACTGTAATGAACTGGTTAGTATGTATGTATACCACTGTCCCATAATGGAATCAGAACTGCTCAGTTGTGTTTATTTACTAATAGGTAAAGAGTCATCACCTAGAACTTTTATTCATGGAACATTTAGACAGTCCCTTGTATTTGAGAAAGCATGTGCAACTCCTGAAAGTGTCAGAAACTTAAGCACACATGTATATTTGAGAAAAAAACTCTTGCCCTACAGGCATTATTCTCCTTTCATCCATTAAAGATGGAGATATGATATCATGTGGGTTTGATGACCGACGGTAAAACATGGATAATGAAAACTTTCTCAAGAACTCATAACCTAAAAAATATTTTCCAAACGATTTGGTGAATAATTACAAACAAAAACTCAAATTGGAAGAAAGTCAGGATCAGTTTGTGAACACTAGCCAAAAATAAATCTAAATTTTCAGGTAATCATATTAATAATAAATAGACTGATCACCTTTAGGTATAACTCTGATGCTCCCAAATGACTCCAAATTTAATACTACTTATGCTAGAAGATGTTAATGGCGGTTTTGATATAATTCAACCAGATTTGGTTAAAACCGATAGATGTGCTAAGCACCTTTCAGTGAAAGGAGAAATTAAATGTCCCTTTATATAGTGATAGCTAGGAACAATAGGAAGCCACTGCCCAAGAAAATGGGCCATATGGCAAGGCTGATGAGATGCTAAGCCATGTGGGCTGAGAGGTTTCCCAGGAAGTGACTGTAAATGCAAGGGCTGGGAAACCAATGAGTTCCAGCGGTAGCTATGTCTACACTACAAGTGCTAGAGTGTCCACTGTAGTGTAGACACTTTCTACAGTGATAGAAGTCATTTTTCTTCAGCCAACCTAGCAGCATCTATATCAAGTTTTAGGGCAGATTAATTATGTCTCCCAGGGGAGTGAATTTTTCACACGCCTGAATGATGTAGCTAGGTCAACCCAAGTTTAAGGTGTAGACAGGCCTGTATGTATCTGTCTGCCAGAGAGGCAGAAAGCAATGGAAACAGAGGTAAGTGATCCTAGGAGCAGAGCAAAAAGACACTTATAGGCATGATATTCTCTGGAAAGGCAGACTTGGATTTCGGAGCAAGGAATGGGCCTGCTGCTGTTTGTTTCTACTGTGTTTATGGCCGTGCTTGCAGAAATGGCATTAAAATCTTGCTCGTACCTAACATTGTTGTGAAGTGGAGAGGGGGCTAGCTTGGCCATTTTCGACCTAAAGTCTCTAACCCATCTCCGTATGTTTGATTGCATAGAATATTTTCTCAATGTGATTAGCTACCTCTGTATAAAATATTCCCTCATGGACAGTTCATTTTTTAAAATAAATATTGGATGAAGGAAATTATAGCCTTATGACCCAACTTTCAGGTTGAACAGAACAGAATGGATTTACTATTACTCTACCCCTCCCCCCTTGAATAACCCAGAGTGAATATGTTGGGCACTCTAATTTCTCTCTCTTCTTAGAAGCTGAAACCCCATAGGTACAGTTCCTCTGCACTCATTATGCATCTCCTGGGTACACAACTCAAACAAGAGCTACCTTGTGCTAATAGTGCATTGATTTGCTTGCACTCATCAAAGTGAATTGACTGCTTCACAGAGGGAAATATTTTGCACTTTAGAATAAAAAAAAATCTTCCAGTAAAGTTGTAGAGATGCTACATGATTGCAGATTTTGCCTTTCATTATTTTAATATTGCTAAGCTGCCATACATTTATAAACAACTGGTAGAAGTTCTTATTTCAACATATAATTATTTGGAAGAGTCATGGCTGAAGAGTATTTTTCAGGATAGTAAATTGGTGCTGTAAGCCTTGTGTTTCCTCACCCCATCTCCTTAAAATCTCTTGTTATCCTCACTGTGTTAAGGATAATTTTTGAGCCCTATTCCTGCTATACTTATGAATATCCAGTTGCAGGACTGAGCCTTCATCCCCAATATCTGCAAAGATTTAATTTGGGGTTTAAGTTAATAGGAATACTTGTGTTTAATATTAAACATGTCAGTGAGTATTTGCAGGATTTGGGTGTTAGACTGCTTGGGGGCAGAGATTCTTATGACATCTGTGAGAATACTTCCTGGGATTTTATAAAATAATGATTTTAGAGCAACTCTTTCTGCAAGATTTTTTTTTACATACATAACATGTCATACCATTCCCAATTTATAGCATCTCAACTTTCTGTTTTTGTTGTTCTTTTAAACAATGTAAAACTGCTTTGTGGCAGATGAAAAATGTCATTTATCCAGTAGGATTACTGGAAAATATGCAGATCTTAAGCCATCTATTACCACTGATTCCCCAGATTTCCTTCTCCAATCCCTTCTTCCTCTACTATAGAACCACTTTCCTTTCAGTTTGGTAATGTCTCCTACTAGGATAGAAAATTACTGTCAGTCAGCCCACAGACAATGCCAAAGGGAGGTGTGGTTTGTGCACTCACTTTTTCTCTCCATAATACTAACTTGATCTGACTTAGATAAGAGCACTTCCAAGGTCATATCTACAAGCAGGTTTCCTGAACGCAGCTATGTGCAGGCATCACACCAGTGAGCCAGTTAGAGCACGTTTAATTTAACGTGACATGTTTTAGAAACCTCTCTAAAAGTAGGACGACTAAAAATGAGCATTTGTGTAGAGTATTTTTTCCTAAAATGAAATTCAGTTCTCAGATGCTTCTCAACTCAGCTTCCAATTTCTGCACCACAGCCACTAGAGGCAAGCAGTCCCAGTAGCATTTTACATTGTTGGAGACAGAGGAGGCAGGCAAACTATGGCCTTCAGGAAGAAGAGAAGCGGGAAGAATTCCAAACAACTAGAAGTTTCTAATTGATACCAGGTCTTCGACATGGAAACTACAGAAGATATTTTCCAATATCAAGGAGGTCAAAAGGAACGAAGAGACGTACAGGACATGTGTGGAATGCAGCTCAGCCCAACCTGTAAGAAAATCTATTTTATCTGCAGAGCTCTCCAACTGTCTAAGACAGACAGATGGTCCTTGTTGGAGATTCAATACTGAGAAAAATGAACAGAACATTCTGCCAGGGACACGTGGACAGCAGGATGGTGTGCTGCCTTCCTGTAACCAAGACACATGATGTCACTCTAATATTGGATTGGCTTCTGAAGCCAGTATTCAAGGATCCATTGGTGATGGCTCAAATTAGCACTGAGACATTTCATCGCAGGATATCTTGCAGATAGTGGATTACTTTAGGGAACTTGGAATATGCTGAATAAGAAGAATGTTCAAGCCATCTTCTGTGAGATCTTTCCTGTCTCTCAAGCACATGGAGACAGAAATCAAAGAAGATTCTGCAAGTGAATCACTGGTTAGGTAAGTGGTGTAGGATGGAGGGGTTTGGTTTGTCCACCTTCTGTGAGGAGTGAGGGCTATATAGTTTGGATGGCCTTGATCTCAGTAAAAAAGGGACCAATCTTCCATGGGACAGGCTGGCTAGAGTTATCAGGAGGGGCTTAGACTAAGACCAAAAGAAGAGGGTAAAAAGAAGGAAGATCTGAGCACACTGCACAAAATTGAGATAATGAGAACAAAATTAATCAAGAAACCAAAAGACATGAAAAAAATAAATTCTTTAATTGCCTATACATCATAAACTCAATCAAGCTGGTATTACTGAAACTTGGTGGAATAATTCACACAACTGAAATGTTAAAATCAATGCTTATAACCTATTTAGGAAGGACCAAGTGAGCAAAAGGGGAAATTTTATTGGAGAAATTCTCTAGCCTCCATTTTGTGTGCCTGACTCTATTCTGAACAGAAAAAAGCTATTCCCTTCTAAGTTAGCTATTTTAATCATGCTCAGAACTGAGATAGGGTGAAACATTCAGTTAATTGGCAGAAAGCCCAGAATGTTAAGATGGTGCCCTGGAAGAAGCCAAATGTGTAGGTATGTCAGCAGAATCTCAGCTCCAAGATAAACAGTAGCAGTAAGCACGGACAAAATTGGTGGCTAGTGAGCATGTGCAGTAAAGGGTGACAGAAAAGTCAGTTAACTGATCCCCTGGCTGGTCATAGCCTACTCATATTGGTTACAACTTGTTCTAAAGGTTGGAGTTGTCAACCCTTGCTTTGAAGTAATTGTTGATAAGTATGTGTGAATGAGGTAATTGGTTCTAAGAATAAATAGGTATATTAGAAGAGGGTCAGACTATGGCATAGAATGTCAGCTGTCAGCAGGCAGGATTTGAATTAGAGAAAGACAGTTGATTGGGAGAAGACGGACAAAATGGAATCCAGCCAGGGGAGCCAAAGAAGAGCTACTGGAAAGAAGTTAGAAAAGCTGCTGCAGAAGGAGAGAGAAAAGCCAACTGGAGCAGAGCAAAGCTGACTGATGAGGTGCTGAGCTGTAACAGTGATTAAAGAAAAATACCAAAGCAGCAACAGTGATTTAAAGGGATACCAACGAGTTAATAAAGTAAACCTGCCAGGGTATTTTTAAAATACAATTTTACTGTGGTGTTTTGTAGCATAGTATTTAATATGTGTATTTTTGAACAGTGAGTGTGTTGATTGAACTTTACTTATGTAAAACTTAAAGCATAATTTAAGAACTGCTATCAGCAATTTGTTACAAACGGGCCATTGGTAGCAAAGTGCTTCACTTAGAATAATCTAAACTGCACGCTATTGTGGTTTGAATGCTCTAAACTTGCAGTATATAATCCGTTTCATTTCTATATTACACGGCGGTAGGGATTATTAGTTATTTTAATAAAAATATACTTTGTTTTGGAGGATAAACTGCCTATGTCAATTTATCGGAAGGTTATATCTGTGTTCTTTTTAGTGTTTCCTTAACAATCTCAAAACTCCTACCTCAGGAAGAACAGACTAAGGAAGTCATAGGCAGGTTATTATAGGGGTGTTCCAAATCCATTTTTGGTTACAATCTTAGTAGTGGCAGTTTAGCCTTGCTGGGGAACATCATCCCACTTGTAAGGGGCCTCTCTTGGCTCTCTCAACTCTGCAGGGATGGGGGGGGTGGAACAGGGAAGGATTCAGATCACTGCTTCCATAGTGGCATCACCCATGCTATCGCCCCTCTTCCCACAACACCAAATATCAGCCTCCCTTCCTGTTGCAGCCTTTTAATTCCTTCCTCACTTCCCCTAGTGTGTCAGTGTCCTTTAAAACGGTCCCTCTACCTGGCGTATGCCCTGCACTTGCTGAAGGGTGGGGTGTCCCGAACCCAGTACTGGCACATACCTTGCTCTGGCTTAGTGTGGGTTCAATAAACCACATTACATAGCCCCAATATCCACACAGCAACCAGCCATTCGCCTCTCAGCAGGTTCCAGTTTCCATCCAGCCCTCAGTCACCTCACCCAGATGTTCCCGACATCTCCCCGTTTCCAAAAAGAAACTCCCCCATAGCCCCCTATCCAATAGTCAGCTGTTCCCAGCTTCTCCACCAAGCTATCCAACTACTCCTCTGGACTCTCCCACAAAGCCAGCTTCCTTTAGCTATCCCTGCTCCCAGTTCCTTCCAGCAACCAGCTCCTGATTGGGTAGTTTATAAAGAGTTCGCCAGCAGTTCTGCTGCAACCCAACATTCTGAGCACTTGAAAAATACAAGTGGAATGCATACAAAGGAATGCATACAATGAGCACAGGTATATCACTAACATACACTTCCCAGCAGAAACCAGAGAAATCATAAGCTGTACCCAAATTCTTTAAAATGGTGAAAAATGTTTAAATCATTAAACTGCTGTGGGGACAAATAAAATGCAATAGCATCAGTGTTACAAGTTCTTTTTATTTTTATATTCCTCATAAAATGCTCTACAACTGAATATTTAAAGACTACCTGCCAAAGACATAATAATTCTGGGACGCAGTAAGTGAAAGAAAAATACAGAGGAAATAATAGTGCAGCATAGATGAAAGATTAAGTTCAGGGGGCCTCTAAGGGAGCCTATGCTGGTACAACTCCATTTTCTCCTGGACCTGTCAGCATGTATACTGTGTTGGTAACTCTCTCAGTCTTATTACAAGTCTCAGAGTCCTTGATTTTTTTCTTAAAGCTCCACCTCCTGGAGTCATATGATTACAGGAGACTCTGTTTTCATTTTTTAAATAAAAGGTAAGTTTCTGGGCCTCATATATGAGGAGAAAAGTTGAAAACGTGATCCCTGAACACAGAGAAAATAAGTATTAAATAAAAATAAATCACCTTTTTAAAAAATCTCATTAATTTTGAACACATGATGTTGGCAATACTATGCACATTATGCAGTTACTGACATGTATGTTCCTACAGCCCCATACATACCTCTTCTGTATTTGGCTGAGACTAAGCTGGTTTCACTGTCATGCAAAGGATTCAAAAAGCATTGATTATTCCAAAGAGCGATGAATCACAGAATGTGGTAACACTAATGCGGTGTAATTACTATTCTAATAAAAAATATCTAGTGCTACTCTGCTCTGCATGTAAAGAGGTATAGCCTAAGGTCTCTTTCATGTAAAGATTGATCCAATCTAAAAGACTTATCTATAGCCTCAGGTCTATTCTCACTCTTCCATGCACTTTAGAGGTGTAGTCTGAGAACAAAGGGGTGCATGATTAAACTCTTTAAAAGAGAGCCATTAATTTTAAAGTTATTCTCTCAAGTTGTTGGGGCCCTAAATGTCATATCCTTAGACTAAGGGTGTTTTAGTCCTATAGTGAACACCAACAGAGATTGTGTATTTTAATCTTGTTAAAATTCAATAGTGTAGAAATCAAAATGTTTGGTCCTCAGCAGCATCCCAAACATTGTATATCTGGCCCCACAAAAATGCTTTGCTTACTACATTTTAGTTTGAATCTAGCTATTAGAATCTCAAATTGAATGGTTTCAATAAACATAGCCACATCCTTTCTATGAGATGCGTAATTTCCAGGGGTATGATTAGACTACAGGGTGTAGCGCTGTTTTTTATAGCGCTTCCCTATTTAGCGCTACAGGTGTTGCGCTAGAGGGTGTGCATATTGAAGCCCTCTAGCGCCAAAGAGTGAACAGATTATCCACACTTGTGGGGAGTACCGAGATAGGGCAGGTATCCCACAGAGCACCTCTTCTGAAATCTGGCACAGTGCTTTGTGGGGAAGGGGGCATTTTTTGCGGCCATTCTGCATCCGGCTAAAACTCAGCCCGCCCACCACAGCCCTGCTGCCCGCAGCGGCAGGGGACCCCACAGCCCTGCCATCCGCAGCAGCAGGGGACCCCACAGCCCTGTCATCCACAGCGGCAGGGGACCCCACAGCCCTGCCATCCACAGCGGCGGAGTCTGGCAGCCCTGCCGCCCGCAGCAGCAGGGGATCTGACAGCCCTGCCACCCGCAGCGGCAGGGGACCCCACAGCCCTGCCATCTGCAGTGGCAGGGGATCTGACAGCCCTGCCACCCACAGCGGCAGGGGACCCGGCAGCCCTGCCCGCAGCGGCGGGGACCCGGGACAGCGGCGGGGACCCGGCAGCCCTGCCGTCGGCAGAGGCAGGGGACCCGGCAGCCCTGCCCCAGCAGCGGGCCGGTTTTTCTAATTTCAAATGGAATATGGGGGAGGGTCTGACATGGGGTCACCTGAGGACGGGACAGAAGAGTTTTAAATGGTGGCCAGAGAGGATGTAATTGGGAATTCTGGGCCAGGATGCTGGAGGCTCATTATCACGCAAGGGGTGTGTACATTGCAACCCTTGCACTAAAACGGTAGTGCTAAAAGCTTTATTCCTCTCATTTTGAGGTTTACCAGTAGCGCTTTAAACCGTCAGTAAAAGCACAAAATGTGCCTCTTAAGTGTGTTCGAGCAGTGAAATTGTAGCGCTAAAGAAGGGTTTTAGCGCTACACAGCCCCAGTCTAACCATACCCCAGGAGACAAGATGGTCAAGGTGATATCTTTTCTTAGGCCAACTACTGTTGGTAAGAGAGAGGACTTTTCAGGCTACACAGAGCTCTTCTTCAGGTCTGGGAAAGGTAAATACAAGGTGGAACAGACAAACACTATGCTCCCAAATGAACTCAATGCTCAAATGAAAAATGCTAAAAGACAAAAACACCCTATCACCCATGAGTAAACACTTTTCACAGAATGATCACTCCATATCTGACCTCTTAGTCTTTGTCCTAAAAAGAAACTGCACAACACCTTCAAAAGACATGTCCGGGAGCTTAAATTCATAACTTTGGTAGACACTAAAAATCATGGATTTAATAAAGACTGGATTTATGGTTTATTACAACAATCTGTAACCCACCCACCCAGCTTTTTTGTCCTATGACTACAGAGGTATTACCCGACCACTTCACCTTGAATGGTCTATTACAATGTGTATTAACTGCTTATGCTAAACAATCTCTCCACATTGTATTTAGGCCTGGTCTACACTACAAAGTCAGGTTGGCAGAAACCACTTTGCATCAACCTAGTAAAGCAGGTTCCTGGACTTAAATCTGTCCCCTCCTGACACGATGGCCCCATTACGCCAACATAGAAACATCATCTCCCTAAGCGGCATAGATCCCTGGTTGACATACAGAGGTCAACACAGTGCAAGTGTGGACACTGTGTTAGTTAGCTGGCCCTAACAATTGTAGAATCATAGAATATTAGGGTTGGAAGAGACCTCAAGTCTAGTCCAATCCCCTGCTCAGAGGAGGACCAACACCAACTAAATCATCCCAGCCAAGGCTTTGTCAAGTCGGGCCTTAAAAACCTTTAAGGATGGAGATTCCACCATCTCCCTAGGAAACCCATTCCACTGCTTCACCACCTTCCTAGTGAAATATTCCCTCCAAAATTACCACCTCACCTTACACGTGCATCTTCTCCAGGGTCCAGGCACCTCCAGCAGTGTCCCACAATGCCCGACATTAACCACTCTGGTCACAATTGTGAGCTCCACTGCCCCAGGGTTACGTAGACCAGAAGCACACACACCCCTTTAAAAATCTCACAAATTTTGCAGTGCCTTTTCTTGGTTGTCCAGCTTGGCAATCACACCTCTATTTGCTCTCTGCTGTTGTGCACAGCTGCCCAGATGACCATACCTGGAGTAGACAGGAGATGATGGATCTCCTGGGCTTGTGGGGAGACAGGGCTGAGCAGCAACAGCTCTGAACCAGCCATAGAAACATCAGCATCTATGAGCAGATTGCTTAGTGTAGTGATTCTCAAACTTTTTTTTTTTTTGCCGACCACTTGAAAATTGCTGAGGATCTCGGCAGACCACTTAATGATCTTTCCAAAAGTTCTTTGCACCATTAGCTAACTATTGTAAAATGCTTTGGATAAAAGCGCACTATAAAAAATACTTGGTAATAAAAAAAAACTTTTTTTGTTCTACATATAACTCATATTTTAATATCAGTAGTCTTACCTTTCTAATGAGATGGATGCGTCCTCTCTCCCCAACCGTGGCAGCCCCCTAGCTAGGACTGGGTAGGAGGGGGGTCTCCCTCTCTCTCCCACTGAGCAGCCCCTCATTTGGGGCTGGGAAGGAGTGGGGGGGTGTCTCTGACTTTATTTCATTCTCACATACACACACACACTATATTCCAAATGTAGAGATGATGTACCTGTTGTATACCATGTGATAATTGCCTTTATTGTGGATCTTCAATTGCCCTACCTGCACTATACCTGCTAATCGTCTTATTTTTTAAACTCCTCGGGGCAAGGGCTGTCTAATTTTATTCCCATAGTCTTGATCTCACTAGGTCCCTTTGGATTATTTCTGTCATCACTGTTCTTCACAATACCTTCCAGTTTAGCATCACCAGGGAATTTTCTCAAAATGCCATTTATCTAGTCTTCCAGATTACTAATGAAAATATTATACAAAACCGAGGCCAACACAGAGTCCTCCAGAAAACTACTTGACACCTTTTTCATGCTGTTGTTGACAGAATTTTGTTAAATAATTAATTTTGGGGCAGAAGTAAGGAAAAGATTATTGTTAATTTATAATAATGATTGTTTTAAAATAGAGCATTAAACACATACAAAACATGTTTCAGTCAAATTCCCTGACTGGTGCTTTCTTTGTGACTATGGTATGGAACTATTGTTAGGCTCAAACACTTCAACAATGGATTAAACCCTCATTGTGATTCAGCAGTTTTCTTTGGTTTGATGTCCAGCAGCAAGGGTATAGTTACACTACAATAAAAAAACCAGCCGATGGCCCATGCTAGCAGGCTCGCTCACGGAGCTCGGGCTAAGGAGATGTTTAATTATGACACACACACTCGCACTTGAGCTGGAGTCTGGGCTGTAGGACCTATAAGGTGGGTGGGTCCCAGAGCGCAGGTTGCAGCCCAATCTGGAAAGTCTACACCACACTTAAAAAGCCCCTTAGTCTGAAACCCAGGAGCTCAGGTCAGCAGGCATGGGCCAGCAGCAAGTGTGTGTTTGTTTTGGGTCACAAATCATGACAAAATAAATCAGGT
Organism: Sternotherus odoratus; assembly: GCA_032164245.1. Classification (NCBI taxonomy): domain Eukaryota; kingdom Metazoa; phylum Chordata; order Testudines; family Kinosternidae; genus Sternotherus; species Sternotherus odoratus. The sequence goes on from JAVMKO010000001.1 coordinate 32,487,818, forward strand.
TTCTTTGTGATAATTTGCAATGGTTTGTGCAACTCAGAATACTTCAATCAGATACACAGACTTGGGCTTTGGGCCATTTTTATAGAAATAAACAGGAAAAGGACAAACACAGCCATATACCGTATTTTTCGTCATATTGGACGCTCCGGCGTATAAGACGCCCCCGACTTTTAAAGTAAAAAAGCCGGGGAAAAAAAAAAACCCACCACACACAAAAAGCGCCCCGGTTCCCCCCTCCCCGCCGCGGGCGGGCTGCCGGGGGCGCCCCGGATCCCCCCTCCCCGCCGCGGGCGGGCTGCCGGCGGCGCCCCGGTTCCCCCCTCCCCGCCGCGGGCGGGCTGCCGGCGGCGTCCCGGTTCCCCCCTCCCCGCCGCGGGGAGGGAGGAACCGGGGCGCCCCCGGCAGCCCGCCCGCGGCGGGGAGGGGGGAACCGGGGCGCCCCCGGCAGCCCGCCCGCGGCGGGGAGGGGGGAACCGGGGCGCCCCCGGCAGCCCGCCCGCGGCGGGGAGGGGGGGAACCGGGGCGCACGCACTGTTTTTTTTTTTTTTTTTTTTTTTTTGTGATGGGGCGAATAGGTATATTCGCCCTATAAGACGCAGCAACTTTTTCCCCCCCGTTTTGGGGAAGAAAAAGTGCGTCTTATAGGGCGAAAAATACGGTAGATACATGAAAAGCAGGGAATGTAGCTGTTTAAAGGTCACTGCAAATAATATCAACCTATGAGTTATCAAGGATTCAAGTTCTTGTTAAGAGCTTATGGATTCCAAAAAGTGACAGTTGGTTTTTTTATTACAACTTTTGCATTTTCAGGTTTAATGCTGTATACAATCCTTCTAAAGCACAACTAACAAGTCAGTAACTACACAAACTGCTGTAATGTTTGAAACCACAGTGCTCACCACAGCTCACCTTTATATATACACACGTATATTTTTTTCAAAAATTAAACAATATCTTTTAAGCTCATTAAGGTCCATGGTCAGAACATTCTCTTTATTCTTTTAAGCAGATGTTTGGGGAGATCCCGGATGTCTCTTTCTGTTGCCTCCTGCTAATTACTATCTGCCTCTGCTCTTCACTCCCCAGCTTTCAAGAGGCTGCCCCTGTATACCATCTGTTCAAAATTCTGGTCCCTGCCCTCTGTTAGACCTCACTAGACCTTAATCTTTTTTCTTTGCCATTATGGAGATCATGCATGCATTTGGTAGGTCATGTTCCTTTCTCTATTCAGAGTAGCACGTGCCAGTGCCCTTGGGGAATAAGCTGCAGGACTAAATTTACAACTGCCTTGATTCCCCCCCAAACAATATTAAGCTTTTATTCTTCCACAGATAAATTTGTAGATTATGGAATATAGCTGATTGCCCATGTACTGGAATTAAGATATCTTTTTAAAGCAAGAAGACATAATTAAGTGGGGAAAAACAGGCCTCCAAAAAAAACCCAAAAAAACCCCACAACCCAGCATTTATTATCTATTTTGAGGGATATAGTTCTCAAATTATTTTGATTACAAACTACAGCACTTTGCTCATTTCAGACTGAAATTTACCTCTATCTTCCACTTAGCTGGTTCTAATCTCCATCTATTTTTGTCAGTTATTTACATCAGAAATGTTGAATAATTAAACTGAGATCATAAAAACTTTATTCGTGGTAAAGAAATTATCCAACACTGTTTGCAGCTTCTAATTTCCTCCTGTAACAAATACATGGAATTCCTTCTCTACTCTTCTTTGTTGTACATCTCATCTTGTGTTGATCATACATTTTAGGGCCTACTGAAACAGAATTACGGATTTTCTAAGCAACCTGCACAGAAACTGCCTTGTCTCCCCATACACAGACACACAATTATTATGATCAGAGAGGTAGCCGTGTTAGTCTGGAATAGCAGAGGTAACAAAGTCCTGTGGCACCTTAAAGACTAACTATAAAGTTTTGAAGCATAAGCTTTCGTGGGCTAATACCCACTTCGTCGGATGCAAGCAGTGGAAGTGTCCAGAGGCAGGTAAAGAAAAGTAGGTAAGAGCCAGGTGGGAGGTAACAAGGTTAGTCCAATTAGGCTGAACCAGCTTGTTATCTCCAATCAGGGAGGGTGGGTTATTCTTCTAGCATTTGAATGGGGGGGGTGAACATGGAGAGAGGAGAAGCTATTTTTGTAATTAGCAAGCCATTGTAGGACTTTGTTCAATCCTAGAGTGTTTGTGTTAAATTTGCAAATGAATTGTAGCTCTGCAGTTTCCCTTTGCAGTCTGGACTTGAAGGTTTTTTGCTGCAGTATGGTAACTTTTAAATCTGTAATTGTGTGTCCAGGCAGGTTGAAGTGTTCTCCTACAGGTTTTTGTATATTGCCATTCCTAATATCTGATTTGTATGCATTTATCCTTTTTCGTAGGGACTGTCCAGTTTGGCTGATGTACATAGCAGAGGGACACTGGTGGCATATAATGGCATATATGACATTGGTTGATGTGCAGGTGAATGAACCAGTGATGGTATGGTTGATCTGGTTGGGTCCTGTGATGGTGTTGCTGGTGTAGATATGTGGGCAGAGTTGGCATCGAGGTTTGTTGCATGGATTGGTTCCTGAGTTGGAGTTATTGTGGTGCAGTGTGCTGTTGCTGGTGAGAATTTGTTTAAGGTTGGCAGGTTGTCTGTGTGCCAGGACTGGCCTTCCTCCCAAGGCCTGTGAAAGTGAGGGATTATTGTCCAGGATGGGTTGTAGGTCACTGATGATGCGTTGCAGAGGTTTTAACTGAGGACTGTAGGTGAAACCCCAGAGACCATTTTTGAGATTTTTGTTATAATTTGCATGTTTTGTAGAATATGCAACTTTTCAGAAGCTCCATCAAGTTCACAGTGGGTTGATGGAGCTGGCTGACCAAGTATAAAAGGGTTCTATCTCCCAGAAGAGATCCAGTTGGAAGGCCATGGATCAACCTTCCACACACAACTGAGAGATTACTTGTCTGTGTCACAGAACCTTTGCATAAATACTGAAACACTCTGCATGATTAACCTTGGAAGACACTATATCATATTTAAATTAATCTAGACTCAACTGGAATATTCCTTCATCAGCAGTCATTTAAATGTTGCTGGCTGGTAAAAGTCACGTTAAATTTTATACTCACACAAGTGTGATATTGTTGGAATAAGCTACATGGAATTGTTATAAGCTACATGGACACACTCACCTTTGACCACATCACCTGCTCTCTGTGCAATAATCCCTCTCCTTAGGACTTATAGCAATATTCCTAACAGCTGTCTTTTTAAAAACTCCATCTCCTCAAGAAACTTTCTTCCAAAATATAAAATTCCGTCCAAAATAGGATACCTGCCAAAGGTCCGTGACAGGCAAGATTCAGTCCTGGGTAAGTGCCAGCTTCAAAGTTGTGATATTTTATGTAGAGAGAAGCTATTTTAGGATGTGTTTTGCAATGATAGCTTTTAAATATTTTCCTCTGAGCCTTGAACTGTTAGTAACTAAGGGCCCGATTCAAGCCCACTGAAGTAATTTAAGGGCTGGTCCCCACTAGGGCTTAACGTCGACTTTAGCGACGTTAATTCGACATAAACCTGTACCCGTCCTCACACGGACGCCATTTGCGTCGATTTAAAGGGCCCTCAAAATCGACTTCTGTACTCCTCCCTAATGAGAGGAGTAGCGCTGAAATCGACCTCTCTAGGTCGATTGTGGACTAGTGAGGACGAATGGGACGTTATTGGCCTCCAGAGGCTGTCCCACAATGCTCCATTCCGACTGCTCTAGACTGCCTCACTGCTCCACTGTGACCGCTCTGGACAGCACTCTCAACTCGCTGCTCTGGCCAGGTAGACAGGAAAAGACCTGGGAACATTTGAATAGCATTTCCTGTTTGGTCAGCGTGGCCAGCTCACCTGCACAGCTCAGTCGCCATTCAGAGAAATCAGCAGCACAAGCCGCCATGCAGACCTCACCATCACAAGACGCCATGCAGAGCTCAGCAGCACAGGAGACCAGCCAGAGGAGAAGAGCTCCAGCATGGTCCAATCGTGAGGTGTTGGATCTCATCGCTATCTGGGGAGAGGAATCCGTGATGTTGGAACTCCGCAACAACAAACGGAATGCCAGGGTCTCCAAGGCCATGCTGGAAAGGGGCCACAACAGGGACGCGCAACAGTGCCGCGTAAAAATTAAGGAGCTGAGGCAAGTGTTCCAGAAAGCCAAAGAGACAAACGGACGCTCAGGGGGTCCGCCACGGACATGCTGGCTCTACAATGAACTGAATCAGATAATGGGGGGCACCCCCACCACCATCGCACCAGTTTGCGTGGACTCCGCCATGGGATAATGCTCAGGGACGAGGAGGAGGAGGAGGAGGAGGAGGAGAAGGAGGAGGAGGAGGAGGAGGAGGAGGAGGAGGAGGGAAGTATCATGGAACAGCAGGACACAAACGGAGAAACAGTATTATTACCAGACAGCCAGGAGCTTTTTATCGCCCTGCAGCTAGTACTCAGCCAACCCTCCCAAGCGGGTACCCAAGCTGGCGAAGGCAACTCTGGTGAGTGTTTTATTTTTAAGAGATTAGATGACTCATGATTTTTAAAGGAAGCATTTATTAATGATCAACTTGACCTAAGGAATTGGCGTGCTTTCATTGCTGCTCTGGTCCCTTTTCATTCAAAGAGCTTGTCAATGTACTTGGGTACTGACCGGAAGTCCTCTGCAGACATTTCAGTGAAGCTATCCAAGAGGTAGCGATGAATCTTCCACACCAGATTTCTGGGGAGAGCCGCCTTATGTGGCCTCCCATGATAGGACGAAAGTCACGAAAGAAAGATAGGACGCCACAAAAGTAGTAAATAGTCTGGTATCATTGAGCAGGCTAGCATTGCGGCGAATGGACCAGGACTTTACAGTGACTCAAGCAGCATGCGTTCTCTATCTCTCTGAGAAATTCTAACCAAAGTGATGTCATTCATGGTTGCCTGTTTGAAATACGGACTGCAATTAGTCTGGACACAGTGAGCGAGACAGCCTGTAAGCCCCCCACTCCCGCGCCATCCCCCCCCCCTTCATCCCCGCCACCCACCCCCTTCGCCCCCGCCAGCCCGTTGTGAGAGCAGTTAGAGGAGTTTTGAGCCTACAAGCGGATGCTTCCGCAGAGAGCCCGAAGCCAGAGACTTTTTGGTTTTGTTTTGCATTTCGCGGTTCACTGGGAGCCATGCGGTGGGGGGGGGGGGGAAGAGGGTGGGGTTACCCTGGAATATCCGAGCGCTGCTGTAAAGAGCTTACCATAGTGGGCTGCATGGTGATTTCAGCAGCTGTGGTGAGGCTCTCTTGTGCGTGAGTTGATTCTGTGAATTTTGACTGATCCAGTAACTTTTAGGTGAGGAATATGACCTTGTACAGAAACCATATCAGGCCTATGAATACTGTGTTTCCCCGCTGCATAGTAATCCCATTGTTCTCCGCGACTGTATGTGTCTCTTAACCTTATACCTTTCTTTCTTCACCAGCTGAACAGTTATCTGTGAATCCTCCCTCTTGCCCCTCACGCCGGCTATCACAGATACGAAAGCACGTGATGACATGTTTAACGAACTTCTGCATAACCCTCATGCTGAGGCCGCACGGCAGACAGAATGGAGGTAAAAATTGTTACAGTTAAGGCAAGAATCAAGAGCTGCAGCAGAAAAGTTGCAGGAATGTGAAGAACGGCGGATGGATGCTTTGTTCCGCATAATGGAGGAGCAAAGTGCCATGCTTCGTTGTCTGGTGGAGCTTCAGCAGGACCAAAGATCGCCTCTACAGCCTCTGTGTAACCATGTCCCGCCCTCCCCAAATCCCATAGCTTCCCCGCACAGACGTGGGGTGAGAACCCAGGTGGGGGGAAGCTCCGGGGACCAACCCACTCAACCCCACAAGCCAAGAGCAGCAGGCTGAGTTTCTCTAAAAACTTGTAAAAGCTGCTGTCTTGCCCCCCCCTCTGCCCGCTCCACCACCACTGCGACTGCTGGTTTCCCTCCTCACCCACCCCTTCTTGGCTACCTTGCCAGTGATCCCCTGTATTCGTATTTGTGATGCAGCAATAAAGAAACCAAGATTTTTAAAACAGTGAATTTATTTCCTCTGCAAGCATCGGGAGGGGGGATGGAAAGAGGGTGCAAGGACGGCAGGCTTAGGGCTGAGCAGAGCAAGGGAGCGGGTTCTCAAATGCCATCTTGGGCACTCAGAAAACTGGTTTTCAAGGTGTCCCTGAGGCACAGCGCGTCATGGTGCGCTCTTCTACTTTCCCTGCTGTGTGGCTGCTGGTAAGCAATGGACAGGCAATTTGCCTCTGCCTCCCAGCCCGCCATAAATATTTCCCCCTTGCTCTCACAGAGATTGTGGAGCACAGAGCAAGCAGCAATAACAATGGGGATATTTCTCTCGCTGATGTCTGAGCGAATCAGTAATGAACGCCATCTCCCCTTCAGATGACCAAATGCACACTCTACTGCCATCCTGCACTTGCTCAGCCTGTAGTTGAACAGCTCCTGACCCCTGTCCAGGGCTCCTGTGTGGAACTTCATAAGCCAGGGCATTGAGGGGTAGGCTGGGTCCCCAAGGATAACGATCGGCATTTCTACACCCCCCCCCCCCACAGTAATTTTCTGGTCGGGGAAGAAAATCTCTTGCTGCAGCTCTCTAAATATCCTAGAGTTCCTGAACACACGAGCGTCATGAACCTTTCCCGGCCATCCCACGTACAGGTCGGTGAAACATCCCTTGTGGTCAACCACTGCCTGCATGACCATAGAATAATAGCCCTTCCAGTTTCTGTACTCTGCGGCCTCGTTGTCCGGTGCCAGGATAGGGATATGAGTCCCATCTATAGCCCCACCACAGTTAGGGAACCCCATCACGGCAAAGCAATCTATTGTAGCTTGCAGGTTTCTAAGGTTTATAACCCTGGGTAGCAGCAGCTCGACGATTGCCCTGCTTACTTGCATCACAGCAGACCCCGCTGTAGATTTACTCACCCCAAACTGATTCGCGACTGACCGGTAGCTGTCTGGCATTGCAAGCTTCCAGAGGGCTATCGCCACTCGCTTCTCAACTGTGAGGGCCGCTCTCATTCTGGTATTCTTGCGCCGGAGGGCCGGTGAAAGCAAATCACAGAGTTCCATGAACGTGCCCTTACGCATGCGAAAGTTTCTGAGCCACTGGGAGTCATCCCAGACCCATAGCACTATGCGATCCCACCAGTCAGTGCTTGTTTCCCTGGCCCAGAATCGGCGTTCCATGGCATGAGCCTGCCCCATTGCCACCAAATTTGCCAGATTGTTGGTTGCCCTACTTCCAAAAACGTCAGTGTCACTGTCCCTGCTGTGCACGTCGAGGCCCATCTCCTCATCACTGTCATCGGGTTCCAGAAAGCGCAGTTGTCTCCAAATCGCATTCCTCTGCAGACGGTACAGCATAAAATCCACAAAGTGTGCGAGGTCCACACAACGGCCAGTACTGCAGCCGTGGCATCAGCGGGCTCCATGCTTGCAGTGCTATGGCGTCAGCGAAGTGCGTAGAAAGGGCGCGAATAATGGGATGTCTACCCACAGTGCACCGCTCAAAATGGGGCTCGGCGGCACGAAAATAGGGCGCAAAATTATGAAATGCCCTACCCATAGTGCAGCACTCGAAATGGTGCCTGCTGGGGACTCCGGGAACTGTGGGATAGGTACCCACAGTGCAACGCTTGCTAAGTCGACGCTTGCAACAGTTGTGCGGACAGACACTGTCGACTTGCTGTGCTTTGTGAAGCCACACAAAATCGACTCTATACAGTCTGCTTTAAAAAAATCGACTTAAAGGAAATCAACCTACTGCTGTAGTGAAGACATACCCTAAGAGACTATCACTGACGTCAGTTGGCTTTGGCTCAGGCCGTAGGCACCTGGCTCTACAGATAGAGGGAAACACATACACTGTATAAGGGCCAGATTCACAAAAGGGGACTTACACACAGCTGTAGCCTAGTGGAATTCAAAGACCCGAGTTTGGCTCTTTGGATCCCTATACAATACACGGGGAGAGTTAGAAGCCTAAAAATAGGAATCACAAAAACCAGTGTGCTGAGCAGTGACCCACCTAATCTAGACACTAGTAAATGCTGAGGAAGGGGTATGGCCTAAGCCCTGCCCCTTTCAGGGAGTTAGATTCTGAGGGAGACACTTATCTCTGCTGTGAACTCTCTCACAAACAGCATAAGCTGTTTTTTGCAAGAAATACCACCACATCAGCCGAACACCCTTCTCCCTCTCTACCAATAACCTTTATCTCAATGGTTGGGACACTCACCCAGGTGCAGAGGGATTTGAAATTGGGTCTCCCTTCTCTCAAGAGAATGCCCTAACCACTGAACGATGGGATATTTCAGGGAGGGTTTCTCTCCATTTCTCACATGGAAGCTATTCCACTCTGTATAAATAGTTAAATATTAATTGGCATAGGGAGAGCGGTTGCACACACTCACCTGAGAGGCAGGAGACCCAAATTCAAATCCCTTCTTCACATAGGGCAGAAGGGAAAACTGAACACAGGTCTTCCACATTCCAGGTGAATGTTCTATCCACAGGCAAAGATTATTAAAGGGGCCACTCCTGCCACATCCCTCTTCCTGTCTCCCCCTATGTTCTGAGCATGCCTACAAGATTAAGCTCCAACAGCAGGGTAAATGGGGAATACCTAATATGTGAATGCTGTGTGTTAGGTGCTGAGTTACTGGGTGGCACCAGAAGTTAGACTTCAGTGCACATGTTCAGCTACTGAAATCTACACACCTCATTGACTTGAACAGTGGAAATGCTTAGGGAATTTAGGCACCTTCAGAGTTAGATGAACAGGAGTTTTGTGAATACCAGTGGCACTTAAGTTTGGATTTACATGACTTAAGTGGCAGTTGTCTGTCCAAGTCCTTTTGTGATTCTAGCCCTAAGTGTCCAAATTACTGTACTTTGCAATTGGTACTTGGGAACTTTTGAAAGTTACCCTAACTGATCTCCCAACAATGAAGAAAAGAACCTCTGAGTCCAGACTCCCAGTCCTCTAACTACTGATCAAACTGCCTATCATAGGTGAATGTGACAATCTTTCAGAATTTCAATAAATGCTAGTGAATGCTGATTTTGCATTATTCAATCCACTCTACATGAACCAAATATTTGTCATTAACATATATGAAGAATATTGAGGTTATGGTGTTTCATAATGTTTGTGTACAATACAAAGAGGACCAAAGAGATGGTCAGAAATTCTTCACTGCAATTAGAGCTATTTTATACACTTACATATTCAAAGAGCCCACATATAATAATGGCATATCTAAAGAGAAAATATTTTTGCATTAGGATTTAATCTGTGATGAGAATGGAACAATATTTCTGAAAACAGCCTTTAAATAGTTCTGGATTAAAGGGTAACTTGTTTTTTATTTACTTATTTAGTACTGTTTATATCCATTTCCTCTATCCCTCCTACTGTTTTTAACACAGTCTTGTTGCATCTGGTTTCATATTAGTTTAAAAGCTTTTGGGGGACAGGGGCTCTGTCTATCTAAATATGAACAATCACTGTAGTAGTTGAACTTCCAGTGCAATGAGGTCCTGATCCACACTGGGGTCTTTGGGTGTTAATTCAGTACGAATAAACAACTCTAATAATTCATTAATTTAAAAGAGCCTATTTCAGACTGTAGGCACCTTGCCATAACTTTCATATCAAACAAAACAGACAAACCTAACAATCCACAATAAATTCAGTGGCCTATCTTCACCGCATTGCTCAGAGAAACTAACCTACTGGAAAATTAAAAAACAAGAGATCCCTCATTAGCATTAAATACAGCAGCACTCTCTTCTTTCTCTTTCCCCTCCACATCCCTCACGGGCCCGAGAAAAGGTTTTGTATCTTAAGCTGAAGGAAAACATATTTGGACCATTTCTGACAAGGGAAGGCAGAATGAACTCCAAAGAAAAGGGAGCCCTCATAAAGAATGTCCTGCCAGCCCCCACTCTCCCCTACAAACCGACAAGGCTCCTGCCAAACCCCTCCATTTACAGCTGTGGCAAACACACAGGAAGAGGTGCGTCTCTCAAATAGGCAAATATTAAAACATTTAAGACTTTATAGATTGAAACCAACATCTTCAACTCTACTGCCACAAGCAGAGGCAAGCACATCTAGGCACATCTGTCCTTTTGTTCACAGAAGTCCCTCCATGGATGGTCTGATGGGGCCAGGCTCTGTGAGTGGTGGGTTGGGGCTCCACCCCCCCAAAGAGAATTCTTGTGTTAATTAATTCTGAACCTTTAAGCTCACTTATGCTGATTTCCTTATCTTGGTGTGGCCCTCCCCTGCACCCAGGGCAGCACTGGAGAGAGGTAGTGGCACTGGCACTCAGGGACACTATGGCTCAGATGCTTAAGGCTACTTAGGGGTTCCTCCATTCAGAACTGCAATGCCCAACCCCTAAGTGGCCTGCCACACAGTGGAATTTTCACCCTGAAGCCAGGCCCCCAGGCTCCCCATACAGTGCATGGACAGAGTTAGGAGCCTCGGAAAGAGATTGTCAGAAGCCAGCCAACTGAGCAGAAAGCCAAGTAAGCTGCCTGAGGAATGAACTGCCCAGGAGAGGGGTAAAGAGAGGAGTGGGGTTTAGGTGCCCATGTGACTGACATGATGCAGAGAAAGCCACTTTCCTCTGGTTGGGATCCTCAGCCATGAACCTTCTCCTGGAATTAGATGCCAAAGCCAGGTCAACCCATAGCCTGTTCTCTAGAACTGAAAGCCTCCCTCTTTCTCTTTCACTACTTTCTCTCTGTTTCCTGCTAACACTCAATACCTCTCTCATGTTTGCACAATGTTCTTCTGTGGTCCCTGGATGTCTTTTGTGAGGATACTCTGCTGCTTCCTATCAATCAGTGGCCTGCCTCTGGCCCCTTTTGATGCAGAGTATGATAAGTATCAGGTCTTAGGCATGCCTCAGAATATGTCTACCGGCCATGGTGGTGAAATAGATGGTCTCCCACCTAGTATGAAAATCCCGCATTGGAGCCCCTATGGCTTTGGCTTGAGCTAGGGCTCAGTGCAGCTCGTTAGCTGTGGGGCAGCTTTGCAAATGCCAACTGGTGGAAACTTTGGCACCTAAGGGACTTAGATGCCTACAGGGTTAGGTCTCAGCTAAATGGTGGCTTTGAAAATCTCCATGGCACATAAATACTGGACTTTGCCACATAAAAAGGTAGAGACACACCTAAATACCTTTGAGAATCTGGACCTTTGTGAACACTAATGTCAGAGTTTCCTTTTCATGAGGTGAGCCAGTAGGCCTAGGAGTTTCATGTAGACACAGGGCTCCCACAGATCTCAGCAGCTAAGTGGATGTGGAGGACTGTCACTCCCCTCTTTCCCCTCCTGGCCAATTCTTGTCAGGGGGAGGCAGCAAAACTCACACCAACCAAACCCCTTTTTCCTGTGAGGGACTGGTCAAGAAGAAATGCTATAAGTGGGCATGGTTCTAGTCTTTCCTAAAAATAATCTAAATATGAAAAACTGTGGCCTTCACTTACTATATTTTCTTTTGTCTTTAATGTGATGACTGTGGATTTAGAATGGACACAAGTTGACTGGACCTGTGCATACTCTGATATCTGTTTAAAAAGATTAAAAAATATACTGTGATTTTTTCTGGTGAATTGTGCGTTTTTGTTCATTTGGGAGAAGAACGTCAGCATACTATTAGTATTCTGTGTAACATTTTTTGTTTAGTCTTATTTGGCACTTTCCACCACAATGACATTGATTTTTATGGCAATAAATGGAGCTTTAGAAGACATATGGTTAAAGGATAATACCACTTGGGTTCCCTGTAGTATAGTAATACAAATTCTGGGCACATGAGTTGTTCTTTGATGACTTACTTTATTAGATTTCCAAATCATGATGATGCCCAGAGGTAGTAAATAGAATTAAAATAGCTTCACATTGCCACAAGAGAGTAGGGAAGCCCAATTTTATGAGGCAAAGGTTAACACTAAAATAATGTATGACAGATGGTCACTTTTTGTGACCCATCTTACTTACATTTTTGTATTGGACACTGATAATCCATTTCTTTTTTGTAGTAGAAAATAAATTCGTAAAAGACATTTTAGCTGCCTGAGTTATTTCAACTCTGCTGATTCTAAATAAAGCTAAAAAAGAGAAACAACATACTAACTTGTCAATAACATCTACCAGATTGTTCTACATTAGGAGAAATTTTTAAAGAAAAGTTGAATGTAATGAACATTTCTAATTTTAATTATTTTTAATCTTTAATCAGTTTTCTTATTTTATTGCAACAAAGGTTTATAGATTTACTAGTCAGAGGACATTAATCTACCATGTTTGTTCTTTTCACAGATCAAATAATTGCATTTCCTTACTAAGTACACTTATTTTTAATTCTAAATTGATTTGTGCACTTGGCCTCAATACTTTTACTTCTGTTGAAGCATTTCACTCTCTGAAAACACTCTATTTTAATGTCCCGTAAAAAAAACTGTTGTGTATGTTGGATTGATAAACACATTGGATGTCAATTTCTTTTAAAGTGGTATGTGTTTAAATTATATATTTGGGGCCTAATCCTGAGTCCTTTGCACATAAGAGACCAAATTCTGCCCTCAGAGTCACAGCATGGGTGAGTTGACAGGAGCCTTGAACCATACGATACCCTCAAGCTGAATGGTGACCTCCCAAATGACATAACTGTGTGTTGTATGAACATATTGAGGACAGCATGGCCTTCATTGATTAACCTATGATTGACCGATCTTAGGTCATTCTCCAGAAAATATGCTCTACATTCTCCAGTTTGTCACTGGAGCAGCAGCATCCCTGGTCAGGTATTGGGATAGCCACTTTGTCAGTTTTTCCCTGTGTGCACCTCAGTTTCCCCTCTTCCATTTTTAGTTAATTTGGTCTGATACGCCAACCAAACCAACCATAGTTCTCTCCTTCCAAAGTCCAAACATGACAAAATAGGGCCAGATGGTCTACCCAGCATCAGTGCAACTTTCTCTCTCGCTGCAATGGAGTGACAACTGGGTCTTCTTGCCACTCTCTCCAAAAGCCCCGCCTGGAACCCCTACAGAAGACCAGGTGAACACATCAAGTCTTGCATCCAAACCACTTCTCTCATCCCAGGACAACCAGTCCTTGTCCTGTTTTCATCACAGGTCTGTCTTCATTCCTCAGTGCACACCTTACAAGCAACCTCTTACTCCAGGGGTGGGAAACCTATGGCCCTGGAGCCACAGCCGCCCCTCCAGATGTTTTAATCTGGCCCTTAAAATTGCTCCGGGGTGTGGGTTGGGAGTGCCATACTCCACATGGCTCCCAGAAGCAGCAGCATGTCCCCGCTCCTACTCATATGGGCAGCCAAGGGGCTCCGGACACTGCCCCCGCCTTTAGTGCCACCCCTGCAGCTCCCATTGGCTGGGAATCATTGCCAATGGGAGCTGCAGAGGTGGAACCTGCAGACAGGGCAGTGCACAGAGCTTCCTGGCTGTGCCTCCAACTAGGAACCGGGGACATGCTGCTGCTTCTGGGAACTGCTTGAGGTAAGCACTCCCCAGCACTGGCTCCAATCCCCTGCATCACCTGATCCCCCTCCCAACCTCCTCGGTCCCAGCCTGGAGCACCCTTCTGCACCCCCAAGCCCTCATTCCCATCTCAGAGCCCACACCCCCAGTGGAGCCCTCAAGTCCCCCTCCCCTGCACCCTAACCCACTGCACCCTAACTCCCCTGCACCCTAACCCACTGCCCCATCCTGGACCCTCCTCCTGCATCCTGCATCCTGAACTCCTCATTTATGGCCCCACCCCAGAGCCCACACTCCCAGCTGGAGCCCTCACCTCCTCTTGCACTCAAACTCCATTTTCATGAGCATTCATGGCCCACTGTACAATTTCCATACCCAGAGGTGGCCCTTGGGCCAAAACGTTTGCCCACCCCATCTTACTCTATTGAACCTCTTCCGGCATTGCGCATCTTACCCCAGCTTACACAGGATTCCTGCCTCTTCACATCTCTGTCTCCCTGGTCCTACATATGCATCTCCTCATGCCTTTTCCAGGATTGCCAATTTATAGGCTTTTCCCATAGCCTTTCAGTTTTCCTGTGGTTATACATGACAAACTCTGTAACTGGCTCCTCTTCCACTCCCATTTTTCCCTCCTCTTCCATTCCCAGAACTGCCCCACTACCTGGGTTTGGATGGGGGTGGGCTGTGTGAAGAAACTCCCTCCTGTCCCCAGTCCCCACACTTGGCAAGTGGGGTGAGAGACTCCCAGCTGCCCCCATTCCACCATCTTACCTAGCAGCAGGAAAGCAGTGAGGGAGCAGAGCAGCTATGGAAAAAACAGAAGTTGAATGACGGAAAAGGAGCAGCAGAATCTTGGGAGATGTGGATGGAGATGTGCAAAATCACAAATGGGTAGAAATTCCCAGAGTTTCTAAAAGTTGGCCAAATATAGCACACGAAATAATTAGATGTATTGTCAAGAAGACAGTGTCCCCTCCCCTCATTTTTAATCAGCTGTAGAGCTGGATGAATATTTTAAAAAATCAAAATGTAGATACAAAAAATGAAAGGAAGCTGGTTAATTTCCCTCTTTTCCCTCTCCCCCCCCCCCATCTCTACTGGAAACTATGCTTTTCAGTGAACTGTTCTATAATGTTTAGTCCACCAAACAAGTGAAATACCATGCACATTTGGCACAGCTACACTTGTTATCAATAGCACTATACAAGCAACTGTGGATTACTGGTGAAACATCCCACTTTTAAGAGATTATGGAGACCTTCTTTTAGAAATATTTTAGCCCAGGTCCTCTTCTAATGCACCTTTGGTAACAGAAGAACATCCTTAGCTGCCCACCATTTTGAATGGAAACTGCAGCTAAGACCCTCAAACACGTAAATCTATCTACTATTGGCAGCTATGCACAAGTGATCTGATTTAAGTTCACAATTTAACACTTTTTTTATTAACAGTGATCACTCTACTGCATGGAAAGTCTTAGACAATGATAGCAACTGGCAGGCATCCATACTTGGTGTATTTAAGTAATTTTACATTTCTTTCTGTAGCTTGGCAAATTCTAACACCATCTACATTTCCAAATACTCAGAATGAATCTTAGCATCATTGAAATCAGTGCAGAAACTCCCATCAACGTCAACAGACTAAGGATTTCACTTTTATTTTTT
Source organism: Sternotherus odoratus (assembly GCA_032164245.1). Taxonomy (NCBI): domain Eukaryota; kingdom Metazoa; phylum Chordata; order Testudines; family Kinosternidae; genus Sternotherus; species Sternotherus odoratus. Next base: position 32,503,105 of record JAVMKO010000001.1, read on the forward strand.
AAGTTTTATTGCACCCTTTTGTGCATCACTATTATAAGGCCCAAGTTTTACTGGCAGACACACACTCTCTCTTCTATAAGTACTTGTGTTCACTTTTGACTGAGCTACATTGTGAATGCTCTTTATTTTGCCTAATGTTAAGAATCATAGAATATCAGGGTTGGAAGAGACCTCAGGAGGTCATCTAGTCCAACCTCCGCTCAAAGCAGGACCAATCCCCAACTAAATCATCCCAGACAGGGCTTTGTCAAGCCTGGCCTTAAATACTTCTAAGGAAGGAGATTCCACCACCTCCCTAGGTAACCCATTCCAATGCTTCACCACCCTCCCAGTGAAAAAGTGTTTCTTAATATCCAACCTACACCTCCATCTCTGCAACTTGAGACCATTACTCCTTGCTCTGCCATCTGAAGAACCACTGCGAACAGTCTAGATCCATCCTATTTGGAACTCCCTTTCAGGTAGTTGAAAGCAGCTACCAAATCCCCCCTCATTCTTCTCTTCTGCAAACTAAACAATCCCTGTTCCCTCAGCCTCTCATCATAAGTCATGTGCTCCAAACCCCCAATCATTTTTGTTGCCCTCTGCTAGATTCTTTCCAATTTTTCCACATACTTCTTGTATTGTGGTGCCCAAAACTGGACACTATACTCCAGATGAGGCCTCACCAATGTCGAATAGAGGAGAACAATCACGTAACAATCTGCTGGCAATGCCCCTATTTATACAGCCCAAAGTGCCATTAGCTTTCTTGGCAACAAGGGCACACTGTTGACTCATATCCAACTTCTCGTCCACTGTAACTCCTAGGTCCTTTTCTGTAGAACTGCTGCCCAGCCATTCGATCTGTAGTCTGTAGCCGTGCATGGGATTCTTCCATCCTAAGTGCAGGACTCTGCACTTGTCCTTGTTGAACCTCATCAGATTTCTTTTGGCCCAATCCTCTAATTTGTCTAGGTCCCTCTGTATCCTGTCCCTACCCTCCAGTGTATCTACCAGTCCTCCCAGTTTAGGGTCATCTGCAAACTTGTAGACAGGGCAAAGGTGGGATGTAAGTGAAAAAAAAGGAGAGAGGCACATTTGGCCTAATTATAAGTTTACACATAGTAGTGTAAATTGCAGTAATTCATTGAACTTAGTAGAGTTACTTGAGTGCAGAACTGATATAAGGGAAGTCAGAATGATCCCCTTTCGTTCTTCTTTTGGATTTCATTGAAATGTGAACATAATGTAACTGAGAAAGATAAGACTGTGCCACATAATTTTCCTCATGCTTTCCCTTCTCTTTTTCATTGGATGGTTTCAAAGAGAAATATTTTTTTAGCGTCATAAAAGTGCAGTTTGAACATTTATGAAACCAAAAAAGATTCTATCCTCCATTATTTTCCTGATGTAAGGGGGGGGGGGGAAACATAATTAGAAATGTCACGGTAAGTCATTAGTTTCTTAATAAAATGAAAAAGGATTTATTTGAAAAATGCTAATGTTTAGCTTTGCTTTATAAGAAATCATTTGTTTGTTCCTTGTTAGATTATATTTAGTGAGTATGATAGTAGGAACAATAGTGACCATGATATTTAAGGTTTCATAATGTTTTCTATTCTAGCCCCTTGTTTTCTGTCATTGCTAACTTTATAAAACAACTACTTTTGAGGCTGAAATTTTTCATTTTTGGCCTGTACCTAAAGGTGACTTTTAAAAGAATTAAACTTTGAGGAAAAAATGGTTTAGCTGATTTTGAAATATAAGGAGAGTTGATAAAAATATAATTTTCCTCTATCACATAATGCTTCCAAATTGTTTTTTAAGTGCTCTACAGCAGAAACAGCTGTAAAAAGCTGAAATATGGTTTTTGGCTCCCTTAACATTGTAAAGTGTTCTCCAAGTGTATATGAACTGAGGCAAGAGCTCCACAAGAGCCTTCGGATGAATCACTGCAGCCCTTTTAGGTTACAAAAGTGTTAGAGATGGCTGCTTCACATTTTATAAGACATGCAGGGTCTAATACAGCTTTACATTCTAAACATCATAGCAGGGATTTCTACCCTATTCAGTTTCGGAGTATATCTGGAAAAGAATAAAGTCAAACAAGTCGTCTTCCCCGGTTATACAATCTGAGGGTTCACAAGAAAGGTAACCACATAGCTAACATCAGCAAATGCATTTTCACTAACTGACCCTAAATCTGGATATCTACTGGCAGCAGGTATTTCCAGTAGAGAATCCTGGTTTATGGAACTTGCTTCCTCACTCGTCTGACAGAATCAGGGTTTGTTAGCCCTGAGGCTTTGGTACAAAGCCCATCTGCTAACTTGAGCTGTTGCCTGAGGTGTTCAGAGGAGTGCTTTCATATCCTAAGCCATTATGATGTGCATCTCCTTTTTCGTTATCATTTATGGAGTCCTTCTAAATAAATGTAGGCATTGGGTTTGCCTCCGCAAAATATTTACTTCTCATATCAATAAATCTTTTAATTTCTCACTTAAATGAAAGCCAATTTCTGCTTAATCTGGTTTACTAAGAATAATACATTAGCTGGTCCAGTTTAAATCGTTGGGGGGGGGGGGGGATTTCCAAACAAAATACAAAAAAGGCTATAGCTTGCTTGAAGAATACAGCATTGCCAATTCTCCTGATTTTATTGCAAGACTTACAATATTTGGTGTTTTTCTTAAAGCCCTAATCCTGGAGGCACATTATGTGATCATGTCTTCTTTTGTTATAAAAAACATGTTTCCAAACCTCACAGTTGCAGAGAAGAGCTTAAAGGAGAAAAGTCAGAATGTAAATAAGAAAAGAACAATTTATTAAAAATTTATTATTTTTAGCCAGTCTTGTGATTTCTGAATGCTTAGGGTTGGCAATACAGAAATCAGTTCCTATTTTTTAAAGTCTATTCTTTAATGTTTTAACTAGAAACCTAAAGAAATGTATCCTGCGTGTGATTCCCCAATCGAAAATGACTTTATGGGTTAAACTACTGTATTCTGAAAACCTTTATTCAGGGTGACAATGCGTGTGACAGGTGATATCCTGACAATTTAAAATGTCCAAGATACTAGAATCATAATATCTTTCTAGAAAGTATGTTATCCCGAAATGCTGTTTGTAGCATCCAGGATGTTTATAGTGGAAATGCAGGTTAAATGGTAAAGAGATAAAACTCTGCATATAAAGTCAGGATTTGCATATAAATCCTGAGGTCTTGTCATGTATTGACTCAGATACACTTCTACTACAGTTAATGGGAATTTATCTGACTAAACACTGAGTTAAGACCTCAGAATCTAGTCCATTAACAACAGCTAGAACATACTCATGAGTATATTCCAAGCAAAAGTTTCCCAGCATTTCAAATTATTTTGTTGTCAAAATACCAGTCATTTATCACCTCACGAGGGGTACATCTACACTGGAATAAAAGACTCATAGCTCAGCTGTAGCTGGCCCAGGTCAGCGGGCTTGGGCTGAGGAGCTAAAAATTGCTGTGTAGACATTCAGGCTCAGGCTGGAGCATGGGCTCTGGGACCCTCCCTCCTTGCCTGAACATCTACACTGCAATTTTACAGCTCTGCAGCCTGAGTTCCATGAGCCCGAGACAGCTGACACAGGTCAGCCATGGATGTTTAATTCTAAGTAGACATACCGTAAGGGGCAAATCTAACCCCCACCTTTATGGCTGGTGCGGGCCTCTGGTACAGTGCTCCTGTGCAAGGTTAGGGATGCATGCAGGGGAGATGATAGGGGCAAGTAAGCCATGCCAGTGCAGAGTTATGCTTTAGCAGTATGCATGGATGGAAGGTTGTAGGGCCAAGGATCTGACACTCTGTGACTCTTCCTATTCCTCACCCCAGAGAAAAGAGACTGGTATAACTGCTCCACATAGATCACCAGGGTCTGGAGTTCAGCCTTAAGAACTGTTTGTACAAACTCAGTATTATAATATTAATAACTAAATTCTATGGATTATCTCCTCTTGGCCAGCGTATACTCATTGTGGATTTATTGGATCAAATGTACAATATAGGACATATAATTTTTTTCAGATGAGTTAAGTAAATCAGACATTAGGACAAATATGTTTATATTGGAAGGGGGAATTTAGCAGTGTAACCAGTTAGCTGAAGTATAATTGTTAATGGAAAGTAGAATATGAAACATAATTAAACTTGGCATATATAGCCTCAGGTCAGATTATCACTTGGCTATGGAAAAAGTGGGAGTGAAACATTTGTGTTGGGTATGGTGTAGCCTTAGTCCTCTTTTCTGTATAAAATTACAGCAAGACTGTTTTATTTAGACTGGCAGAGTTCCTAGAAAGCTCTCGTTATGATGCAAGCAGCCTGTAATAGTGACTTTTTATTTGTTCTTGAAGCTCTGGAGTATTGTCTGTTCAATCACTTACAGATCATGCTGCTTCATAGCTTTCATAAGCACTTGTACGGTGTGAATAAATTGTACTGACAAGGCTGGCGGCTCCATACCAAGACTAAGTAAAGCATCTCATACCTTAACATTTTTCATTCACTGAAAGGTGGTCCTTGTGTATAATACACGGTTCTCGTTACTTTATAAGGTTCTCCCAAAACCCACACACAGTTTGGCAAAATGAAATAGATTTCCTATCATTTTAGTTTCTAAAGACAACATTTTAAATTAATCTACCTCTAAATACAATTTAGAACAGTAAAGGAAAGCTGTCAACTTATGTGTAAACAATACAATGTTGTTCTTCATAAATTAAATAATGGCATAGGGCCAAAATCTCCTTACTTATGCAGACAAAACTTCCATTAGCTCATACTTGGGGTTTTGACTGAGTTAGGATTGTTAGATTTGACTCATAACTAGTTTGAAGGGTAATTGCCTTTATAAAATACAGTAAATCTTTTGAAAATTTGCTTCTTACAAATCAAATGAGACTTCCACAACCACTATTCTCTCCTTTCTATTAATCTTACGTGTGCCAGCCAGATGCTGCCTCTTTCTAGTACAGGCAGAACCTCCTCTGTTATTCTAGATCTAGAGACAACAAAAATTATCTTGATATCCTTTTTCTGAACCACTTTCTTAAGTAGTAACAACAGTGTAGAGATCTTAATCTGGCTAAAAGAGGAGATTGTATAGATTCTTTCGAGGCTCCTCCCAACATGGTGCGAGCAACCAACCAATAGGGTGCATTCACAACAGAATAAAAATGCAATAAAATGATCTCTCATTAATTTACTATTCATGCTTCCACTCCTACCTTCACCACACCCAAAATTTAAAAAAAATTACAAGGTTCCTCTAAAAGGATTTTTTAGCTGAACTTTTTCCCTTCCCTAAGAATGACTGGATTTTGATTTGGTTCAAGTTTTAAGTAAAGACTCAGGAAGTTTTTGATTTTATCTGAACAATTTTACTTCTTCTAAATACAGATCTCTGAGAACTGGGGTTTGAATTCCAAGCTAGATCCAGCAAATTGACCGCAAAGATACAAGACAAGACAACAATCAGTACTACTCTGATGTACGGAGGGGTAAAGTGGCAACAATTTTTAGAGTAATGAGAGATGACCAGTTTCATAGCCATAGTCCTTTCTTCGGTAAATGTAGATAGTGAATCAAAAGCTATTGCACTAGATCAAATAAAAGTAGATATTTTGATATTTCTGAATTATTCATTTTCTTGTACATGGCTTCCAGTAGCCATCTTAGAGGTCTAGAGCCACATGCATTAAACATCAGTTCAGGCACATGTGCCATAGGTTTATCATTATAGTGCATATCTGCTTTGTGTCCTGTCTCAGTAATATACACTGATTAGAAATAATTCCCTTTTATTAAAGGGACTTATTGATGTTTGGAGGCTCACATAAGTCTCAATCTTCCAGATGCCTCAGAGTAGTACAATTATGTAACTGTGATTCACTCACTACTGCAGAGATCTAGCAGTGAGGAAGTTTCTATCAAATGTGATTCCACTATAGAAAAAATTAGTCCTATGTTATCCTTCTCATTTTTATGAGACGAACTGAAAATTTTGGCAGCTGAGGTAGGTGAAGATGGTATACAAAAGCCCTTGATCGAACTCCCACTGAATTTAAAAGGAGCCTGTCCACTTACTTCAATGAGAGCTAGATGACACCCTGTGTCAAATGAAAACCCAATTATGAGAGAATACAAATTTGAAGTATCAATTCATGAGTGCATTTACCTTAGACTATTCTTTGATTTCCAAAGACCTCTTCAATCAACCATGAAAAGCATTTTTTTAAAACACAGGAAGTAGGGTAATCAGATGTCCCAATCTTATAGGGACAGTCCCAATGTTGGGGTCTTTTTCTTGTATAAGCTCCTATTACCTCCTACCCCCGTTCTGATTTTTCACAGTTGCTGTCTGGTCACCCTAGCAGGAAGTCTGGATTTGCAGTGGACACCTCCTGAAAGTCAGCATTCCTTTTATTAGGCTTTTCCTTTGCTGGCAAGTTCCCTCCCAACCTCCAAGCCATTTGTGTTGCCTCAAGATTCTTCTGTAGTCTCATTGATAATTCTCATCTACAGAGAAACATCCACAGTAATGAATCCTTTTACAAAACGTTTTGTCTTTAAAGTTTTGTATTATAATACACAACTCATGGATGATTATCAAAGTAATATTTCTCTTCAAAATAGAACCCTAGCAAATCAAAATTTCCTGTCATGACTTTTCAACAACAAATGGTGATTTTTTATTTGTTTTTTTTGCCATTTTATGTTCTTTGATTTTTTTTAAAGCAAAGCAGAGCTAATAGAAAATCAGAATTTCCATACCAGAGGAATGAATTTAACCTATAATTCATTGCAAATCAATACGGAAAGTTGATTTTTAAATTTTTATTTATTTATTTTGGAGAAGCTCTCGAAGCTCCTACAATGATCAGCAGCCAACCTGCATGGTTTATATTGAAAGTCCCCACAAATTATTTGAATTCTATGGAATCAATATTTTCCAACAGAAAGCTGTTCTGTCAACAACAACAAAATAATTCAACCAGCTCTGATTACAGTTGATGACATGCCAGCAGGAAAGACTATTTTGGCTGATAGAGCCCAGGGTGAATATATAACTCAGGAATCCAGACTCTCAATCGTCTGCTGGTCCACACTCTCTCACTGAACAGAATGACTCCGAGTAGAAGCAGAGTAGGCTCCTGTAAGAGTGTCACCCCCCTTCTCTGAACCCTGGGTACAGAGAAGGAACTCTTCTATGCCAGACCAAATAACTATAAACTGTTTCCCCAGCCTAAGTTATTCTTTACACCCCCAATCCCCACACTCTACCAGCTGGGAAATTGGGGTTACCCAAGCTGCCACCATCCGAGTAAATCTCCAAGGCCCTGGAGAGGGGGTATCCAGACTTCCTCAAACCCCACTGATTCTCTCCCTGAGAAAAAGGGACCCTCACGCTGTTTCACTCTCCCTGATAGCCCAAGGCAATATAGCTACAGCACTCCGGTCTCACACTCTTTGTGAGCTTCCCAGCTTCAAGGCTCAGATCACCTTACTAGAATTACCAGACAGTTCTTATAGATATAAAAAGTTTAATAAAGAAAAGAGCAAGCATACAATTAAGACACTACACAGGTATAGAATGTTCTAATCTCAATCTTCTTGCATAACCCAACTTCTCCCCCCCTTCTCCCCCTCTGCTAACTACACAGATAGAGACACCAAGGATCAAATGCAAGGTTATTATGCAGGACAATTCTACTTACTGTTTAGCTAGTTATGAAGACATACAGGGAAGGGATAAAGTTGGGGGTCCATAGCTGGACAAAGGGTCCTGAGTCAATCAAAAACCCAGATTGAACTGAACTCCACTTCCTGGTCTCTCTGTGTCTAGCCATACTGCTCTGACGACACTGCCCTCTCAGATAACATTAACTCCACACAGACAAGACAACCCTCCACACTTATGACAGCTCCTTTTCAGGGTTCAATATTAATTTAACATAAGAATGACCTTCCAGGGTCAGTCCAATGGTCTATCTAGCCCAATGTCCTATCTCCAACAGTGCCCAGTGGCAGACACGTCAAAGGGAATGAACTAAAAGGGGCAATTTTGAGTATTCATCCAGTTCCAGCTTATGGCAGTTGGAGGTTTTTAGGGACACCCAGAGCAATGAAGTTGCATCTCCGAAGATCTTAGCCATTATCCATTGATGGACTTATCCTCCAGGAACTTAGCTACTTTTTCTTTGAACTCAGTCATACTTTTGGCCTTTACAATATCCCATGGAAATGAGTTTCACAGATTAACTGTGGTGTGTGAAGAAGTACTTATTTATGTTTGTTTTAAGCCTGCTGCCTATTAATTTCATCAGGTGACCCTAAGTCTTGTGTTATGTGAAGAGGTAAATAACACTTCCCAATTCACTTTCCCCACACCATTAACGATTTTATAAGACCTCTCTCATAACCCTCCATCATCTCTTTTCTAAACTGAACATTCCCAGTCTTTTTAATCTCGCCTCAAATGGAAATTGTTCCTCCCCGCTAACCATTTTTTTTCTCCACCTCTTTCAATTCCAGAAAAGAACTGTTTTGAGCACAATATTTTAATAAAGTCCAATTATTCTACTAGGAGAAGTTTCATCATAAAGATTAGGTGCATCTACACTTTAAAGAACTCCACACTGTTTGAATCTAATTTATTGACCAGGAATCAGTGACTAGTTCCAGGTCAATATAAACTGATTCCTGGTCACTGTAAACTCCCCCATTTTATCCCTTGTGGATATTTAAACTTCTTCATCTGTCCCCAGCTTCTGGGATACAACAACAGGAGCTCTCTTCATCTCCACTATTTTTTGTTCAGCAGAGAGTTTGAATATTCTAAAATTGTAGAGGGGAAAATTATAAAATACAACAGCTATAACATCACTATACTGTAAAACTATAGCAGTACTATGGGACTAAATCCTGAGCAGTGCTGAGAACCTATAACTCCTTTGGAAAATGTAGCTCCTCAGTATTTCACAGGACTTGGCCCACTTAATTTTGGGGAGTTATCATAGAACTTGAAAGTAATTTTATCACAGTAATTAGAGTAACTACTATTCGCAACATGCTTGTCTCAATTCTGTAGACTCTATAGATGGCTAATAGGTGCTATAGTTAATCTGAATAGAACACAAAGATGAACAGCTCAACACTGGAATATATGGATGACTCTTATAGTACAGCCATAAATCATGGGATAGGTTAATTCACAACTACTGACATGACCAAATAACACACATACTGTACAATTATCTACGTCTAACCCCTTCAATATTCTGCTGTGTATGAAAAAGACAAGAGAAGAGAAATGTTGGACAGTGTGATTAAGAACAGGATGAAAAGTCAGAAAGATGGAACATAATAATGGGACATACATCTGTTTTCCTTTTTCCATTAAAAGTATTTTCTAGATGCATTCACTGGAGATAAACATATATTTTCATTAACATAAAAAGCAAACATGCCACAGTATTTACTTATAGATGCATCAATTTATCACAATGACTAACACAACACCTCCTCTGCTCATTATCTCAATAGTCCCGCCATTATTTACCACACTACTGTCAGCTGTGGACAATCCTCCAAGTTAGGGTTCTAATAACATGAATACATGATTAGGTCCTACATTATATTAATCTGGAAATCCCCGTTAATATGAAGGAAACAGGGAAGATAAATAAATACTATAAATTACATTCTCTTTCACAGAAAACTATTATAAATCTGTGGTATATCTATAATTTATCAAGAAAAAACAATTGTCCACACCAAGTTAATCACTGTGACTCTTAAGGAAATACTGTTCACTAGTAATTCCTAGATCTAGATGGCTTCTATTCCATTTTCTGGTAGCAGGAAGGACTCATAAAAAGAAACCATAAAGACGAGGTCAGCTGCAACCACTATCCACTATCCACTGTTTGTGACTGATTTTGTTCATCCCTCCCCTTTTCATCTGGTTCCTTCTGATACCTAATGTCATTGTCAACTCATTTGAAAGTTCTGACATCTACACAGGATCCCCCCCAATCACCTTTATTTTTGCCGCACTCCTAAATCCAGTGAGAAAACCCTACTCTATGTCACTATCCAAGAAACCAATCATGTTGAAGGGCCAACAATAGAGGTCAAATTCTGTTCGCCTAATAGTCCCACTGACATCAAGCCACACTGAATACTCAAATGAGAATGGCAAGCTGAATTTGGCCCCTAAATGAAGCAAAGATGAACTCATCAGAGCCTACTCAGCAAGGACAATCTTATGTATTGCCTGAGCTACCTCTGGAGGACCTTTCTTTTTATTTCTTTGACAATGCTCTCTGCTCTGAATACCACAATAGTGGAAACTTATTGAAAACTTATTCCCACCCTGCCCCTCCCCCCACAAATGTTTGTGACATTTGTCCTTATCACTATGGCAAGACTGTTTTTTGCAAAACATATGGCACCACAAAAGTCACTCGTCCCCTCTTCCTTGAGAACAAGTCTGTGCCCAGCATTTGCCGTGGATTTTCTATTTCATAATTGACTGTCAGTCATTTTAAAGATGGTCATGCAGCCATTTTTCGTTTGGAATGCAACATTTTAATTTTACCATATTGTCCCTACTTGTCCAACTGTTTTATGAGTGTGCCAAAATTCAACCAAAATAGGTTTTTCATTTCACTCTCTTAAGTGCTTATTTCATTTCTAGACCCAAAGGGATACTCTAGTCAGATGAGCAGCATTCTACATTGTTTTTACTCAAGATTTCTGTAGTTCTCTATTTTACTTTTATGGTGCCTGTTCCCTAGATGGTGGTGTTCTATGTAGTCTTACAAGTTCCTTTTCTTAATATGCAAGCAGTGCACACTCTTTTAAGAAATGCTGTATTGTTGTCAGCTTTATGAAGCAAGCTCTTTTGGTGGAACGGTTGCGAACGAGAGAGTTTTCTGTGTCCCTTAATCTCTCTAACTGGAGCCAGTGTGTGGGGTAGACTTGCTTCCTGGGAACAGGGCCAGCGACAGAAATTTGGGGGCCTCCTACTGTGATCGTTTGGGGGCCCCCCAGCCCAGCCGGGGGCCCCCCCAGCTGACAGTGGCTGCGGGGGGGAAGCCCAGCCAGGGGCCCCCCCAGACCAGCCGGCGCTCCCCCCCCAGCTGACAGCGGCTGGCGGCAGCGCGAGCCCGGGAGCGGCGTGAGCCGCCCTCGCTTTCTCCCCCCCCCCGTGCCCTTTCTTTCTCTCCCCCCCGCGCCCTTTCTTTCTCTCCCCCCCATGCCCTTTCCTTCTCTCCCCCCCGCGCCCTTTCCTTCTCTCCCCCCCGCGCCCTTTCTTTCTCTCGCCCCCCGCACCCTTTCTTTCTCTCTCCCCCCCCCCGCGCCCTTTCTTTCTCTCTCCCCCCCCCCCGCGCCCTTTCTTTCTCTCCCCCCCGCGCCCTTTCTCCCCCAGACCTGGCGGGGGAAGCCCTACCATGCTGCGGAGCCTTCCCCCCGCACTTTCTCCCCCGGACTGCGCCACTGCCGCCAGCCAGGCTCTCTGCTCCTGCCGGGGACACGCGCGCTGTCCGGGGGAGAGCCACGCCGCTTCCCCGCCCCTTCCCCACTCTCCAGGTCCGGCGACAAGGGGCGACGACTACAGGTACAGCTGTGTACCAGGGCCCCCCTAAAGTCGGGGGCCCAGTACAGCTGTACCCATAGTACCCCCCTGTCGCCGGCCCTGCCTGGGAAGCAGGCAGTTGTGTTTGGGATGAAATTTCTATAAGAAGGACTTGCCTGCATGTTGTTTGTGACCACCTCTGTTTAGGGTGTACATAGTTTCACTCACAAAATGCCCAGACTCTGCATCACTAGTTTCTCCTTCTCCAGAAAACTGCCCTCCAAGGCCCTGATATCTGCTACTGCTCAGCAGTGGGATGGCATTCCTGATTTTTTAAAAATCTCTCTGTTCTGTCTTGCTTTTTTTCACTTGATGTATTGATTCCATCACTCTTGAACCGTTTCGATCGCTGCAAAGACATTTTTGCACTAATTTCTGAAATCTGAGATAAACTTGGTTTATATGTGATGGGATGAAACCCATTATGGGCTGGAAAGGGTTTAACCAGTAATTAATTATGGCACAGGTGCATAGATGTATCTAACTTATTGCTTCTCAGCCAGAGAGGGTGGGATTGGGAGGCATCAGGTGATAATGTAAAGGAGGAGAGCTCAGTCTGAAGGGAGAGCATACAGGAAGGTGGCCCCTGTGAAGGGCTGAAGCACAAGAGACTGCTGGAGGCCTCAGGAAGACTGGCAGGACCAGGAGTGCTTGACACAGAGCTGGGGAAAAGCAGTGCAACCGCAGAAATGGGTTAAGCACCAGACCCATAAGATAGGTTGATTCTTTGGGACTTTAGGCTACACCTGGGTATCTGTTACCCACCAAGGGATTTGGACTAGCTGCTGGAGTGCTGGCGGGGGGGGGGGGGGTGCAATCACAGACAGTCTGCCAGAAAATCTCCGCAATATCACATGCTAACCCAAAGGGGTGATCTGATGGTGACAGATCAATATGTAAATGACATGTCAATAACAATATGCTTCTTGAACTTTCTACTCAATTATGTAGAATTCCTTTTTTTTCTCCCTCCCACTTCTCACTGGATACTTCTCTGCTGAAGGAGGAAACAGCCATGATGGAAGATAAAGACACTGTCAAGTGCTGCTAACCCTACCAAAACACACCCTTGGGTACCAAAGGATCAAGGAAGATAGTGTGCTATTCTTTGTTGTTTCATCTTTCTTTTCCACTAGGTCTCGCACTCTGTGGATTAATGTCTTATAATAAATCTACTATGTTTGGTGACAGATGTTAGAAAAACTACTTTGAAAAATAGCCAGCTTGTATTGATAAAACCTACCAAAAATTGAACATTTCTTTTAAATGTATATTTAACTAACAACAAATCTGCCTCTCTCAGCAAACACTGGAGACAGATTAGATACAGATGGCTATACATAGCTGGTGGATGATTTAAATGTCGCTTTGTATATGACATTCCTAGACAAAGCACAGACATATCTTTGCATGCAAAGTTGTTCTTCAGCTTAGTTTGTCTCTAATATACAATCTCTTCTTAACAGAATGTAATATGTAATCACTGGAGGTTTCATCTGTTGCTTGTCATTTTTTGATTGTTTTTGCTCTCTGCTGCTCTCTCCTTTCCAATTAATTGAAAATAATTCCTGCCCTGGCCAGTGTAAATGATCTGATGCATCTTCCACTATTAAAATCTCCCCAATCTTCACCACCAAATGCTATCCATATGCATGAGAGAAGGTTCATGGAAAAGTTCCCAATATCATCTTCTCTAGCCCATGCCTCTGGTACACAAGGGTAACATTTAGCCCTTACTATAAATTGCCCTCAGTGCTTACTTCAGGAATGACCTCATCTATAAAACAGTCAAATATTTTTGGAGAGTAGTCAAAGGTCTGTTGTGAATGAATCAAATGTTTCATCTGCTCTTTGGTTGCAAGTGTTGAACACATGGTGCTCAAAATATGATTTTTTTCCCTTTACTGGAATGCAATAAAAGGCTCACATGTTTTAATCAAAATGTTTATTTGATCCAGTGCTCCATCTTTAAATATGAATGTGTTGCAATCCTCCTGGGTCACTTTTTTAAGCTGACAATGTAGCAGCACAGCAATTTGCACTTTAAAAAAATATTTTCTGCTGCATCTCTATTATCCAGTTTCTGATACAGAAGGAAATCCTCTGAACCAAGTAACAGTCAATGGGTGAACTTCTGCTATCCGGACAGGATCATGCAGGGCACCTTAGCCTCCACAGCAAATGATCAGTGGCTTTTTGACTGTGGAATCCTTTCACTTAACCTCATAAACATATATGCTGAAACAAGGGGTTCTATTGGTGCTGCCGTACACCGTCTTGAAGTGGTTTTCACTATATACAGGGTTTACTTATGGCCCCTGCCCATAAGCAGTGCTGCATATTTGCTAATGCAACCCTGAGACTACTGTAGGAGCTTCACTCATCCTTTATTATCTGGCTCTATGGTAATGGGGATACCACAAACACATTCCCCAGCAAATAGGCCACTTATCCTGGAAAGGGGCCAGCATTTGACCTATATTTCAAACATCCCAAGCCAAAGGGTAACGTTGTGATCATCTAGTCCAGGCAGGGCCGGTGACAGGGGGGTACTACGGGTAGAGCTGTACCGGGCCCCTGACTTAAGGGGGGCCCCCTTAAATCCGGGGCCCAGTACACAGGAGGCGGCGCGAGATGGTTCCCGGGGATTCCCTGCTCGCGCCGCTGCCATGGGGGAGCCGCTGCCGCCGCAAGCTGGTGAGGGCGGGAGGGGCCTGGACCGGGCTGCTTGGCTCCATCGCTGCCTGTGGGTGCCGGGGCTGCTCCGCTGCCACCTGGACTGGGAGCGCCTCTTTGTGTCTCTGCGCTCTCCCCGCCGCCGCTCTGGGCATGTCAGCCAGCTGCAGCCGCAGGGGCAATTCCTTCCCCGCTGCCTCCCCTGCCGGTGCTCAGTGGGGTATGCAGCATGCAGCGAGGGGGCCCCAGGGAGCTCGGAGCGGGCTCAGCCTTACCCTGCCGCTGCTTTGGGGCTTCTCCCACTGGCCCATTAGGAGCTGGGGTCTCAGCCTGCTTCCAGCCTGGGTGTAGGAAACCCAGGCTGGCAGTGGGCTGAGACCCCGGCTGGCAGGAGCCTGGGGGGAAAGCCCAAAGTGGCAGCAGGTTGGGTGCTGAGCCCGCCGCCGCTTTGGGCTCTCTCCCCAGGCTCCTGGCACCTGCCCCACTCAGCTCCCGCTGACAGCCTGGGTGCAGGGAACCCAGGCTGACAGCGGGAGCAGACTGGGGCAGGAGGCAGGACCCCGGCTGGCAAGGGGCCAGCGGAGGGAAACCCCAAAGTGGCGGCGGTCTGAGCGCTAAGCCTGCCGCTGCTTTGGGGTTCCCCCGCTGGCCCCTTGCCAGCTGGGGTCTCAGCCTGCAGCCAGCCTGGGTGTAGGAAGCCCAGGCTGGCAGCGGGAACTGAGACCCCAGCTAGCAGGAGCCTGCGGGGAAACTCTAAAACAGCAGCGGGTTGAGAGCTCGGCCGCTGCCGCCGCTGCTCAGCTTTCTGCCGCTTTAGACTTTCCCCGCAGGCTCCTGTCAACGGGGGGTCTCAGCTCCCACTGCCAGTCTGGGCTTCCTACACCCAGGCTGAAAGAAGGAGCTGACTGGGGCAGGCAGCAGAACCCTGGCTGGCAGGAGCCTAGGGAGAGACCCCAAAGCGTCGGCGGGTTGAGCAGTCAACCTGCCCCCGCTTTGGGGTTTCCCCCGGTGGATCCCTTGCCAGCCGGGGTCTCAACTTGCTGCCAGCCTGGCTGTAGGAAGCCCAGGCTGGCAGCGGGCTGAGACCTGGGCTGGGAGGAGCCTGGGGGGAAAACCCGAAAGCGGCGGCAGTCTGAGCGCTCAACCGGCTGAGCGCTCAACCGGCTGCCACTTTAAAGTTTCCCTGCAAGCTCCTGCTAGCCGGGGTCTGAGCTCCCGCTGCCAGCCTGGGTTGCCTACAACCAGGCTGGCAGCGGGAGCTGACTGGGGCAGGTGGTGGGACCACCACCATCCCCACCCTCCACCCCAGGGCGGGCGGCGAACCCCCCCACCCCGTAGACGCTTGATTAGCCGGGATTTTATTAACCAGGATTAAGGTTTTCCCGATCATCCCGGATAATCAAGAGTGTACTGTATTACAATATCCTCCATTTTTCTGCCCTCTAAACAAGGCTTTCACCATCTTGGGCAATTTTTTATTCCCAAGTCTCTCTCTCTGTTTAGGAGGCTGGGTTGGGAGTGGGAGGGGGGAGGAGGTTAGGTTCGGTGGGATGGGCCGGGCCAGGCAGGGATGGGGGAGGGAAGGTGGTTAGAGATGGGGGGAGGCGGGGCGGGGGTAAAGGAAGATCACCCCCAACAGCGGGGTGGGCCAGGCAGGGATGGGTGGGGAGGGGAGGAGGTTAGGCTGGGGGAGGAGATTAGGTTGGGTGGGCCGGGTCAGGCAGGGGGGGAAGGAGAATAGGCTGGGGGGCCCCAATGATCAGAGTAGGGGGGGCCCAACGATCACAGTAGGGGGCCCCAAAATTTCTGTCGCCGGCCCTGAGTCCAGGGGTTCTCAAACTGAAAGTCAGGATCACTCAGGAGGTTGCAAAGTTATTACATGGGGGGATCACAAGCTGTCAGCTGCCATCCCAAATCCCGCTTTTCATCCAGCATTTATAGTGGTGTTAAATATATTTTAAAGTGCTTTTAATTTATAAGGGGGGTCATACTTAGAGGCTTGCTTTGTGAAAGGGGTCATCAGTACAAAATTTTGAGAACCACTGATTCTAATCTGACCTTTCCTATAAGACAGGCCATAGAACTTCTCCAAAATAATTCCTAATGCATGTATTATAGAAAAGCATTCCATTTTGATTTTAAAATGGTCAGTGATGGAGAATCCATCATGACCCTCAGTCAAAGTCTAACTGCATGTACAAGTGCACAATATCCAGCTCCTGGTAAAATTCAAATTTTATTTCTGTCATCCTCTTCAATGTTCAGCACAAGTCAATCATCCACTTCAACTGCTACATAATCATCCTCATCCCTGGCTGGTTAGATGTAACAAGTGTGGAATGTGATGACATAGCTTAAAAAACTACAAATTGTAGATTTTGCCTTCATAATTTCGGACATGAATACAGAGTGAGAGCAATACAGGGATGATATCATCGCTCAGGTTAGCACTCCTTCCACTGAAAGCATAAGCTCTAGAGAACTCGCTGGTATGGCAATTGGTCATTCTATTCTATGGTGTATTCAGTGCCATAGCTTGTTACGAAATATCGAATCACAAAGACACATAGTGCCAAAGGCAGGAGCTGAGTTCTCTAGTTAAGTGTGATTGGGCTGGTCTTTAGGGAGCTGCTTTTGCATGCTGAACATACCATATAGAAAGGGACAGAATAGACCCATTGGAAATTCTGACTGCTATTTTTGTGTTGAATAAAGTTTACCTTGGACTACCAATAGGAACAGTGGGGGGGACAACTTTGCCGTAAAATAATAGGTAGTAGCAGCTAACTGCTTTGAATTTCAAGAGGTATAATGGCTTGAAGGTGACTGAATTAAGCCTTTGAAATAATATTCCCTTTGTTCACTTAAAAACATGGAAAGTCTAATAGTTCAATTTTATAGTTCAGTAGTTTTAATTTAAACAAAAATCTTTTAGCCTTTTGTGCAATAAAATTAACATAAAATTCTGGCAGTACAGCAAAATTAGCATCCACAGTAATCAGTAGCTTAAACCAGCCTCTTAAAATGCCTCAACACAACATTACTGCTTCTTCCACTTATTATATTTGCCACACTCTTCACATAAAAAGGCATAGCACTGGTGCTATCAACTTGCTTAGACGGAAAAGCTGTTTTCATATTCAGTCTCATAGTTTGCATGTGTTCCTTGTGAAAAGGGATACCAGAACCCTTTGTACAACTTGAACACAATGTACAATTTGAACATAATAACATGGCAAATGAATCAAATTGTAAAACATACTTCTCTATTCTGCACATGTATTTCTCTGTAAAAGTACAAAATCACTGTATATTGGCTGTTTCAATAATTTAATAGTCCAAATATTTAAAACATTTAGTGCACAATTGGCAGATTTGACTGGCAGTTTTATTTCAAGCTAATTAACATCTAGGCAAAGTTAATGTCTAAATGTGGTCTAGATTATGCTTTGCCTAAATATGCTTGGTCCAGCCTTGTAGCTCACCAAACCCCTCCAACTCAGCAATAGGTACATGACCATCAGCAGAAGCATCTCTTGGGCATAGATTTCTAGGACTCTTTTCTTCCGGTACCGTCAGAACTGGTATCTTCTCCAAATGCTGCCCAGGCTTTCAAGTACAAAAATTTAAGTAGTAATGTACCCCATGAAAGGAACCAAACCCCACCCCTGCTGGATCCTTTGATGTACTGTACACATTGCAGTACAGTAAAACCTCCATTTAACGGACTAATTCGGGCAAGGGGGTGTCCGTTAAATCAAAAAGTCCGTTATTTAATAAATAAATAAATAAAGAGCTGTCGGAGCAGCAGCCTGCCCGCCACAGGGTCAGGGCGACAGCTCCGCAGCCCGCCCGCTGCCGGAACCCGGGTGGCAGCCGGGAGCCGGCAGCCAGCCCGCGAGAAATGGATTTCGGATGCATCAGACTTGCTCAGAAATTTTGTCCGTTGCATCCGAAGTCCGTTAAATCGAGGTCCGTTAAATCGAGGGTTTACTGTATTGTTATTAAAATATTGTAGATATCTTACCATGGTTAGCCTCAGCTCCTTCCTCCTGAATTGCAAATGTAACAAAAAGAAGGGGAGGGTAACAGCTGCATTCCTCAGGTGCAACAATGTATCCATATTGTGGCCTTCAGCAACAGTTATGTTACATATGGGGGGGGGGGAGTTAGTTCCTAGCTTTCTTCAGAGGAACGCAACCCTTGGCTTTGACTTGTCAAGCCTTTCCCGTGATGACAGGGAGCCCACTCTGCCAGGAGGGCAGGAGCAGCACTGCAGAGAGCTGGGAGATTGAAAATCCCTACAGGACCTTCTGATTGGAATTGACCAAAGAATTCAGGAACAATTTGTTTCCTTAGGTCACGGGAGGATTCCCTTAGGTGGTGGGAGGATTTGGGCTCCTAGACAGGAGAAGGCAATCATGAATTGCTTCCTGCAAATAGAGACAGCACAGGAAGTGGGAGCATACCCAGAGGGAATGGGATCAGACAAGTAGCTGAGGACGTGTGCTAGTACAGACATACCATTAGTGGTACATTGGCTTCACTTTCTGTTCACTTCCCCTTTTATAGACTCTTCGTGGGTCTAACTTCTGCACAGGCACCGACAAGCTCAGGAAATCAGTGGTTAGCAACTCTCATATAGCTTCATCAGACAGCAAAGTGGGAAATCCCAGCTTAGATCTGGACTCAGTATCCCACACTCCAGGCCTGTATAAATTTGGCCAATGAAAAATTATACAATTCCCACACTCCAAAAAGCTTTTCAAAAAAGCAAATATCCAGCCAAAAATCCTTATACTTAATTCTCTGTGAAGTCAGGTGGCAACCCCATTAGACAAATGTCTGACTATAGTTCAGATAGCATATGGACTAAATTCAATTTCATTTAAAAATATTTCCCCCATTTTTGAAACTTCAGGTAAATATCAAAATTAAAAAAATCAACCATCTCTATAGATGCTTGAAGAATAGGGAAATGTTTCATTTAAATTTCATCAACATTTTCTTTGGTTTAAAAAAAAACCCTGATGTACAATATGTTATGATTGTAATAGTCATTAACAAGATGTAACTATTGTTAACAAGATATAAAAATCAGGGTAAGGGTTTTAGGTGGATGTGCATACACACACAGACAGAAGTTGAGCTTTTGTGAATTGTGACCTTGAAGCGTTACATATTCAGCTGCCTAACCATAAGCATCCACGCTGGAAAATAGTGTGTTAAGCTTTATCTTGACACTGTTTAGTGTGAGTGTTTTTTCTTCTGCTAGATGAACTTCCACAATTAATTTTACTCTACCATTGTGATTTCTCCACCCTCCTCCTTTAAATCATCATGGTCAAGTTTTGCCTTCAACCATTCAAAAGCTCAGGGATTAAATTTATTCTAAGTGAGAAGTGATTGGACCACTTTCTCCTTCTCAACTAAACACAATGTTTTCCCACTCTGAACAAGGAAATTGCAATATATAGTTTTGCTTCTTATATTCATGCTGCAAGAAATGGCCTTCATTTCATTTAGACATTCTACATTGATGTTTTGGTACTTATAGTACAAGGCTTTTATTTAATGAATGTTACACAACTGCATGAATCACAAGAGCATTTCATAAGAAGGCAATCAGTTATCCTCCTTCCCTATTTCACTTCCTCACCTCCTTTTCCTAATGTTTCAAAGCAAAGTCCATTCAAATGTGTCATTAGCGCTAGATACATACCTCCTAATGATCTTAAGATATGGGATTTTTAGGGAAGAAAGGCTAATGGAGTGGTGATCATAGTGTCAGAAACATTAATCTATAAAAGCAAAGTTCTCTTGTCTATATTTACTATACTCCCCATGCAAACTGTGGCTTTTCCAAATGGAAAATTTTCCAACACAAGCTGTGGACTTGCTGAAGTCCTTAGGAAAATTAAAACCTAAAGTGCAGTTCCACTTTGGAAAAAAAAATCACTGAATAACAACAGCACCATCATAATCAGCAGCTCTGCTCCCTATGTTTAGTTAGAGTCACATCTGCTGACTCCAGTGACAAAAGTTTAGCTCTTGTTATTGTTCATTTCTGTTAGCCATAGGGAGCCAGCACAGCCATTGGACAGTAAACTGAATTATTTTCCTTCTTAAGCATTACCACCAGGATTGTTTCTGAAATTCAATTACAGTGCCAACCAGTTAAATCCATGCAAACCCATTGAAAAACCACAAGTTTTGCACATGAATCACCAAGAGCATCATTCGGCCTGCAGAGTCTTCAATTTTAATGATGATGCACATGTTCCCTTACAGATCATGGGATTACATTTACTTTTAAATTTACGAATGAAATTTAAGCATGTGCCTAAATTAATGGGATTTAGCTTTAAACGTGTACTTAAGTGCTTTGTTGAATCGGGGTCCTATCCAATGACCTCTGAAGTCAATGGGAGTCCTTCCATGGACTTCAAATCAACTTTGAGTGCACTGGTGGCACTTAAAATATACAAAGCAAGATTTCAGCCAGATTCGTGGATTAAGGTGCTGCTCATCATAAATACAAGTAGCAGAATTTGGCCCTTAAAAGAGAGATTACGGTATGATAAAGGAGTTATTCAAAGAATATATATCAGCATTTATATAGCAATTTTCATTTTCAAGGCACCTTATAAAAACTGATTCCTGCAACACTTTTGAAAAATAAATTCGCATTTATTATCCACATTTTATAAGGGAGGAAAACTGATGTCCAGACTAAGGATCTGATCAGGCAGGTTCTTCCCTTTTTTCCAAATTATAAAAAGGTCTTTTGGTGCAAGTGACAAGTCCCAAATTATGTACAGAGGGATCATACAAAACACATTACTTTTTTTAATAAAATGGTTTTAATTGATTATATTAATAGCACTGTACAAAATTATTCATACTATATCTGCTTTAGAATGTTTCTAGTACAAGTATTATTCAGTTATTGTAATGCAAGTTGTTTCAATATTACAAACCAGATATGAAAATCACTGTTCTACTATAGTCATTATTATAAGGTTAAGCCACTTGTACATGACAGCCATTTTCATTGGAACATACCCAACTGCCTGTTCTAAATGGGAATTACATCTCTTTTCTTAATCCTTTATACTAGAAATCTTTACAAAACTATAAAGGACAACACAATTCATGCAGAACATATAGCAGTTGGGTGATCTATAAGATATCTAAGCAGCATTTTTACTTGATGAATAGATAGTATTTGTGCAGTAGAAAATGTAAACTGCTAAAGTATCAAATAATATAACCACTGAAGAAGGAGGTGAAACCCTGCTCCTTCAAGGACATTAAACAAAAACAAAGATGATATAACACTGAATATATTTCAGTCTATGTTCAAATAGTTGTGTATTTTAAGTGTATGTCACATGCTGTATTCATTCAAAGTGAATGTCAGAATAAGGTCATAATAATGAAATTCAGAGGTAATAATTCCGTTCAAATCCTTATTTAAGACATCAAAATAAAAGCAAAGAAAAAATCTGGCAACATTTATCTGTATTCTAAACCAAACAGGCCCTAGCAATCATCTTAAATTTCTTTCTGTACAGCTAAAATAAATTAATATACTATCACCCGGATGGCCTTCTGGTTCAGCTAGGCCATTTATGCCTTTAATTAAGTATGGATAGATAATGCCCTTTGTTCTTGTTCTGATGTGTTTGACACCTGCTGTCTTTGTAATCAGGAAAATGAGCCAGGAAGTTCAGAGGGAAAGGCTTTTAGTCAAAAGTAACACCTGGGTCCCAGCCTGGGCCTACACTTTGCTTAATATAGTTCTGCACAGGAAGTATAGCAGACAAAAAGCCAAACAAGTGGTAAACTTTCAGCTTCAGATAAAATATAGGCTCAGTAGAATATAATGTATTTTCTACTGAACCTATATTATATCCTGAAAGCTCACCAAAAATCTTCCTACTGTATGTTCCACTCTATGCTTCCATAGCTTATGCCCAAATAAATTTGCTAGTCTCTAAGGTGCCACAAGTGCTCCTCGTTCTTTTTGCAGATACGAATTAACACAGCTACTCCTAAGTTATTTTACCAGTGAAGACAAACCCAAAGACAGACTGTTATAATAAGCATTGCTCCAACTCAAGTCCTGTCCAAACACAGAACTCCTGATGTTGGCTGGGTCATTAGACTATATAGGCTAAAATTTTAATTAGCACAACTCTTCAGCTGACAACACAATGACTGGTTAGTGTAGATGTAGGCTAAGTACACTCAAGTGCCACTAATTCTCTATGCATTCACACTATTCCACCTGCATGCCCAGAAAAAATTTCCCACAACTCACTGGGAAATAATTCAAAGAACAGCTTAGATTACTGCAGGTCAAAGAACCATGGGCTATGCCCCCCAGAAGTCCTAGTGCCATACATGAGTGAGTAAAGCACCAGTGAAGACCCAGTAGCTCCAGTGTTATCTCTCAGTCTGGCCATTCTCACTTGAGCTATGCTAACTCAAGAGGAATAATTCAAATCCAAGTTGACTCTGCAGTAAAGACATATCCTATATCTGTATGTAACCCATCCATAAAATGGGTATAATCATATGGTCTGAGCTCATACAGAACTTGTGAGATGTAATTAATGTTTAGAAAGTGCTTTAAGAATCTGCTTCTGAAAGGCTCTCCCCCTATGCATGAGAAAAGGTACCATAATCTACTCCAGGGATGGGCAAACTTTTTGGCCCGAAGGTCACATCTGGGTATGGAAATTGTATGGTGAGCCATGAATGCTCATGAAATACAGGTGGGGAAATGGAGGCAGAAAGGTATGGCAGCTTACACAAAGTCAGAGAAGGTTCATAGGAGAGCCAGGTCTAGTATTTGGGAGCTCCGGGCTCATAGTTTTGTTCTACTTCCTTTGGAGCCTGTCTTTTTGCATACTTGAAAGTTTGTGGAGCAAACATAAATGCATAGTGTGAAGCATTCACATTTCAACAACAGCAACTAAAAAGCATTTTCTTTATTTGTCTTTTTTCCCCCTAATATTTGCTGTGAGCACTCTTTTAGTCTGCCAGAGGGAATGTCATTCAATCTTTCTTCCCCAGCCACTCACCCATAAGTGACAAATAACTCCATTAACACCTTAGGCTACATTGATGCCCGTACTGTATGCAGAGATGCTCTATCACAGTTCTCATCACTATTCTCCATCATCAAGTTGGCCATTTGCATGGCTTTTCCTGATGGTTGATTACAGTTAAAATACCCCAGTTTTTGTATGATGTGACATGCCAAAAGAATCATCCACTTTGTGCATCCTCTCTGTCAATTCTAAACAGAACACGACCCCAGTGTGTAAAATGTTCCACATACTCATGATGAAAATGCAGTTTCTGATTGTCATAGCTTTTCACGTGGCCTTCAGTGAAGCGTGATTGCTTGAGAAAGCTGTTGTAATACTACAATGCCACCATCTGGTTAAAGCCCAAGATCTGAACTTGCTTGTGATGAAGAAATAAAATGTCTCTGATCTTCAAAGGAATCAGCAAGGCAATGTCAATAATATACAATGGATGGGTAACAGATGCATGCATCAAACTAGACTTGTTCATGATGGTTAGTTGGAAGTTGGGAGCAGCATTAAAAAAAAGTGAGTAAAATGTTTATATTTGCTCTCATTCTCCCTATTTCCAGTATCAGCACTGACCATGAGAATTGACACCCTTATACGTTGATAGTTTTTCCATTTCTTGCCTCCAAAGTTATTCTTTAAAATGTAAATCTTTTTTTAAAATGTGCCATTTGTTTGTGAAAGCACTAGTGAACCAATAATTCTGAGGAGCCACATCACAATATACACAGCCTAACATCACTCGTCAACCCCCTTAATTGTGACAATGATGGACTGCCCTCTAGTGGTTTTAAAGAGCACCTTATCCTACATGTATCATTTAAAAACTGATGTTTACTATAATATTTTTAAACTAAAGATAAATTTAAGATATTAACTGAGAGATTAAATGTTCTTCTGAAATATGATCAAAATGATTTGTTTCACTCTTGTTGAAGCCAAATATGGTGCTTTTTTTCAGAAATGCCTGAGAGAGAGAGACTATACCCTGGAAGCAGACTTGGCAGTATGTTGAATCAAGACACTAATCAAAATATGTAATCACTGGATTTGTTACAGACAAAAAGGGGGGCTTATGCAAGCTTAAATACATGGAAAATGATTTAGTCAACTGAGAATAGGCAAAAATTGATTCTTTTCCATTCAGCTTCTTGAGTTATCATAAAGGGCTTCTTGTAAGGAAATGATATAGTAAGCACAAATGCTCATTTGCTTGTGAACCACCCCTATAAGTACTGATCTTAAATCAAAAGCAGTTTTGGTCACTAAAACTCATTTTAGAGGAGTGAAAATATGTGGTGGTGGGAGTAAGCCACAGATCAAAGGGCAAATTTTCTTATACAACCCATTTAATGTGTTAAATGAATAGTGTTTAGAGTTCAGAGAGGAGAGAGCTTTTGTACAATGTTGCCTCAGTGAGAAACAGAATTTAAAAAATAAACTTTGGAAGACTAATCCAGAGAACTATCAACTATAAAGAATCACAAGAAAAGTGGTGGGAGTTTATATTCCTTTTGGTGGGAGAAAAAGACAGGGGAGAAGTAGGGGCTTGAGACTTAGCATTTTAGTCTAACAGGAAATTGCATAAAATAAAAAGGTAGAGAAGGAGGTGGAAGAAAAAAGGATTCTCCTTATTCTTTAAAGGCCTAAAGAGTTAGCTAAACTTTAAAAGAGGTAGAGAAAAGCATTATTTAGATTTATAGAATAAAAATAAATTCTTCTTGTGGGCTATAGGTGCATTTTCCATTAGTTAAAAATACATTACAAAGCCGGAATGGCACATATATCCTCACTTCAAATACCAATCACCACACAGCAAACGCATGACAATTCCAGCATAAGTTCTACACAAATGTTTGCCCTAAGATGCAGATATCTGTTATCTAGTGGCATTTAACCCCCATCAACAGATGTTTTCCTATCCAGGCTAATTTACAATTGTGTTAATGAACATGTGTTGACACATATTCAAGCACAACTAGAATCTCAAGCGTTAACATATCCTGAGAGCATGACACACTATAGTTGTGCACTTTGTGTAAACATCTGCACGGGCGTAAAACACTACTGTTATGCTGTGGTAGCATCTTACACACATTGCCTCTATATAAATCCATGGTACACCCACATCTTGAATACTTACTGCATGCAGATGTGGTCGCCTCATCTCAAACAAGATATATTGGAATTGGAAAAGGTTCAGAAAAGGGCAACAAGAATGATTAGGGGTATGAGACAGCTTCCATATGAGAAGAGATTAATAAGATGGGGAATTTTCAGCTTGGAAAAGAGACAGCTAAGGACAAATATGATAGAGCTCTATAAAATCATGACCAGTATGGAGAAAGCAAGAAAGAGTGTCATTTACTACTTCTCATAACACAAGAACTAGGGGGTCACCCTATGAAATTAATAGGCAGCAGGTTTAAAAACAAACAAAAGGAAATTTATCTTCACACAATGCAGTCAACCTGTGGAACATTTTGCCAGAGGATGTTGTGAAGGCCAAGACTATAACAGGGTTAAAAAAGAACTAGATTAATTCATGGAAGATTGTTCCAACAATGGCTGAATGATAAATGAAGTGGGAGCGGGGGGGAGGGTAGCTCCCTTTTATGGACACCCAGCCAGTCAGGTAGCTATAAAATCCCTCTAAGTAGCCCCTCTAAGTAGCCTCTCTACTTGCTTTACCTCTAAAGGGTTAAAAAGTCTCACTGCTATGCATAGGTAAAAGGAAGTGAATGGGCACCTAACCAAAAGCCTCAATGGGAATGCTAAACCTTTTTAAAATTGAGAAAAACTCGCCCTTTGTCCATCTATGGGGGTTCTATCGACTAGAGAGGGGGACAGGGCAGCAGCTATGCTGTAAGAAGCTTGGGTCCAGGTATGAAAATCCTCAGTATCATACCTAGAAACTACTCATTTGAAATCCCAGATATGTAAGTAGATCAGGAAATGTCTATGATGCAATTAGGTTTCTTTCTATTTCTTTATGGCTTGTGGATTCCTCTGTGTTAATCCCAGGTGATTTTGTTTTGCTTGTAACCTTTAAGCAGGATGTCAAGAAAGCTATTCTTGGTGCTTAATCCTTGTAGTTACTTTTAAAATCTAGCAGTAGCTTGAGTTTCCAGCTGTATTTTCTTAAAAAGCAAATTACCTGGTTTTCTGTGTCTTAAGAGGTTGTGTGTAACCTTGGGAGTTTAATACAAACCTGGAGTAGCAAGTATCAAATTTGTCAAATCCTTGTGGGCCCCCACCTTCTGCACTCAAAGGGAGGAATCCGCTTTGACAGGCTGTTAGCCAGGATGGAAAGGGATGATGTCCCTAGCCTTTTATTTGCCAGCCACTGGGAATGGGAGACTGGGATGGATCACTTGATGATTACCTGTTCTGTTCATTCCCTCTGAAGCACCTGGCACTGGCTACTGTTGAGAGACAGGATACTGGGCTAAATGAACCCTTTGGTCTGACCCAGTATGACCATTCTTATGTTCTTATCGTGTAAGTGTTTATGTTAGGTGCAGAAACAGTGGTGAATCTTGATTCAGTATCTGAAACAAACCAGTATGTCAGAATCATGACTTTTAAAATTCTCCCAGAGCACTTTTTTGCATGCAAACACCTATTAATGTGTCAGAAGTAGGGATGTCAAGCGATTAAAAATATAAATTGTGATTAATCGTGCTGTTAAACAATAATAGAATGCCATTTATGTAAATATTCTGGATGTTTTCTACATTTTTCAAATATATTTATTTCAGTTACAACAGACTACAAAGTGTGCAGTGCTCACTTTATATTTATTTCTGATTACAAATATTTGCACTGTAAAAAAGAAATAGTATTTTTCAATTCACCTCATACAAGTACTATTGTGCAATCTCTTTATGATGAAAGTTGAACTTACAAATGTAGAATTATGTTCAAAAAACTGCATTTAAAAAGAAAACAATGTAAAACTTTAGAGACCCCAAAACCACTAAGTCCTATTTCTTGTTCAGACAATCACTCAAACAAACAAGTTTGTTTATATTTTCAGGAGATGATGCTGCCTGCTTCTTGTTTACAATATCACCTGAAAGTGAGAACCAGTGCTCCCAACGCACTGTTGAAGCCGGTGTCACAAGATATTTACGTACCAGATGCACTAAAGGTTCATATGTCCCTTCATGATTCAACTATCACTCCAGAGGACATGCGTCCATGCTGATGACGGGTTCTGCTCAATAACAAGCCAAAGCAGTGCAGACTCACACATGTTCATTTTCATCATCTGAATCAGATGCCACCAGCAGAAAGTTGATTTTCTTTTTGGGGAAATCATGTTCTGTAGTTTTCACATTGGAGTGTTGCTCCTTTAAGAGTTCTGAAAGCATGCTCCACACCTCATCCTTCTCAGATTTTGGAACGCACTTCAGATTCTTAAACCTTGGGTCGAGTAGTCTAGCTATCTCATATTAGTATCTTCTTTGTCTTTTGTCAAATCTGCAGCAAAGGTGTTCTCAAAATGAACAACATGTGCTGGGTCATCAGCATGGAATCATGTCCTCTGGAATGATGACTTAAGCATAAAGGGGCATATGAATGTTTAGCATATCTGGCACGTAAATACCTTGCAATGGCAGCTACAAATGTCCCATGTGAATGACTGTTCTCACTTTCTGGTGACATTGTACATAAGTGGGCAGCATTATCTCCCATCAATATGTACAAATGTTTGTCTTAGCAATTGGCTGAACAAGAAGTAGGACTGCGTGGACTTGTATGCCCCAAATTTTTACATTGTTTTGGTTTTGAGTGTATTAAAAAAATGTATTTAAAAAAAACTTACAATTGTAAGATGCATTTTCACAAAAGACTGCCCTACAGTACTTGTATGAGGTGAATTGAAAAAATACTATTTCTTTTCTTTATCATTTTTACAGTGCAAACGTGTAATAAAAGTATAACGTGAGCAGTGTACACTTTGTACTCTGTGTTGTAATAGAAACCAGAAAAACATGCAAAAATATTTAATACATTTCCATTGGCATTGTATTAATGGATTTTAATCCTTCTCCCTGGCTTGCCAGTCCCAACAGAGCTGTCTGGATGCCTTTTAAACCCAGCCTCCAACCCGAGCATGCTTGGCACAAGCAGTGGGGCAGAGCTTTCTGAGCCCAGAGTTGCTCCTTAACCCACTCCTGTCAAGTGCGGGGTTTATACACCCCGTCACACATGGCCTACAAGCAAGTGGCACAAAGCTAGCTAAATCTGCCAGAGGGTTCTACAGACCAATAGTCAATTTTCCTCTCAGAGGAGGACTAGAGACAGCCCAGTATACACCCAAGAAGCTCCCCCAACACACAATTACATTGGTACCACCCTTTATTGGACAGCTCCTTAGAGGTTAAGTTAGAAACTACTGCTGCCTTATGCACTCCTTCCAGTCTGTTAGCTCTAGTAAAGACTCCTGCTTTTCTTATTAGTCCCTCTGCTGACATGCCAAGGAATTCAGTTAGCAGCCCACATAGTAGATAAGCCTGCTCTTTTATGGGCAATCAAGCATATTCAGTGTGAGAGTGTGCTGACTTCACTGAGCAAGTTGTGTGTTCCTGCTGGAGATTTCTTATTAACAGGAATTTTGAGAAAAGTAAAATGGGATGTTTGTGAATTTTCTTAGTTTGCTTTTCCTAGACTGGAGAAGTTGGAGGGTTAAAAGCCCTTGTGGCAATATCTCCCTCCCCCCCCCCTCCCAAATTTAGGCCAATATCCTGAAATTTGGATTCCCGTGTTTGGATTCCTGTGCCCATATGGAACAGATTCTTGAATCAGGCTTTATTTAACATAAAACATCTCCTTCTGTGTACGGTAAAAAAAACCTTTAAAAACTTAAATGTTTTGTGCAATACTTTGACAGTTTAATTACAGCTGAATTTTATCATTCTGAGAGGCTACACAGTCTGTCCACCACAAGACAATAAAGAGAGCAGATGTGGTGTCATGAGACCTTATGACCTCTACCAATTAAATGTCAAAATCTAACTCGCTTCACAGAAGTGTAGTATTTGGGTGTTGGGTTTTGTGTACATTTCTCATCTTGTTCAATCAGAGAGATATGACAACAAATAGCTGGTCGAAAGCTGTCAGGATCAGACTAAGCTTGATAGAGTGCTCCAAGTTGTCTTAGTGATTCCAATCGCACAATTCACCCTGGTATCAGATTGCATTGTAGTTAACTAGTGCATGTCACTTTAGAAATGTATTCCTTCACTAATTGCTTCTTTGACCTTCTTGTTACCCAAACACTTTGATTAGAAAAATCTTCCATCGTATCACACGCTCTGGCAATAGAACAGCTGTCTAGGAATAGATTTTTTAAATTATGGAGGCACCCCATAGATAAGGTTGCATTGGATTTTCCATTTAAAGTGGGGTTAAAAATCCATGAATTTAAAAGAAAAAATAATAAGTAACTCAAAAATAGACTATTTTTAAGGAGGAGACACTTATCACACTTTGTAGATTCACCTTGGTAGAATAGGAAATGATTTAATAAAAATCCCCAATTTCTAAAATTTCTGGAGAGATTAAAATTTATATTACTGTAGACAGGCAAACAAAAATAAGTATGCTATTGGGAGTCTAACAATTTTTAAATGGGATAACTAGCCCTCCTTTCAGAAAACTAAAATCCAAGGTGCAATTTATTGCATTTTAAATTTAAAAAAAAGGAACTCAACCAAAAAGGAAGCCCACTCGCTATTTATTTGGAATAACTTGCCCTCAGAAAATTATATTCCATTAAAACACCAAATGAACCTTATAGCAAAATATTCAGGTGCACAAAAAGTAGTGAAGGTTCCATTCTTCGTTCCACCCAAGCAGAGCCATTCGGAATGGAAATGGAGGCTGCAGGGAGCCAGTTGAAGCTTTCCCTGAACCTGAATTGCCTGGTCCCAGCTGATAAAGCTGCACAAATGTTTGATGTTTTAACAAGATACATTACACCATTTTTTAAAAAAATTTTGAGACGGTCTCTCTTTA
This sequence comes from Sternotherus odoratus, assembly GCA_032164245.1. Lineage (NCBI taxonomy): Eukaryota > Metazoa > Chordata > Testudines > Kinosternidae > Sternotherus > Sternotherus odoratus. Next base: position 32,533,581 of record JAVMKO010000001.1, read on the forward strand.
TTCTTCCACTTTCTCCAAGCAGCAGTTTTCTTCTTTCAAAAACACCAATTTTCTGTCCATCTCTCCCCTTCCATTTTACTCCATTCATTTGTTCCTGCCTCTTCCCCTTGCCCTCAGCCATTTTATCTAACCTTATCTTCAAATATAAATCAGAGGTTTGGGTTAACACTATACGTAGTTTTATGATAAAAGTTTGCCTTATCTTATTCAGATTGGAGTGAACACGTTGCAGTTTAGAGAGACATTAAGGCTTCTAACATGCTTTGTTGATCGTTGTAATTTTGAAAATAAAAGGACCTTTCTGGTAGAGGAGAACATCTTATATTTAAGGATCATGACTGGATGGTAAGGCATGTGATCTGAAGTTTGTCTGGATGATAATCTTAGCTAAACTGGTGATTTCTTTTCAATTTTAGTGATTACACTGATTTTAAAAAGGCACTTGGACAACCTTATCTACGAAGTAGCATATTGTGTGCTGGCATATAATAGTGAGGAACAGCTGTTGTTTTTTAATCCTGGAGTCCTATGGAATGCTTATATTTTCACATGCTTTGTTTTTCTTTGAGCTTGTAAAATTAAACTTTGTAGTTGTGCAAAGTTGTGCTTTGCTTGTGCCATTTATTTATACATTTCTGAGCTTCAGCTCTGCCTGTGTCACCTCACAATCATTTAAACCCTCTGTTCTAATGTGTGGTGAAGGGCATTTCATGGGATACCAAGTGGATGTAGCTGTACACTGTGAGCGTCACATGAATCTTCTAGAGATTTTGTAAACCCTGCCCCCTTCCCTTGTGCAATTCTGTGCTTGTTGTGGTGACCTTGTAATCCCATGCACAGTGAAGAAAACTTTAACAACTCTGTTCTCGAGCCACTAGGGATAGTTTTATTAATTTCCTTTGGGCAAAGTGTTTACCTTTGTGCCATCACACATTCCTTGAGCTGAGAAAGCAACCTTTTGCAATTTTAATGAAGGGGGCTCTATCTAGGTCAGGGGTAGGCAACCTATGGCACACATACCAAAGGCAGCACACAAGCTGATTTTTCAGTGGCACTCACACTGTCCAGGTCCTGGCCACCGGTCTGGGGGGCTCTGCATTTGCACTTAATTTAAATGAAGCTTCTTAAACATTTTAAAACACGCATTTACTTTACATACAACAATAGTTTAGTTCTATATTATAGACTTATACAAAGAGACTTTCTAAAAACATTAAAATGTATGACTGGTACCCAAAACCTTAAATTAGAGTGAATAAATGAAAACTCGGCACACCACTTCTGGCAGGTTGCCGACACCTGATCTAGGTTCTTACCTTATCAATTCATTGATCTCAAAAAATAAAAATTATGAAATGGTAACAATTTTGATTATTTCCCCTTTGATAATAGTTGTACTACTGGAATGCTACTTTTGTTGATCTTATACAGTTATAAAATATTTAAAGCCAAGCTACAGATAAGAGTCTATAATATTGATGTTGTGTGTGTAGGGGATATATACATGAATGATTCAAGTAACTGACACCTGAAATTGGACGCATTTGAAATGTATGATGTGCATAAAATGGGAAAAAGCATACAAGTAAGGTATCCTGATCCTGTGGAGATTTCACACATACTTTACTTTACCCATATAGTTAGTCTTACTAAAGTCACATAGTACAAACATTTTAAAATCCTAAATTCACTGCTAATATAAATCTGATATACCTTCAAATCATTCTATGGGACTAGAACAGGCATAAAGTGAAGAGTGTGCATACACCCCTTGTTGCTGGATAAGGACATAAGTCATAAATTTAACATAACTAAGATTTCTCATTAGGAGATGCCATTTATTTCAGTACTTCAGAAGTGTTCAGTGCAATTGAGAATCATATAAAGATATATCAGTAGTGTTTTATGAATGAATAAATTTAGGAGTTCAATCATCAAGTAGGACGACGAGAAGGAAGAAGACGTTGTCTAGAGCAGAGATTGGCAACCCTGGGTGAACTGCAGCCAGTGGGAGCTGTGACTGGCTGAGCCCGTGGATGCTTCAGACAAATGGTCTCGGCCATCAGCGGATTTCCCTGACAGGCTACGTGCCAAGGGTTGCCAACCCTTGGTCTAGAGCTTTTTGTTATATGCTGTTGTTGTAGCTGTGTCAGTCCAGGATATTAGAGAGACACCATGGGTGAGGTCATATCTTTCATTGGACCAAAGTCTATTGGTGAGACACACACTTTCGAGCTCAAACACAGCTCTTCTTCAGGTCTGGGAAATGTACTCCAAATGCCACAGCTAAACATGGGGTTTAAACAGAATGTTTAGCATAACTAGATAACACATATTTCAAGGGACTATTCAAAGTGAAGGGGTCCAGTAACACCCCTTCACTCACAGGGGAAAAAGGAAGTGTGTGTATGGGGGTCAGGGAAGAAGCAGCTGGGGAAGAGGGGTCATTAGTGGGATTATAAGATTGTTGTAATACGCCATAAATCCAGTCTCTGTTCAGTCCATGATTTTTAATGTCTAGCAAAGTTATGAATTTAAATGCCCAGGTTCATCTTTGGAAAGGGTTGAGGATGAGGACTGTAACATTCTGTACCTCATGGGAATACCCTACACCCTCATGTTCATCCTTATAATAGGATTGTGTAGTATCTAATGCAAAGTTTGTCATGTTGGGTGTCTTCAGGAGATTCACGATGTACTGAACATTGTTATGGTAATTGTTATAGGTTGCAATTTCATGTTTATAGTTAGGAGACTGAAAATGTGTCCTCATGGCTTAAAGCAACCCCGGGGAAAAAAACTCTCCAGAAGCAGAGGGGCAGTTTACACTTCATCAGGGCATGTGTGGGACAAACCCAGCCCCGTCTCACAGGAATAAAGGACACCGGCCTAGGCAACAAAGGACCTGTTGGACTCTGGAGTGAGTCACCCCCCTTCCTTTGGTAAATTTGGGACTGCAATGAAGTAATAGGTTTAAGATTAGCAGCCGTATTAGTCTGTATCCATAAATAAGATGAGGAAGACTTTGTAGCACCTTAGAGACTAACCAGTTTATTTCAGCATAAGTAATGCTCACCGGACACCAAAGGGGGGGAGGTGCAAATCCAAGAGGGAAGAAAGAGCATGATAAAAGGGAGGGACATTTGCCATGCTCTTCCTTTCTCTTCCACCTCCCTCTACAAACACCACCACCAAATAACTGAAGCGCTGATCAAAGCAGAGAGCCTGGGTGAAGCACAACCAGGCATCCTGTGGTAAGAAGCATCTAAGTTTGTAAGGGCACTGAAGTGTTAAGATCATCTTAGAATGTGTTTTGCTTTTGTTTCATTTGACCAAATCTCACTTAGATTTTAAGTGATTATAAATCCAAACATATCTTTGTAGTTAATAAATCTGTTTGTTTATTCTACCTGAAGCAGTGCATTTTGTTTGAAGCATGTCAGAGACTCCCCTTGGGATAACAAGCCTGATACATATCAATTTTGGGTTATAGTGATGAACTCATAAGCTTGCAGTAGCCAATGGGCATAACTGGACACTGCAAGATGGAGGTTCCTAGGGTTGTGTCTGGGACTGGAGATGCTGGCTAGTGTCATTTGGTTTCACAATCCAAGGAGCAACTTACATGCCAGAGGCTGTGTGTGAACAGCCCAGGAATGGGGGTTCTTACAGCAGAGCAGGGAAAGGCTGGGTTCCAGAGTCAAGGACTGGAGTGACCTATCAGATCGCCAGTCCAGATAACACCAGAGAATAATGTCATAGACTGCTACATCAGGTATTTTTCACTCTATCTCCTGTGGGTGAACAAGTCTGTCTTAACATTTTCCTGTGAGTTTATTCAAGAGCATACTGATTGTTGCTACTGGCAAATTTAGTGCACTAGATTAAGTACACCACATGTGATAGGCATGCCTAAAATCCATGAATGTGTTGTAGGAGGTGTTGATCAATGTAGCAATGGAGATATGCCTCAAGGTTTTGCATCTGTTGTTCTGGCAGGGCCTGGTCCTGCTTTGAATTGGTGTCTCCTGGTCTGTGGGGAGCTTGCTTCTGATGAGCTTGGAGAGGTTAGGGAGGTGTTTGAAGGCCAGAAGTAGTTCAGGAAGGATTTCTTTCAGGATAGGGTCCCCCTCAAGTATGGGTTGTAGTTTGATGATACCCCATATGGGTTCCAGGGTGGGGTAGTAGGTGACAACTAGAGGTGTTCATTCAGAGGGGGATTATTTCTGTATTGAAGCAGATTCTCTAGGGGTAGTGGGAGGTTGTTAATGTTGTTGGGTTTATGGAGGAAGTTGGTTGTTTCCTAGAGGAAACTGGACCTCTGTTGCATGCAGTGGTACAAAGGGGCACCACTCTGTTTGGATTCTTAGGGGCTGCTACAATAGAATGATATTTCACAAGCTTCCCATGACAGGATTGTGGGTGAGCAAACCCCTGATGTGAAGGGAGTGCAGGAGGAGCAGGTGAGGGAATCTGAAGGTGGGTCCTAGGTTTTGGAGTACTGTGGTTTACACTTGAGTACATCAACACAGAGGAAAAAACAGCAGCTCACAGTCATCAGGCTGTGGAGCTATTTCATTGTGGTTCAGATTTCTGGGTGCAGGCTGGAGCCTGGGCGCCAGGACCCTTTGGGGTGGGAGGGTCTCGGAGCTCAGGTTCCAGTCTAACCCCAGAAATCTGCACAATAGTAAAACAGCTCATCAGTCTGAGCCCCGCAAACCCAAGTTAGCTGGTATGGGCCAACTGTGAGTCTTTGTTTGTTGTGTAGACATACCCATACTGATTAGCAGACACATGTTCTACTCAGCATCACAGAAAGAGGCAAAACCATAGGATCTGCCTATAATCCTGGTTTAGGGCACAACTTCATAAAAATGGCCCTAGGACAGTATGATTAAAAGGGAGCTCTGGCAGAATCCTTTCATGCATAATGTAAGGAAGACATAGAATATGAAGCCACACAGGGCTAGCACAACAAAATTAGAGACTTCTAGTCATTTTTAATGGAAATAAAATGAAAATTTCACTGACAAAGCAGACACATATAAACATAAGGGGATTTTTCCCCTTTTCCAGTAAATTTTTAATTACCCTTCTCCACTGAGGAGAAATCAAAATTATAGAACTACATACGATTTAATAAGCCAAATAAGCCAAGTATGGCCATAATCTTATGCACAAATTGTTTGTTCACCTTTAAAGAGTTATTTTCTTTGGTCTTCTGTTTATTACAAAGCACTTTCACAGAAAAGAAGTGGAGATAGAGAGTAAACTATTCCATTATTCCACCATGTTTAAGGATCAATTCTTTGTATGCAAATTTCATGAAAAGAGATGTTTTTCTAATTGTTTTGGACAATGGTTATGTTTTTATTATAACATTACCTTCTTAATAAAAATACAAGACATTCCATCTATTCAGTAAGGGAACATTCTGCGTGCTCCGAAGATGTAGTGGTCAGTGCCTCAGTGACAGTCCAAGAATTATTCTTAATATGACACCAGAATGGTTTTAATATCAAAATGTATTGTCATGGACAATACACTGAAGAGCCATTGCTTTAATGGTCATTACACGGTACTGTTTCTCCAAGCACACCTGAATTACATAACGAATTGCTTGTCGTTTTTTAAAATATCACTTCAATAGAGGATGTGAACCATGGTAGAAATAAGATTCATAATCTTGTAGGATGAAGAATATATGATTAATAGTAGTCTTTTGCTGAGCAAATTGTTAAGAATTTACAATTGTTATGTATATAGTACAATCATTAACATTACACTAACCTTATTTAAGGTGAAAAGATTGCAAGAGAAATTTATTCAAAGACTGAATTAGGAATAGGATGTACTGCACTGAAAAAAACGTGCTATTTAGTAGCTATACAACGTTACTGGTATGAGTGATGCTTTGCAGCATGTTAAAAATGTACCTTTCATATTTAAGGCTCTGATCCAACTCCCCCTAAAAATCAATGGGAATCTTTCTGTTAAATTTGATACAAGTTTGATAGCTATATTATAAAATCGGACAGGAGCACAGAAAAGGATAACTAAGTTTGGAAGTTGCATTTAAATACAAGTGTGTCATAGCAATGCCAAATATCCCAGTTTTAATTAAAAATCCAAACAGTCACTGCATACAAAGTTGTTCTGAGAAACTCAGATACAGGAAATAAGTAGTTCCCAGCAAGGTTTTTGTTCTCTTGCTCCAGCCCCACTCCCCAGCTCTGATACCATATCAAGCTTTCCTCCCTGGCTCCAGCCCCTCTTCCCTCCCCTCACATATCCTTCCCTATGGAGCTGCTAATGGCCGTGCCATAATTCAGCTTAGCATATGTGTTCTCATTAGAAGGCAGCAAATGACAGCAGGTACACAGAAATAAAGATCATATTTCTAAAGGTTTTTCAGTATTGACAGGCCCAGTGACTGACTCTTAAAACAGAACCAGCCTGGTTAATGGCTGTGCTTACTTCTCCTCTCTCTCTGTTCTGCCAATGTGCTTCAGCCATGGCATAAGACTAGATGGTAAGAAGGGATTTTATTTTTCAGATACACCAGCATTGCCAAGCAGTAGCAATGGTTTTATGTGGTGGACACAATGGTTTTATGAGGTGGGCATTTTTCCACTACAAATAGAACTGAGACCAACAATTTGTTTCACATAATCCACCCAACAGCTTTTAGACAGCAATAGCTTCCAGTAACTTCCAGCTAGAGCTAAATTTGAATTAATAATCCCAAAGTGAAAAACCTCTATATCACACTAACAACAGTGAGGCATCCAGTTCTCTGTATTAGCATATCTAAGATTTTCTCTTATGGGTAAGGAATCATTAACTCCGTCAATAGGAAACACCTTGGTTGGTAACTGTAGACTACAGCAGTTCTGTTCTATGTGGACTGAGGATTTATCTGTAATGTTTTGATTCAATCAAAATAGGCTTTAGCATAAAATCAGTTAAGGATTTAAGTATATAAAGTATGCTTGTTTGATTTAATATACTAATAACTCACATATTAACATGTTCTGAGTTTCGTATATGAAGTAGGAGATGGATTTTTAACTTGGCTATAGTAATTCACTGCTCTACATATGTTCATTTGTTTGTATGTTTAGTTTTTCTTCAATTAGGATATGAAAATACAGAAATTGGTTACCTGGACCTTTAATCAGTTTTAAGATATGGATATTGGCTCTGTGGAGATGTCAGCTGCAGTGGACTTTGTGTAAATCATACACTGGTGAACAAAATCAGTTCATTAATCCTTCCTGACAGGTTAATTTCATTCTGTTTCTAAGTTGTCATGTTAGAACATGGAACAAATAATCAAAAACCTTTAAATCAAATACACCAAATCAAGACTAATTGAATATGTTTCATGTATGTCGATAATTAGATCCATTTTTCAAAACTTAATACGAAAGCTTGTTAAACTATAAAAAAATATGCCTTCATAGGTCTTGAAGGGCAGGAAAAAGGTTGACACTGCAATTTTACTTTTGGTAAAACATATTCCTGAAAAGTGACAATATTCACAATATAGACATGTCCACAGTCTAATATACACATTCTTCATGTTATAGAAATGCATATATACAGCCATTTACATACATTATATGAAACAATGGGATTTTTGCACTGATATTGTCATTCCATAAATTAAGAGCTTCTCAATGTACACATTCTATTTAATTAACTTGAATCATGAAATTGGGTGGGGAGGGGAGACCTACATTAATCCCCTAACCATTATTTCACCTAGATGTATGTTGATTGTCTCTCTAAGCAAATGTGGCCAGATATTTATTAAGTTACACTGAAGATCAAGAGCTATTAGTAAATTGAACGGCGCATAGTTTACAGATGGTTAATCTTCACCCTTGGATCTGATGTAATAATTCTTCTGGCACTGAATCACTGGTGGCAAATGAAAGTAAATATCATATTCTACGAGGCTGGCTATACAGGGACATTTTCTAAAATGTCCCCACCCTTGTTATTCTACAAGTGTACCAGCACCACCAATGTTGAGGCCCTATTGCAGGTAGATTGCAGCTTTTGCAGGTATTATATTTGGTCTGAGCAGAGTTGGATGATTATACTACACATGACTATAGCAGCTGGTGACTCTTCTACAGAGGGCTGCAAATGTTACTACCGTGCATGGAGTTGGACTCGTGTGAGCAGAAGTGGAAATTTAATAGAAAGTTTATCCAGTATACACACAGATAAATGTATCTGTGCTGACACCCACCCAAAAGCCTTTGTGCTACTGAAATAGTCTTGCCTTAGTATTTAATTGTAACTCATGGCAGTGCTGATTTTGTTTGACTCCGGTTAGCAGGACCAATCTTTAAAAGCAATGCTGAATTGGAATTAACCAAGTAATTGCTATTAGAGTCACTTATTTCAGATCACTGTTCCTTCTATAGCAACCCAAAGTAGTCAGTTAAATTTCTAAAAAAGAATTAGGAGTACTTGTGGCACTTTGGGCATAAGCTTTTGTGGGCTCCCTCTAAAAAGTAGATGTATTTTAAAATCAGAACAAGACTTCCCAATTCAAATGTGCTTTTTGTTTAAGAAAATACTTTTGCTCTCATAAATCCTCCCAAGTCAAGCAACTTTATTATTTCATATTCCCCTCTTCACTTTGCATATTTGACTTTAAGGAATGGAGACCCTATTGGAACAGAAAGCTAGGAATACTTGTAGCGCCTTAGAGACTAACTAGTTTATTTCAGCATAAGCTTTCATCGGATGAAGTGAGCTATAGCCCACGAAAGCTTATGCTGAAATAAACTGGTTAGTCTCTAAGGCGCTACAAGTAGTCCTCGCTTTCTTTACGGATACAGACTAACGCGGCTGCTATTCTTGAACCTATTGGAACAGTTTACCAGCAACACCAGTTTTAGCTGAACTATACATTTTACATTGGGTATAGTTTGTAATATGACCTTTGTGTCCTTTAATTGACAATGGAGTGTATGCAAAGTTCTTGATCTCACATTTCACCTTGTGCACTTCACTCACTTATATCAAATTGCATTTACATTAGGTGAAGTAATTTAAGGCGGTGTTGAAACTGAACAGACAAAAGATGCAATAATGCAACATAACCTGTCAGTTTGTAATTTAGTGGCTATAATAAGCACTTCTATTTGAGGATCTCAGTGGGTTTTACAAATATGAATGAAGCCTGATAACAGCCCTTTTAGGTAGAAATTATCCCCGAAAACTGAGGCAGAGTAATAATTCAATAAGAACCACAACCATGATTAGAACTTAGATTGCTTTGGTCTCAGTCTAGTACCCTAACTATAGGACTGTCTTTCCTCACAAATTCAGCTCTACGAAACAATTAAAATAATCCCATGCATTAAAATCATTCTACAGATGTTAATGTGTAAAACTTATTCTGAATTTCAGACAGTGCAAATATATATGTACACACACACACGAGGGGAAAAATATCCATGGGGAAACATCTCCATAGGCTAAGTTCTCACTGTTTTTTCAAGTCTTAGCTCAGTAAAAGTCTCAAGGCATGTATGAAATTAAGCAACTGCACAGGTGTACGCAGAGCAGAGTCCTTATAACAATGGCCAGGCAACACATCTTCCTGAAGTGATACAAATTATTGCATGGAACAGTGACTTGAATAAAAACGTTTTTTCAATTTAATAAAAAGATACTTATTCAAAGGATCTAGCTGTCTTTCCACATATTACATCACAATCTCAGAAGCATTAAAATAATAATTCAGGCAGGAACTTGCCCAGCCAGCCATCTACCTACCAAAAAACCCACCATCTTTCCCTTCAACATTCTGCCATATCAGTGTCTACCATGACCCATCCTTTATGGGAAATCCTGCAGCTTCAACTTCTGTTCAATGGTCCTTTTGCATTCAGATAGACTCCAGTGCCAAATAAATGTAGCATCTCTTACTAGCTTTTAATTCTGATTGCCCCTTTACAAATATTTATAATGATTGACCCTTCCTGTATGGAAGGACTTAGGGACCTAATTTTCAATGACCTCTAATTGAATGGGCTCAGTTTTTGCACCAGTAAATAATTGGCAGAGCAGTTTGTAGCTCTTGTAAATCTAACTAGCTTATTTGTGCATAATTTGTGTCAGTGCAAAACTGCACTGGCAAAAGCAGCCCCCCGCCACACACACACACACGGTACTAACTCACATGCTTAACTTAATATAAGTAAAGAATCAGGGACCGAGAGGACTGGTTGAGGCTCAACTCAAAAAAAAAAAAAAAAAAGACCATTTCTAATAAATAGATACAGAGCAAGATAGCAAGTAGTTAAAGTCTTCTTTAAACGAGAAAACGTTTGATAAATGATTTGAGTATAGACCTAGAAATCTTGTCAGTTATCCCTACCTAAACACCAGCAGACTCTGTTAATATAATTTTGAATTTCCATCTGCCCGGAGTGCATTAATATACTTATATAATGCTAGATGTAGTTCCAAATAGATTACTCAGTGGTTTTAAGATATTGAACAATCCAATCACACTGTATGTATATCAAATCTAGAAAGGCACTTATCAAACATGGGCGTGGATTTTCAATGACGTGAGTAACCATTCGTCCTCACATCCACAATATATCAACTTTCAAGGCAGTCTGGATAATCATTTGACAAGCAAAGGGCCTGATCCAGACAAAAGTTACCTACAGCCTCTTCAACAATTCTTTCATCCTGTAGTGACACCAAGAAGAAAAAATAATCTTAACAAATTCCATTTACTGTAAGATTACAATCTCTATTACATAATAATCATAATTGTAGGTTAATTGCATGGTGTTCTGATGGGTAGAGGTAAGATTGTTTGGGGGTCTTAAATATATTTCTTTTAAGTTTCACCGTAACTCTGGATTTCCTGCATTTCTGATGCTTGTTTTGAAGAGTAATTACAACATCCAGGTAATGCTTCTAAACTGAAGGTACGGATATATACTCTCAATTTAAATCCAGTTCTATCACTTAATCTGAGAATATTAGATAGACACACCCCTATGCATGCATTCAAACACTAATATAGAGATGTATAATATCCAAAATTATGTTTTCTTCATTTTTAAAGACAACTTTACCTAACTGAACAGATTTGGGGTTAATAGCATTTCATTTTCATGGTCTTACTTCAGAGTATCAGCTATATTATAGTACAGCCTTGAAACAGTGTTATTTTTCAACTTGCTGCAATTTATGCAGCATAGTACACCTTTAGATTGAGTATCACATGAAATCATATAGGCAAACAATGTGCCAATTCAAATACTAAAATAGCATATTGTCTCCCAGAGGGAACAAACACATTATCAGAGATCTGCTATACTTGCATCCCCAAACTTCATTGAGTGCACATTATTGTAAAATTAAACATAAATTTCCAAATGTAATTCAGTCCAAATATACTCAGATTAATGATAATCGTCACAAAATTCAAAGGCTAAAAATAGTTAAGAACTCAAAAGGTTATAAGGTAAGTGTAAAAAAAGATTGAAGGAAGTAATATTTATCTGGAAGTTATGCAAGAACTGCTTTTTCCCTGAATAAGACTCACATAATCTCTTGGGAAACAGCTTAAAGTTAAATTGAGGTCACATTGCGCGTGTCACAATGGAAAACTAAAACTATACAATAGAGTCTAATTAACTGATGTGTTCTCAGCATGATCAAGTTGCCTTTGTATTTCTCAAGCTCTTGTCACTACTCTTATTGCTTCCTTGATCTGGAAAATGGTAGAGTAAACGCTGTGTAAAAAACAAACGCCATTTCAAACATTTAAAAACCTTTAGGTTAGTTGTCTCCCTATGAAAAGGGGGATAGATGAACCCCAAAAATTCAGAGTTCAGATTTGGGTTAGGGTTCAGGTTTGGTCAGGATAAGCAGTCATATAGATAGATACGCACAATAGCACAACCATCTTTTAGAACTAAAGGGAATCAGGGAAGAGGAATCAACTGAAAAAATATGCTTGAAAAGGTTCCACATATACACCTAAAGAGTGCAGAGGGGTAATTGCATCCTCTGCCCCCCTGGATATGCAGTGTATTAGAAAATGCTGATCCTGAAAGCTGGAGTTGACCTCTCAAGAGCAAGGCAGCTTATAAAATTCAAGACTTCTGATCAGACATTAGTGTCAGTCCGATTCTACTCTCACTCCAGGTTTATACTGGCGGAACCCTGACTTTAGAAGAGTTATTTCCCCATTTACACTGGTGTGAAATCAGAACTTCCATCTTTAGGATATTCTAATGTCAAATCCAGACATTTCTGAACTGCTAAAAAAAAAGGTTTGTTTTGTATTCAGCACTGAGAGTGCTTAAAGAAAAGCTAAGTGGTTTAGAGTCTGACATTCAGGAGGTAGGCAATTGTTACTGAGTCTGACTAAGTTTTTGGTAACAGTTCTTTGGACCACCTTTGCTAGTTGGGTTCAGAAGGGATGAAGGTGGAAGTGTTGTAGGTAACCTATCATTTAAATTAGCTTCTGTACCAGATGACAACAGTACAGTTGTTATACCAATTTAAATAAAAGCTAGCAGAATCTTATAAGATGGACAAGGCAAGTACGCCACATTTATTGTGAATACAGTTGAGAACAAACCACAAATCCTAATTCTAGTCATGACTTCACACACACATTCATTCCTAAGAGTTCTGCGAGATTTTTAGGCTGGTAACTATAACAGTTCTATGGCTAAACCACCCTGAACACACCCGATCCCGTCTGATCTCGGAAGCTAAGCAGGGTTGGGCCTGGCTAGTACTTGGATGAGAGACCTCCTGGGAATACCAGGTGCTGTAGGCTTAACATGGGTGAGGGGCTAGCAACTCCACCCCATAAGGGAACCAATTGCTACTGAAACACCAACACCAGTTGGTGGCCCATACACTGGCTGGGGGATGACGGGCAAAGAGAGAGAGAACTATAACAGTTACTCGTGCCAAGTTACTGGCCAGGTAAATTGGACTCGAGGTGGAGCTGAGCCTTTGTCCGATGCCATAAGATGCTCCCAGAGGTGGTTGCAGAACCAGACTCAACATCTTATTTTGACTCAGGTCTTATAGAGATTTTCTCCCATGCAAGCCTATGGAGTATGGTTTGTCAGGCAGCTGTAACCTTTGATGAGATAATCAACATGCAGCCCCCACATGACGCCTGGGGGGTTATCCTGTGTATCTTAGTTCTTCAGCCATTTGGCCCTCTTGTCCGGTGATAACGGCGGAAGTTCCAGCTTGCCCTTCAGGGTCGCTTGATCACTTTCATTTTGCAATTCTTCGGCCCAACAATGTGAGAGGTTGTAACACTTAGGTGGGTTACGGATACCCCTTTCATCTCCTGTTTTCCCATGCATACATTTAAACACACACTCTCAGTCTCTATATCTTTTACATCTACTTCCTACTTTTCCCTTAATTATCATCCTTCCTTTACATCCATCTTCTAACACTTTCACTACATCTATGAACATAATAAAATATTCAAGGAAGGTCTAGCCCTTCTTCAAAGCAACAATAACTATTTAATAAGGCTTTTATTTTTTCCTTTTTTGATTTAGCTATTTCAATTCTGGCTAACAGTCCTACTGACACAGGATTGGCCAATCTCCTAATACTAGGGGGATGGCCTTGCAGCTATTAAAAGGAATAGATTTAACCCAAGCATGGTTCTAGTGGGAAGAAATAGAACCTCGGTCCTAGAGCTGGCCAAGAAATGGACAGAATGCAGTGGGAACATTTTGGTGTTTCTGAAATGAAAAATGTTCTCCAGTCTTCTAGGCTCCAAGTCATCAGCTGCCTGCTTAGCATGCTTCCAAGTATGTGACGAGCTTGGTTGTTTAGGAACCAGGAAGCTCCCTGCCAGGTGGGCTGCTGAACAGCCTGGGAGCCCAGGCTGTGAGAGGGGAGATTGTGTGGGCAGGAAACCAGGCAGGTTTGTCAGAAACCTGCTGGCTTCCATCAGAGTTCACTTAAATCAATAGGTTTCCATGGAATGTTTAGATTCCAAACCAACATTTCCCAAAGGAGAAAAAACTGCACATGCACAGGAGACTGGCTAGTGGGCTTCTAAGATGCAGGAGAGTCATAGAGCTGGGAATGACTCTACAACAGAAAATTGGAATTTTCCTATGGAAAATGTTAGTTTTGTGGAGAGTGAGTTTCCCATTGGAAAATCATTCAGACAGAAAATTCACAACCAGCTGTAGGAGGGAGAATAGAGCTGGTTTATAATAAAGAGGTGATGCAGAAATGGATTTTCAGGAGATCCATAAAAAACCCACCCATGTTGCACATTTTCCCCACCTTCAAGTGTGTTAAAATTTTCATCCAGTTGCTATCAGCCAAATAGAAGCTAAATGGATAAACACATCTAATATCCTCAGATGTACCATGTCCTGACTTAAAAAAAATCTGAGATGTGGGTATCACTAGAAAAGTACAGAGCATTTCTGTAGATCTGGTCTTGTAAAGTCTGTCAGTTCATCTCGGAAGACACTCTTTTGTACTGGAAATTTCCAGCAGAAGCATGCAGACCCTGACAGAATGGGACTGCGCCTTTCAGTGCTAGCTACTGGAAGTACTGGATTTATTTTCAAAAGTATTTTCCTTAGCAGGACACACTATTGTAGGGGAATGTTAATGCAATATAAACCTTATTTATGTCTAGGTCACTGACTCATCTCCAGCCCACATTTGATGCAAGTGACCATAGAACAATACTATCTAACAGCTGCTATGTGGCCTGTGTGAAATGAGTGGTCTCTGTCCAGTTGAGAGTGGCAGGTGACTGAACCACAGCTGACAATACTTGCTGTTGTAGCAGTGAGGACAATGATTAGTAGGGATGGAGACAGACCTACTGTCTCACTTCAGTTGGTACCTTCTCCATTTCATGTTTCCAACACTGCATAGAAGAACATGCACTGCAGCACTCTTAACTCCCACTTGTGACTTCCCCCAACCCTGCAGTAGCCTCTCCTTTGATTCAACCTATCACCCTTATTTGCTTTCAAATGCCTCCTTAAATCTCACTTCTCCTGGTTCTCTTTGCTAGTTTTACCAGATATAACCCACTTCTCTCTCATGTAACCAGATTGTGAAAAAAGAAACACATGTAAAAAAATAATTACAGTTCTCCTCCCCCCACCTAGTTTTCCTGTTGTCTTCACTAGCAACTCACTCCACTATCTGTGGATTATTGGTATGACTTCAGGCATGAACCTCCACCACTGAAGTCAATGAAAATTTTGTCATCATTGATTTCAACAGGAGCAGGTTTGGAGACTTAGGGACTGATTCTCCTAGGCAAATGGTACTGCCTATTCCCACTGCTATCAGTGAGAGCTGAAGCACACAGTACCCTGCAAATTCAGGTGCTTAGATTCTAAACTCTTGGGCAGAAGCCAGGAGTGAAATCTAGGTCCCATGGAAGTTAGAGAGTTTCAACATTGTCTTCAATGAGACCAGGAACTGACCCCAGGCTTGTTTGTCTATAAAGCCCCATGCACCATATAAAAAAAGGCAGGAAAGCTAATCATGACTAACTTCTTAAGTTGAATTCTGGATACTAATCAAATACTTGTGACTGAAGGACTGATTTGTTTTATATGGACACCTTATCACAGAAAAATCCCCAAACCACATATTGAACAACGGAACTGAGCACACTCATTTTAAAACATGATTTTTTATGATCATAACGGTTGGATGACTTTGAGTTTAACATGATAAATTATTGGAGAACTAGACAAGTTATGCTGTTAACTAGAGTACGACGTCAAAGCACTTCAGGATCAAGCCAGCTGCACGATGTTCCAGCAACACCTATCTGAAAAACTCTAACTTGCCTGATAACATCATCGACATTCACAAACACTGGGATCAATTTAAAAATACTATTCACAGTGTATGTGCTGAAACTAGAGTATATTCTACTCATTGGCACAGAACTGGTTTGATGAAAGCTAGGAAACTAATATTAATTCAATAGAAAAGAACTGCATTCGGTAACTGACAAAATGATTCGTCTAACCAATGAAAACATGAGGCTTATCACCTGCTCAAAACCGAAGTCCAAAGGAGGCTACATGACATAAAAAACAGTGGTGGCAAGAGAAGGCCTCTGAGATGTTGGGGTTCATAGACAAGGCTGACATGACAAGCTTCTGTTAAGCAAAAAGAGCTATATATGGGCCATGCTCCAAAGGCCCAAACCCCTTTACATTTCAAAGATGGCTGTCAACCAGCATTGACACAAAAATTGAATCCAGGATCCATTGCGTTAGTACATCTTTCAGAAGGCTACTTGAATGAGTCTTCAATGACAGCGATCTGCAAACAGGCAGCAAGATCTTGGTTTACAAGGCAGTTGCCATCTCCATCCTTCTCTACAGGTGAGACCTGGGCAACCTACAGATGACATCTATGGTGGCTGGGGTAGTTCCACCAATGCTGCTTTGGGAGGATTCTCGGGATCAGCTGGGAAGACCGGCACACTAACATCAGTGTTCTCTCTGCAGCCATCAGCAGGATTATAGAGGCGCAGGTCATAAAACACCAACTCTGCTGGACTAGCCAATGTACGTATGCCTGGCACTCACCTCCCGAAGCAAGTACTCTTTTCTGTTAAGTCAGGGAAGAAGGTCTTGCAGAGGGCAGCAGAAGTGCTTCAGAGACACACCAAAAGTAAACCTTAAAAGCGGAGTGTAGTGAGGTTGCTGCCCCACTCCAGCAAAAAGGGGTTAAAACAGTCCTTTGCAGGGCTGTAGCATTGGAAAGGCAGCCCAGTAGAGGGCTGCAACAGAAGGCAGCTGAGGGCGGAGCAGTCACAGATGTAGCTAGGTCAATTAGGGCCCAGCTGGCCCTGATAAAAAGGGCTCAGAGTTTAGAGCTCAGAGAGAGAGTCTCCTTTGGCTACAGCAGCAGACAGGCCTGGCTGCTGGGGAAGCTTGATAGGGTACCTAGAGTGGAGCAGGGCTGGGACAAGGCAAGAGGAGCTGGGAAAGCTCTGGCCTGGAAACCCCCAGGCTGCAGGGCCTAGGGGATGGACCAACAAAGGGTACTTGGGTTACGGGGGCAGCCCCTTGCTAGAGGCAGAGGCAGCAGGCCGAACCCTCCTTGCCGGTGATGAGTGGCAATTATACTGCAGTCTGCCTCAGTGATCGGGGGTAAGTGGTGACTGGCAGTTGCCTAGACTGAGGCAATGTAGGGATAGGGTGTGGGGGTTCCCCAGGGAGAGAAGACCCTGAGACTGTGGGGGTACTGCAGAGGTGCAGCACCCCAGGTAAGAGGCACTGAGGCCTGGGAGGGACATGGGGCTGAGTGCAAGCAGGACTACGGCCTGCAGAGGGCACTCCAGACGCTGGAAAGAGCTAATTCCCCGGACAGACCAGTAGGAGGTGCCGCGGGGTGAGTTGCTGCTCTGCTACAGGGAGGCATCAACCCCGCAAACTGTGAGGGCTCGGCATGGAACAGAACACAGTGGCACCACACCATACACCAAGCCCCAGCTCACTCTGATATGCTTATGAGACAGAAGCAACAAAGTAGGAAAGAAAGTCCAGCTAACAACTATGTCTCCTCCAAGATTACACCTGTTTCTTGTGGGGAAAATCTGCAGGGCACAAATCGGACTCCTCAGCCACTTAAAAACCCCACCAATGAACCCCCTTGGCAGACATCACCTTCTCATTGAGGTATAGATGAAGAAATAGCTGTTAATGCTTTCTGAGGTTAAAAAACACACATACACTGCCACAAATAGATTGTGTATAAGTCATTTATAACCTAATGAACTGATTCAGGATAGATTTAAACAATAACATTATTTTCATCTACTTTGTTATAAAGGTATGTTCTTAAAAGGATCCATGCATTGATTTGACCTTTTACACAATAAATATTGCTACATGTATGTCACTGTAGTATGCAGGTGATTACTACAGTAATAATTACTGAGACAAAAAAAGTAACTGGCCATGACTTAATGTCACTTGTAATCTGTATTCTTAGTAAACCATGCATTATTGGACTCCTAAAAGTCCAATTTTTTGCCCATGGTTTTCTTATTACAGCTAAGAATTGCACAAGTGAATACTGTTACTGTCAATATGACCTTGTTAATCCAGGCTTGGTCTATTTAAAAATGCCTCCAATAACTGTCTTTCTACATGCGTTCAGTGCAGGGATAAAAGCATTCAGCATAATTCATTCCCTATACTGTCATCTACATATTAATAAGGCTAAAAATTGCAGACATAAACTGACAAGAATTTATCATTAATACAATTTCAATGTGATGTACTGTATATTGCACAAAATTTGGGGCTCTTAGTGAAGGGCTCCAATCAGGATATTGGGTTGGCAACAGTATGCCCCTGTTACTCCTGAAGAAAGTCTAGGTAGATAGTGACATGTAATCACACAAGTGAAATAGACAAAGATGAGCCCAGAATCTGTATAAAATGACAGCTAAAGCACCATGCACCCTACGAACGTGTTGCCAATTCTGGATGCAATTTCCAGGTATGCAAAAAATGCAGAAGATTTAATACATTTTCATGAAGAGAACATCCTTTTTTACTTCACATCAAATTAACAAAAGTATTCCTTAAATAGGTACATTACATTGTTTATGATAATGGAAAGAAAATCTTTGTAGTCTTACAGGTGAATTAGGCAGCCTGGGCCTCTCTATATAGTAGATGGAGAAAGGTAAAACCATTTACTGACAATTTTTGAAACATGAGGCTACAGCCGGTCAGAAAACACAGTTTTAATCCCACAGGAGACTGATGTTTCCATGTTAGTTTTCATCCTGAACTGGGGTGAAAAGTTAAAATATTCAAATTCCGACAAAAATGGAAAAATTTGAAATTTTTGATCAAACAAATATTTCAAGCAGATTTCACATCTTTAAAATAAAATTTAAGTTATGTTTTAAACTGAAATGTCAATTTGAAATGAAGAGTTTGGGTTCAAAACACCACTTCAGAAAAATCAAATTTCATTGAGATCAATGCTTTCCGATAGAAAATTTCGGTTTCAATTAGACCCATTTTCCAACAGAAAGTTTTGTTGGGAAAAATTTTGACTAGCTCTATTTGGGGGTGTAATGGGTTCACTCACCATTCTGGCACCTCCTGCTTCTTGACTTGGGAATTATCACTATCTGGCCGTGCACCCTCTTCAGGTGGTGCCTCACTGCCATCACTCCTGCTCCAGGACCCACATCTCTCCAAGGACCACATCATCCTCTTCAGCAACACAGCCCTCCAGTAATGTCACACACTGTGCTCCCCACCCCCAGTGAACCTGCCATCCACTGTTCAGCCACTTCCCATTGTGGCTACTACAGTAAGTTTTCTAGCCACATCCTCTTCACCCTTGCCTCAGGGAAATCCCAGCAGCCAGCCAAGAGCTATCTCCCATTCCCCTGGTTCCTGCTCACAGCACTCCTCTGTCCAGGGTGCTGGCAGTTCATTCACCCCTCCAGAGACACAGTCCTTCCTCTCTGAGCTCCCAGCAGGTAACTACATTCCTCTGCCCCATCTCTTTTCATTTGGACCTGCTTGGCCCTGATTGGCTGCTCCCTTCAGCCCTTCTCTGATTGGCTGCCTCCAGCACAGCCTTCCTAGGGCTGCTTTTAACCCAACCTCCCCCCCCCCTTTTTTTTTTTGCCAGGGAGCGGGATAAAGTGGAATAAAGAACACACTTGTGTGTGCCAAATTTCACCTCAGGCCCAATGTCTATGTCTGAAGTATGAATAGATATTGCTGAGAACAATACCCAGTTAATCATGGCATCTCAATGATAGAGCTGTAATAGTGGGGTTTTTTTTGTATTCCTTTCAGGATTTTGTGTTGCTTTTGGGAAGTGGGTGGGGATATTTCAGGGTGTTGTAGTCCTTCTGCAGGCAACACTGAGATGGGAAGACTGGTAACTAATTAAAAGCAACTCACAGCATTGGATGCCGAGGAAACAACATGATAAAAGGTGTGTGATGGGAAGAACTCCTTTATGAAAAAACTCCATTGAAAGGCTGACCTCATTAAGGCTGGTGGGTGTGCTTAGCCACCCTGCATTCAGACAAAATGGAAGAAGCATTTAAGATGATTTATGGGGTGAGATGGATGGAGACAATGGAAGACAATACTGTTTGAAAAATCCAGTGAAGCAGCTTGTAGTGTGTCTGTGACAAGAAACACAGGGAGAACTTCTTGGGGCACAGAACTGACTGGAAAACAGGCTGGGACTTCTGAAGAAGGAAACTGGAAAGTTCCTGGGCAGTGTTTCAGAAACAGGACTTTGGGTACATTTTTTGTAAATAAACAGGATTGAACCATGATATATTTATAATCAATTTTCCCTTTTTATCAGAAAAAAATCCAGTAGTGTCCCAAATATTGGCCAATCACTCAGCCCAAGGGACAACAGTACTATAAGGCAGAGGCTGACAACCTTTCTAGCCTACTGTACCTTTGACGAGTCTAATTTGTCTTGTGTACCTGTAGCAGGGCAGTCACCCCACTCCGGCCCTGAATGAGTTGAAAGCAGCCCTGGGGAGAGCTGGGGAGGGGGAAAATCAGCTAGGCAGATTCGGGAAGCAGTCACAGGTGGGCCACACCCTAATCAGGTCACAGCTGGCCCTTATAAAAGGGCAGTGAGCCAGGCATTCAGTCAGTCTCTCTGGCTGTGAGGAGATGACCTAGCTTCTGGGGAGAAAAGGGTACCTGGAGTGGAGCAGTGCTGGGGAATAGGGCAAGAGGAGCTAGGGAGCTCCATCCTGGCAACTCCACAGGCTGTAGGGCCTTGTTCAAAGCCTACAGAGGTTCTTGGGCTGCAGAGGGGTATCCTATGGCTAGGCAGAGGCAGCAGGTCCTACGCCCCCCTTGCCAAAGATGAATAGCCATTACAGACTGCAGTCTGCCCCAGTGAGTGGAGGGGCTAGATGATGACTAGCAGTAGCCACTGATGCAAAGTGGGATTAGAGGGTTGGGGGTTCCCCTGGAGGGAAGACCCAGGGTTTTGGGTTACTTCCCTGGGCAGAACCCCAGGGCAAAGGGCACTGGGGTCTGGGAGGGACATGGGGCCAGTGACAGGTGAGCCACTGACCTGCAGAGGGTGCTCCAAGACTGGGAAAAGAATTAATTCCCAGATGACCAGCAAGAGGTGCCACTACAGTATCCCCAAGTTTCACCTCATTTAAAAACTACTTGCTTACAAAATTAGACATAAAAATACAAAAATGTCACAGCACACTATTACTGGAAAATTGCTTACTTTCTCATTTTTACCATATAATTATAAATCAATTGGAATGTAAATATTGTACTTACATTTCAGTGTATAATATAGAGAGCAGTATAAACAAGTCATGGTCTATATGAAATTTTAACTTGTACTGACTTTGCTGGTGCTTTTTATGTAGCCAGTTGTAAAACTAGTCAAATATCTAGATGAGGTAATGTACCCCCTGGAAGAGCTCTGCCTAACCCCAGAGGTATGCATACCCCGGGGTTGAGAACCACTGCCATAAGGAAGCCACTGACATCACCCAAATTCTGCACTTGCCTGGTCCTAGTATTGCCCTGGATTTGAGGGGTGTGTGTCTCAGAATGTAATCAAGAATTGCAACCATATTATGTGCACTCGGCAAACATGGATAATAAAATGAAACATCGCATAGTTAAGGGTTAATTTGAAAGCAGGCTTTTAAAGGCAAGATCAGAACTAGCTGGCAGTTTCTGCTAATCAGAATGAGAGGAGGGGAAAGCAAAGTCAACAACTCAGACTGAAAACCTTGGTGGACAGAAACCTTGGATTTGGGTGCCTTGATCTAGAAGTATTATTATAATTAAGATTGTTAGGAAGGCTTGTTGATAAGTAGTTTACTGAAAGTTAGGAAAAGTGGTGATTTAGTAGGGGTCACTATGATCTATGTGCTTTGTAGAAGTTAGTTATAAAAGATTAGCTAATACAGTGTACTTAGAGCACTCATCTGAAGCGACTTTTTTTCTGACACTTTTACTCCCCAGCAGGGAGGCATTTGGCCAGCACTGACCCGATGTTGATTACTCAATACCATTTCAGATGTTACATAAATAACTGGTATATTCTAAACCAATTGCTTATGTCTGTGTGTGCTTAAATCTAATAAACTGCAGTTTTAGCAAGAGCATGCTTACTTGCATTAATCTTTATCAAATGGAATTGCTGTGCTCCCATTGATTTATTCCTGACACTGCCTGAAGTGAAACAGTTAAGCCCTGGGTAACACTACCATGAATTAGAGCAGCACAAAAGCTGCCCTAATGGATATTATTAAGGTAAAACTGCTAAGTGACCTTACCTCAGGCGAGAACCAGAGTACTGAAGGGGAGCTCCACCATAACCACTCCATCCCTTAGCACCTCTGAGATTGGAGTATTGGGAGTGGAATGTCCAGCATAAGATACCCCCCTCACCAGCTTTATGCTATGAAGATGTTCTCCTCCATGGAGGGAATTTTCCACTGGAGAGTTACAGGCAGAATCCAGACCCTTTACACAAATTGAGTGGCCCAAAGAGGTGAGTGCATAATGGAGAATCTGGGGCTCTGGTTTCAGGAAGCCTAATTCCATTTTTTCTGAGCCAAGTCCAGCCATGGACTGCTAGCAGACTCGTTGTGCCCGTGACTAATATCTGAATATTAAAATAGGTGTGGGTGGCTTACTGTGTCTTAATGTATGTTTAAAAAAAAACTTTTCTCACTGTAATGGTCAGAAATTTACCACCAGCAGGGCAAGATCCCAATCAGAAAGTATATAAATATGATACATATCCTCTTACTCTCTTCTCTGAAGCAGAAAAAAATAAGTTTTTCATGCAGAAATGTTACTCTATTGTCACCCTTCTCTCAGATTTCCCTTTGTATTCAAATGTGCCTGGTAAGTAGGCTGGATGAGCTAACCAACTGCATCCTACCACACACATTTCTGAAAGGCAGACATATAATAGCCAATAGTGGGAACAAATTCATCATGAGGCACATTATTTTGGTGCATCATAAATATTACTTAATTATACCTCTTGGTATTACTGGGAGGTAGATAGGGAAAATCGAGGTAAAGAGATTAAAGGACAGATTCTGATACCCTTATTAATCTTGAGGAGACCCTTATTCCTAAGGAGCCCCATAGGCGTCAATCTGGCTCTTAAGTACTTGCCCAACACCACAAAGGCTAAAAACATAAAAAGCAGCCCTTCTGGGTCAGACCAATGGCCCATATAACCCAGTATTCTGTCTTCTTACAGTGGCCAGTGTCAGAGGAAATATACAGAACAGGGCAATTTATTGAGTACCCATCCCCTGTTGTCCAGCCTCAGCTCCTGGCAGTCACAGGTTTAGCGACACCCAGAGCATGGGGTTGTGTCCCTGACTGTCTTGACTAATAATCATTGATGAACCTATCCTCCATGAATTTATCTAATTCTTTTTTTAACCCAGTTATACTTTTGGCCTTCACAACACCCCATGATAATGAGTTCCACAGGTTGACTGGGCAGCGTATGTCAAAGTAATTCCTTATGTATATTTTAAACCTGCTGCCTATATATTTCATTGGGTAACCCCTGGTTCATGTGTTATGTGAAAGGGTAAATAACATTTCCTTATTCACATTCTCCATATCATTCATGATTTTATAGATCTGGATCATGCCCCTCCTCTCCCACCCCCTCATCTCATTTCTGAGCTGAACTGTCCCAGTCTTTTTAATCTTTCCTTATATGGAATCTTTTCCTTATTCCTAACTATTTTTGTTGCCCTTCTCTGTACCTTTTCCAATTCTACTATATCTTTTTTGAAATGGAGTGACCAGAACTGCATGTAATACTCAAGGTTTCGGTGTACCATGGATTTATATGTATAGCTGGTGTTGTTTTTCCAATGTGAATTTCTTTGCATTTATCAACACTGAATTTCATCTTCCATTTTGTTGCCCAGTCACCCAATTTTGTGAAATCCCTTTCTATTTCATTGCAGTCAGGTTTGGACTTAACTATCTTGAGTAATTTTGTATCATCTGCAAACTTTGCCCCCTCACTGTTTACTCCTTTTTCTAGATCATTTATTAATATGTTGAACAGCATTCATTCCACTACAGATCCTTGGGGGATCCTGCTGTTTACCTCTCTCCACTGTGAAAACTGACCATTTATTCCTACCCTTTATTTCCTGTCTTTTAACTAGTTACTGATACATGTGAGGACCTTCTCTCTTAGCCCTACTTTGCTTAAGAGCCTTTGAGGGACCTTGTCAAAGGTTTTCTGAAAAACCAAGTACACTGGATCACCCTTGTTTACACCCTCAAAGAATTTAATAGGTTAGTGAGGTACAATTTCCCCTTACAGAAGTCTTTTTGACTCTTCCCCTACAAACAATTTTCATCTATGTGTCTGATAATTCACTACAGTGCCAACCAATTTGCCTGATACTGATGTTAGGTTTACCAGCTGTAATTACCAGGATCACCTCTGAATCTATTTTTGTTTTAAATCAGCCCTACATTAGCTATCTGTCAATCATCTGGTACTGAGACTGATTAAAGCAATACATTATATATCACAGTTAGTAGTTCTCCAATTTCAAATTTGAAGTTACTTCAGAACTCTTGGGTGAATATCATTTGGTCCTGTTGTGCAGTTAACAAAGGAATTCCTGGCTCACAGACCTATAAGCTAAACCAGCATTACTGTTCATCTCCCCACTTTGATGTGATTTAATGTAATGCCTACAGAGGTGTAACACTGAAGTCCTACCATACAATAATCTGATGGTTGTATCATCGATAGTGACTATGTAGCACTGGAATTAAATTCCAGGTTTGAGTCAATCTGGAACTGTCTTGATATGCAAGGGGAGCTGGACAATCAACTGTTCTGTTTATTTCCATATATAATAGCTCCATACAGTCTACTCATTTGTATGGAAGGATCATTTGAGTCCTCTTATCGAGGCCTCTGGATGCCTGTTCTGATGAATTCAAGCAGCATTGATTTATTACATGAAAAACCTCCTATTCCAATAGTACAAAGAATCAATCTTTTGCCAGCCTACCCTGCTGGTGCATTTACTTTCCCTGCACAAAGTTTCTCTGCAGATATTTTTCAACTTCATCAAATGATAGGGGAAAGAGTTTACTGCAAGTTTCAGCACATGCTTAGAGCGGACTGATAATTGGCTTAAGGAGACAGAACACTTTTCCCTTTTATGTCAGAGAATCTGGGTTAGTATATATTTATATAGGTGTCATTTTTGTACGCATAAGTGACAGCAGAAGCTCCAGCTATCATGTTATAAACTTGAGAGCCCAATTAGTAATTTTGAGACGTTTCACTCCACTTGCGACTATCTTACCTTTCTGAAAGTGCCTATTCTAAGCAAAAATGTCACAGCATTTGAAGAATCTGGGCAAGTTGCCCCACATGGCAATGTGAAGATCAATGTTGAGGTCAGAGCAGCTCCGGAGCCAAGTGCAGCTGGAAGAAATCTATTCAGTCCCAACACACCGCCCTTTCTTCTTCCTCCCATCACTCTTTTCCTTAGTGCTCTGTTTCCCAAACCTTCCTTCTTTAAAGCTGGAAAAGCCAAAGGTTACTAGTAAACATATCACACTACGGACTGAGCACCAGTGTTCTAGAGCAGTGTTTCTCAACCTATTTATCATTGTGTGGTCCACAAAGTGTTACCTGCTACATGTGAAGACTTTCCCTCTTATTCCATGACTGTCTACTTTGCTTAAGAGCCTTTGGTGAAGGACCTTGTCAAAGGCTTTCTGAAAGTCCAAGTACACTGAATCGCACTTGTTTACACCCTCAAAGTTTAATAAATTAGTGAGGCACAAATTCCCCTTACAATAGCCTTGTTGACTCTTCCCCAACAAATCAGTTTCATCTATAGGGCCCGCAGCCTTAGCACACAGTTGAGCTGGGCTGCAGCTGTGTGCTAATTGGGCCACCTGCAGGCCGTGGTTTGAGAACCACTGTTCTAGAAAGATATTTTGATTAACCAAGAGTTCTCCCCTGAGTTTTCCAGGTACTTATCATAGAATCATAGACTATCAGGGTTGGAAGGGACCTCAGGAGGTCATCTAGTCCAACCCCCTGCTCAAAGCAGGACTTAGTATAAAACACCCTATCTTGCTGACAAATGTCTTGTCAACTTCTCTCTACTGTTCTCTTTTTAACAAATATTGGCACTCGATTGGGACTCAGGAAATCTGTACTCTATTCCAGCTCAGCCACTGGCTTGCTGGGTGATCTTGGGCCCATTTCACCTCCCTGAGTCTCAGTTTTCCCATCTGTATAATAGGGAAATGATGCTTACATTATTTTTAAAGCATTGAGATCTACTGATGAAAAGTGATGTATTAAGAGCTAGGTATCATAAATAGATAATGAGTAAGTGCAGTATAGATACAATAGTTAGTACTGTCCTAAAAGATGGACAAAGTACTGCAAAGTACGTGTCATGTAGTGCTTTGCAGACTTCCTGTCTCTTCTAGACATAGGTTTATTTGGCATTTATGCAATAAATGTCAGAGGAACATGGTTGTGTACCTTGCAGCAGTGTAAATAGCAGAACATTCAGCCTAAACCACTGTCTATTTTAAGGTACCGCACCCACCGTTAAGAAATTAAACGGTCCCCAAAAAATAAAAAAATCCTTCACAGACTGGTAAGAAGCAATTAGGTGGACTAATATATTGAGTCAGAAAAGGGGTATTCTAAAGGAATCACAACCCCTTTTCTGTTTCCCTAAAATGGGTCAGACATTTAAAATTTAAAATATTGTATCTTAATATTTTCTTTGCTACACTGTATTATTTTTTAGTTCACATGAGTGATACTGACTTGCCCTCAAAATGATTTCTATGTCATTTGTTCATGGAAACTGTCCAGTGAAAAGTGGAATAGTATGAAGACATACTTATTTTCTAAAATTTACATCTTAGCATCTTTAGCTCCTCCTCCATATCTCCTTTCATTTAGTATAAAGCAAAAATTAGGCATTAGCTTTATCTTCAATAGTCTAGTAAATCTGTAATTTATTTTATACTTAGAGTGGCTTTTTCAGTAACACAAATTGTTTTTATGGTGTAGAAGTCAAAATACCAATCAAAAAATAAAATTACTTTTAACTGCAAACTTCTTTCAAACTGCATAGCTTGAAGAGTTCACTCACATTCAACAATAGGCACGATTGTTGGTTTGAGTTCCAGTCCCAACACAGTGCTGTGTGCTCTACAGATCTGCAAACGCTGGATTGCTTGCAGTCTAAGTTATAGGTAGAGACATTAGAGTCCAAATGGCATATGTTAATCCTTAGGTAACAGCTTGAGATACTTCCCTTTACTACATTTTCCGAACTTTGCACAGAACTTAATCTTAGCCACACAGATTCCACTAAAGTCAGTGACTTGCTTTGAACATGAAGGTACTTAATGTGCACACATGCTAAAAGGTTGAGTTATATAAAATAATACATATTAAGCAATGCATTTTTCACACCCATGATTTGTCAAGAGAACCCAAATGGACTGAACACTAGGTCACAAGCCAGGAATTCCACAATACTAATCCTTTCTCTACCACTGAGTCCCTCTGTGGCTTTAGGAAAGTCACAGTGTCCCTAGATCAAGTTTCCCTACAATCTACACTGGTGCAGATACCTTTGCAGAGGGTGGTTTAAATGCAACAGGAGAAGATTGCAGCAATGCAATGCCCACTGTGGGATGGGGGAAGAAGGTACGAGGATAGGAGGGAAAAGGGGAAAATCCACAGGCAGGCAACACATCTCCCATTTGAGCAGCACAGTCCTAGAAAGGGGCAAGACCAGCAACTCCTCCCATTTTCTCTTCATGCACAGCTTCTATAAAACCTTGGGGAAAGAAAGCTGTTGTCCCCAAGCAGAGCAACCATGGGAGGATGATGGTGAAAGTACTGTCTGTCCTTCTTTAAAGAGGTGAATATTCCAGGGTGGTCAGGCTAGACTCATATAACTAGTTGCAGCTTGTGCCTTCTTATGCCAAAGAGGATGAACCGGGGCCCTGTCTTCTCAGTGTCTGTTAAATGGGAATGATAGTAATGATTTATTTCATGGGGATGTTCTAAGAGTCAACTAACAGGTCTCAAATAGGTAAATTGCTACAGATGTCCTAAGTGCTATCTTCATTATCATGAACACTGTCAAGTATCTTCTTAGTAGTCAGAGGATCATCCTGCCTCATGCTGCAATAGCTACTCCCACACTTTTTCTTTTTTTCTTTTTTTATTTATTTATTTTTGTGAGGAGATAAAACAGAAGAATCCAGTGGTCTCAGTCTTGTTTTTTGGAGACATGTGGAACAAATTCTTCTAAAGGCAACTCACTTTTTTTCTATCTTTCTTTAGCAGTTTTCAGCACAATCAGCAATGACCCACACACACATATGTTCCACCCAAAGATATGTTGGGTGTCTTTTAAGCAGGACTCAGATCTTTTGTCTATGTGAAAAAAAAATCCAACAGGGAACAGGAAATACCCTGACATTCTTCCTATGGGGTTTCCACCTGACTCTTCTGTTGGTGGGTGGGGCCTGTCCCACTACTAAATAAGCAGGACATTCAGCAGATACGCTGAAATCCCCACATTGTTGGAACTGAAGACTAAAGTTCTTCAGAGAATGTTTCCCCTGAAACCACATTCCACCCACCTAAATGCACATTCCACAGCTCAATCTGCACTAACATTCTTGTTGATTCCCTCTTTGTTTCTCAGATGAGGTCAATGCAACCTCAACTCTCTCACTCAAGCCTAACCTATCCCCAGGTGGATTTCCAGAATCTCGGCAGAGGGGGAAAGAGAAGTGAGATGCCACCGTGACAGCTGAATCCCTTCAGTGACTTCTTGCTGGCTGCCCACTAGTCTTGGAGCCTTCTGCCAGCAGTCAGGGAGGGGACACTTTGGCCACAGACTGCTCCAGTGCTTCACTCCATTATACTGTCAGGTGTCCTCCAAAGTTTGTACACCTCCATGTCAGCTTCATCTCTATTCCAGCTGGTATCACTTGCAAGGCATCCATAGAATCATAGAATATTAGGGTTGGAAGGGACCTCTGGAGTATCCAGTATAACAACAGACAAGCAAAACAACTCCGACTTCAGATGCTGCCATTCAGCTCCGCTCCCAAAAACAAGGAGCAAACTGTGATGGATCTCAAGCCAAAACAAAATACAAAATATACATTTTTCATATTTAAAATGAAAAATAGATCATCAAGCGGCAAGAAATGCTGGCAGTGCACTGTCTCACATTCATTTAACACAGAAGAAATTAAATAAAACCACACGAAGATCTCGGGGGCGGGGGGGGGGACAAACCACCAAATCTTGGAAACTTGCCAAACAGCTTTTCACTTTTTAATTTTGATTTGTACCAGCCTGCTGTGCTGAGGAGAATTCATAGGTAAGGAAGAGTCATACTGCTGGAGGTTTTGTTGTTCAGGGACCTTTCCCCCCCTCTTTTCGGTTTTGGTGATAAAATTCAAAAGCTAATAAAATCAGACAGATTATAGCAGCATTGATAAATGGCCACGTCTGGATTTCCTGTCTGGAGACCAGAGCAGAGAAAGAGATGAGGCAGTCAGTCAGAGAAAGAAAAGGAACATCCAGCAGATGGATTATGTCTGGCTGCTCCCTTTATTAATACTGATCTGTATCAGAGCAGTGATGAATACAGGGAAGCACTCAGAAATACTAATGGCTTCACCCTTTAAATACTAATTTCTAGCCTTCTCTCCCATTTAAGATTAAAAGTGCTCTCTGATCTTGTCATTGATGGAAATGGTTATAATGAAGAGGCAGGGCTCTTGGGAAGAAAGAATATACTAGATTTAATGAAAAATATTAAAATCAGCTTTATATACAGAAAAGTTGTGCACTAGAATCATAGAACATTGGGACAAACTGTGTTACCCTGAAGCAATTTATAGTTTTTTTATGCAGTTTCAAAAATCCTTAAAATCTTTTTTAAATCTTGACACTTAGGAACTTATCAAAATTGCTGTTTTGATTAAACACATAGATACATTTAAAACATAAAAGATGAGCTGTGTTAGGATTCAACAGAAGCACAATTAATTAAACTAGCACAAGTGCTTCACTGACGCTAAGGTTATTTCAGCATTATCATGGTAAATTTTATATCAAAATTTTACTTAGGAGTTAACATGCATTACAGTCTGGCATATCTGCAGATACTAAATAGGATACGCTTTGCAGAATCCAAAATCTCTGCTGGCTAAATATCTTCTAAAACGTAACATGTCATGTTTTTAAACCGATAACATTTATTAGTTACAGGGGTGAAAGTAAAACTAAAAACGTATCAGTATGGGGTCAGCTGTGCCTCCCCAGGAGGGGGCATGGCCTCAGACAGAAGGGGCGGGTGTGAGGTCAGTGTCCCCCAGCCAACTCCTCTAGGCTGTCTGGCCCGCACCAGAGCTCCAGAGGCTATTTAAAGGGCCAGGGACTCCCGCTTGGCAGTTTGGGGGGGGGCAAAAGGGGAAGGGAGGTTAAAGCACTGCCACAGCAGCATTTTCAGCAGAGTCTTTGCCACAGCAGCACTTTAGGACCTGCTGAAAGCACTGCTGCAGCATCGCTTTAACATCACTGCCCCTTTTGCGTTCCGCCGGTGGCAGCACTGCTGCTAGGGACCCAGCGGGGCCACCAATGTGGGCAGTGCTTTAAAGTAAGGTCTCTCCCATTGACTTCCATGAAGAGCATTTCCTTCAGAGAAGGAGGAATGGCAATGACATAAGCACCCTTGTAGCCAAAACCTGTATCTGCTGACCCCTGAACATAATGGAACATTGTTCTCAGTGGGAGTTGCTGGGGTCTGAGAACTTCTGAAAATCTGGGCCTCAGCTGGTAGTGCCAGTGCTGTAAAGGTGTGAAAGGAGAAAACAGGGATGACTGTAAAGTTTGTGCACTAACCTCTTTCTTCCTTCCAGCCAGTAGATACCCAGGGGTCTGTTGGAGTGGATTTTAATTCTCAGTGTTCAGGAACAGCTGCAGCCTTGTAAGCCTCCATCCTGGATACAGGACCTGACTATTTGGTTCAAAGCATCTCTCGAGGACAAATCTGCCCCCATTCCTATGTCTGGAAATAGTCCTGAATATTGGAGGATGGTATAATGCAACTGTGGTGGGAAGGGAAGGGATAATATTGCTGTTTGAAACCATGCATACTGTAGATTTCAGTTCTACAGGGTTTCTCTTTGCACAAGCCCATGGCAGGAGGATCCACTACTACAAATGTCTGAATGGCAACATGAGAGGAAGCTCAATAGCTCTGTGAACTTCTGAGGAGAATTCCTTCAGTTCCTGTGCCAGCCATGACTATTGAAACTTAACATGACAATTTGCCCCTTAGAATGTAAGTCACATGTTTAGATTCACATAATTTTGGAAAGCTCACTCAAACTTGCTGCATAGTTTTTCTTCAGTATATTTAATCAACCAAGCTTAGTGCCGCATGAGCCAGTAGCACATTTAGTGCACCATATCTTCATTCCATGAGTTACCTCATTACTCTACTCCAGACTAAACATTAGGTTTACCTTCCGATTTTAACGGCATTTACCCCAATAATTGGAAACTCTGTGCTATCTCACTGACTTCCAAGACACACCAGAAGAAATATGGTCTAGGAATTAAAAGCTCAGCTCTAGAACCCAAGACATCTCAGTTATCTTCTTGGCTCTGATGCAGGATTTCCAGTATGGTTTTGAGAAAATCACTTTCTCTCTCTCTCTGACTCAGTTTCTCCTTCTGCAAAATGGGAGGATTACTAATAGAGCTAGTCAAAGATTTTCTGATGAAATTGTTTAATCAAGTGCCGATTTGTCAAACCCCAAGTGCCGATTTGTCAAACCCCAAGTGTTTTGTGTAAACATCTCAGGTTTGATTAATCAAAAACAGGTTCCCATGGGAAACCTAACAGCTTACCAGGGAGTCCAGGTTTCCAAGATCCACAGCTCTGGGGAAGCCCCACCGTTTGGGTTGCCCCAACACAGGAAAGCCGGGTCTCCCTGAATCCACAGCTCTGGGGCAGGCAGCCATGCCAGGGTTGCCACAATATCTGCTGTGAACCCAGAAGCCTGAAACCAGAAATTGGCTCTGAACTTGCAACAAGTAACCTGGAATCCCTGAGAACTCCAACTTGAGCCAGAGCTCTTACGGCCTCTATACTCCCTGCCACAGAGCCAGAAGCCTGGAAGCCCTGGACAAGCTCCTAGGGTCTGCATCCCTGGAGTGGTCCCACCATCTGAAATGCCCCAGCCAGAAAACCCAGAGATTCCACACACTGGGACTAGCTGCCTCCCAACATGATGGTGACAGAATCTGGCCAAATGAGATCACCAGAATAAGAACTATTTTTTTATGATCCTTGCATGATCCTGTACACCCTTAAAACTAACTTTGTTCATTTAAAGATGCACACCAGTAAATACCAAGATAATCAACCATAATACTTATTTTCCCTCTGTGCCTCACTCTTTTTAGAATTTCTCTATCAACACAAAGTAAAAGATCAGCCTGAACATTGATATTTTTGGCTAGTGTCACAATATCACTATATACAAAGGAAGTTTTTCCCTTTATCAGTATTCTATTCTGATTTAAAAGAATATTTCATACATCAATACATTTAAATCCATCACAGAAGAGAATTGGGGGGGTGCTATAGGTTTAAGTCTGGAACTAAGTAAGCTTGATGCACTGAACCAATTTGGGAAGGACATTGCACAAGCATTAGCTGACATAGGTATTTTAAAAACGGTTCTACTGATGTGGGCAGAATTTGTTAATAACCTTGAAAGGTCCATGATTTATGATCTCTGTCCAAGGATCTGATGCATTTTTACAATTCCTACTGGTATCAATATTTTTATAATTCCATAACGTAATATGGAAACTAACTGTCTGAATTTTCCCCTTCTGGATTTCCATTTTCATTCCAACACATTATTTTAGGAACACTAAGTTCCATATGTCTCCCTTTGTAACATCAGCAGCAAAACAGGATCTGTTTGTATGGATTTCCTCCAGCTGTGTTCTATTTAAATATGGGGTATTATAGGATCTTGAGAATAAAGTTATTCCCTAAACAGTTATACCAGGTATCTATGCCATTAAAACCAATAGCTATACTAAATATGCAATAACCTCAAAGTAATATTGCCTGGGATGATTAATCCTCAAAGGGGGGTTGAAACTCATTATCTAAAACTTATTCCAGTATGTGAACCTCTTTATTCTGCAAAAATGGGCTGCAGATCTCAAAAGTTCCTTGGGAGATTTCTTATACTAGCCATTCTGGTTGAAGCTGAAAACCAGGGGATGAAATTCTGCCTCCATTGAAGTCAATGAAAAAACTCCCATTGACATCTACAAAGACAGGATTTTATCCCAAAAGTGTAAAAACCTCTTATTCCAACATCTCAGAAAGGTTTGGTACTTTAAAAAACAGCTGGGTAGGTTTGGGGAATTATGTTTGAGCAAAACTGGTACACCCATTTCTAATTAACAGGAAAGAAACATGATCTAATAAGGACATGTTTGGAGGCATTTTTGCTGATCTCACAGCCAACTTGTTCTTTGGTTGTGGGTGGGAAGAGCCCAGTTATTTTTCCCTTGATTTTTTATAATTTCGTTTCTGCAATTCTGAAAATTTCTTAAGGGTTGTAAAATCATCTTTCCTTTTACTCTTTGACCCCATGGAAAGCCTGTGGGGTACTTTGTTTCTAATTGTTCCAGGAATATCATGTCTCTCTCTTCTGTGTGGTTCACACCTCCTCAAGTTATAACATCTTCCAAAAGTTGTTTTTATTATGGAAGAAACTGCTGTTTGCTGCCTTTTTCATGCTACCCAAATGATCATTAAGACTATATATAATGATTGCAACACACTCCATATTCAGTCATGCACACATCCGCAAAATATTGGAGGGAACAAGTCCCCACTAAAGACAAGTGAATAAACCAAACCATTTTTTAAGAAAACAACACTCCACAAAAGGTTAGGAAACTTACAAAAATGGTATGCTGCTAATTTTTAGATCTCTCATCATACAGGAATGTTTTGTCCATTTCCCTCAAACCTTCCTATGATATTTTCCTCTGGAAGAAGACCACCCAGAAAACATTTACAAGAGAATGGTTTTCTTCCCCAATTAGAGCAGGTGGGAGTCGAGAACTGGCTCATTCTGGTTAAAGTTTCAATTGCTTTCTACAGTGTCACTACATTGGCTTCAGAATAATGAGGCGAGGCAGAACTCCGACACTGTTCAAGCTGCCTACTACAAAGAATGCAATTGGTAAAGAAAGACCACCCCAGTAAGATGGAACTTGCCACACAACACTGAATAAACACAATAGTATTGGAGGACAACGCTGATGCTACCACCGCAGAAGATGACAAACCCAATTATATCCTTCTATGAAGATTTCTTTAGCACTAAGAAAAATGGGAACAAATGTCGTGTTTCAACACATTTTTTACAGAACTCAGAGAGCAGTGTATGCCTGGTTTATTGCTCTGGATAATTTGGCCCCTTTGTGGTTACAATAATGATGTGCATAGTTCTTTTTCCTTGTGACCCTCTTTGCTGTGGTGGGCATAAAAAAGCCCACTTCAATTTCTTTTCTCTTCTTTCTCACTAGAGACCTCTTCCTTCCTTGCAACTATGCTAATCACTGGGTTCTAAATGATCCCATCCTCATCTTGCCCATTTTTTTGTTATGTCTCTCAAAGTTCAACACAATCCTGCCTTTGTAATTAACGACATTAATTGGGTTGAGAGTGACAATCGGAAAAACAACATCACAAAAATAAATCAGGCTAGTACAGTGAGTGGGTTGTTATTTACAAGTGACATCCAGCACCATTGCCTTCTTGGGTTCAGTCATTAACTCAGCTACACTGCCACTGACCACTCATTAGAACTCTGAATGTTCCAGACCTAAAAGGTGCAGTTGCCACCTCCAAACACCACACTTCTTAAAGCTCCAAACACTTCTAGGGGTTATTTTAAATGCAAACCCGGACCCTTTGTCAGTGATATTTAACAGTTTCTTGGAGTATATTAATGTAACATTTCAGGCTACCTTATAAGTGACCAAAAGTCAGGATATACTAACTTTAGGTTGAATGTAATAGTTCATAAGAGAAATGAAGAAAGGAAAGCAGACAGGTAAAAGGCAGTGTGCGTCCAATGTGCAGCTTTGGTCGCTAAAAACTAATCCTGCAAAAATGGGAAAGTAATGTCCCCATCAAATTAGTGATGTGGCTGACTTCCCAGCTAACGAATGACTGGTGTTCCACAGAAAGGAAATGTCCAAAAAATTCTAAGCAACGTGGGCTGGATTCTTCTGAAGTCTATGATTGATGTAGACCCTGAAGATAGATATGTCCTTTCTCCCTCCCTTCCCCTTTATCCTAACCCTCTCTAATTACTTTGTGTATTATGATGAATCTGGAATTTTGATATAGTTGTAGTATTTGATATAGTTGTAGTATTTGGTGTATGTAGTATAATGAAAATGATAAATATGAAAGTTAAAGCAAGGCGAGCAGAGAGCATAAAGAGAGAGAGGCCTGCACACACACAAAAAAACCAAGTAGGATTTTCATTGCCTCCGGATAAAAATAATGAGTCAACTGGGTCAAATGGCAAATTCCATATCCATAAAATCCTAGCATCCATGGAGCAGTGAATGTGGTACAAGACAGAATGTTGATTTATTAAGGTGCAATTCCGTTGGCAGCAGCTGAAGCCCTCCACCTCCCACCACCCTATAGGGAAGACATAGTGGGGTTCAAGGCCTTCAGCCTTCTACTTCCTGCCTCCCCGCCACCCAGGGGAAGAGCCACTCACCCAGCATTTCTTGGAGAATGACCTATAAATGTAGTGCACATCAATATGGGCCAGAGGCCAGTCTTGAGCGGCGCCCTCTTCACTGCCCACTCTAGCAGATAGGAACAATGAGGAGGATCTGAGTCTTAGCACTGTCTCCCTCTGACTGCCCCCCAGTCTCTTGAGGAGCAGCCTATGAAAGACTCCTGCTCAATCTGGACAGCAGAGCCGAAATGGTGAAAGCAGCAGAGGTGCAGACTTTTACTGTTTCTGGCACACTTTATTAACTGTCACTGTTTTGTTAAAGTGGACATAAGTGTTTGGGGGGAAGGGAGGCAGAAGCGGTGACTGTACCGGTTAAAGAATGGTCAGAGAGAACAATGGGAATGATTTTAAAAGATTAATAAATTGGAGATGGTTGTATACATGTATGAACCAAAACCGAGAATACAGGCAGTTTTGGGGGGGAAAAGAGTTTAAAGTTTTAAGTTACTAAATTTTGAAGCAGGCAACTAAAAGAAGGCCAAAAACACCTGTAACTCCTTAAGGGAAGGATACATAATAAAAGCTAAACAAGTGTAATATTTTCCACACAGAGCCTTGCTTTTCCTTTTGAGCATTGTATGCCTCAGAGAGTACATAGAATGCACACATACAGATGTGCATACAGGTTGTTATTTTGCCTTTGTGCTGTCTCTGTTCACTTGCTTACCACACAAAGTTAGACAGGTTTCTTCTACTAGATTTCCACAGCCAATATAAATTTCAAGTCTTGCCTCTACTGTAAATCCTGTCTTGAAAGCACACTCCACTTTAAAAGGATTTTGTAGGGAGGAACAGTTGAGTCGATAAGGTGAACTCGAATTATTCTGGTCTTTGCACATTCATTTCTGGATAAATAACTGGAGAACATGGCAAAGCCTTTTTGCATGCCAACCCCTTTTATCTTCAAGCAGAACCACAAATGGATTATTTATAGATGAGGCAGCCCTCTAAGTAAAGCATAAAGGGCAGAGATTACAGAAGATTGATTTCCACAGCTTGTTACATCCATAAACTTATAACCCAAGTAGGTACACCGGGGAGAATTCCCTTCTTGAGGTCAGCTGTTTATTTCTGGCACGCGCTTTCAAACCCCAAGAGAGCAATAGAAGGGCATCAATACAGTTAGAAAAAGCTGGTACAGAATCATTTTTGAAATACTCCCTCCCCCCTCCCCCCAGTGTTATGAATCATAATGGATAATTTAGAGGAGGAAAGTTCTATTTCCCACCTACAGATAAGACAAAGAAAATATGTGAAAATATTGTATCAGTGTAAGCTTTATGTTCTCAGTGTCCTCTATAAATAATTTGTGAATGTTAAAAAAAAAATCAGTAGAAAACCAGCAGGAAATGTTACAAACATCAGCATATGGAGCTCAGGTTCTTACCTACTCCATTTAGAGGATGAAATGCAGACTTTTAGAGCTTTTTCATCTGCTTCCATGAAGTCAAGTTGTGTATTTCCCCTTTTTCTTCACAGACTTATTAATAGGAATGGCATACTGTCAAAACCCCACTAAAATAGATACAACTTTTATGTGTGAGGAGTATCAGCTTTTTCAGTTTGAACAATATAGTCCTTTCAGTTGCCTGATTCAGAGATTTTAGGTGTATAAATGGTGAGAATTGAGAGAGATACAGTAGGTGGGGCTGGGAGTTAGGAATCCTGGGTTTCATTCCAACATCCACCACAGACTCACTTTGGACATGGATAAACCATGTAGCCTCCACGTCAAACTTACTGCCATCTGTGTTGCAATAGTTAACTTTGTAAAGCAACTTTAAAATCCTTTGAGTTTTATCAACATTTCACAAGTTATAGTTGTACAAGATCAAAATGAATACATATGAGTTCTTAATCAGTTCTTTCTTATAGTAGGATTTTTTTTACATTTTCAACAAAGTTCTTGGCAGACTGCTTAGTGTTCTTGCCTTTCTTTTGATTGTCTCCAGTTGACTATTTTTGTTTATTTGAAGGTACTAAACACTCGCTGTTACACTGCGGGTTGGCGAAACATCTCTTAACTGGCACAAAGTGGTTCCTCGTGGCATTCTATTGCACAGCAGTAGAGGTTTCTATCATGGAACCCCTGGAACTCTGCCACAATCAGCAAAATGAGGAAATAAAGTAAACTTACATAGATTTTCTTCAGTCCTCTTCTGTGCACACATCACAGCTGCTAATTTAACAGACTAGGTTCTGTAGACAAAGGATCCACACAACAGCAGCTGCTTCAGTGCCCCAGACTTTGTAGTTCAAATTCCAATAGAGAGCTTCAAGTTAGTAGCAGCGGAACTACAGTAAAAGCATCTATGCAGCACCAATGCTTATTGATAATTATTGAGCATATGCAGTACTAAAGCAAGTTTTACAATGCCCACTAAAAATAATGGCCTAGATTAATGTCGGTTAGGGCCCACATCTAGGGACTGGGCGGGGGGAAATCATGATGAAGATCCTGCTGTATTTTAATACTTACTTTTTTAATTGAGGAAAACAAATGTGAAGGGAAGATTCTGCAGGTGAGCATGTGGACTGTCTCTGACCGCATATGCATGTCTTGAATTGCCTTTTTATCATAATTAGGCTGACAGTCAGTAGGTTCAGAAAGCCAGGGATTCAGGATTCTGAAAATCTTATGCTGTCCTCTCAGTCTTGATGATCATGCCCAGTGGCAGGTGGGGTGTTCCCAGGGTTAGGAGAAGGGTCCGAGGTCCCAGCTTTGCACCTCTGCACAAACAGCAATTCTACCCTCCTAGGGGGTCAGCATTAACACCTGAAACAAGTACCATACTTAACCATAGAAAGACACTTTTATTTAACCCAGGAAAAGACAGAAGTAGATCCAGGTCAGGTTCTCCAGAGGGGGTTACACAGACTCCTTTGCCCCCGGCACAGCATACAACAAAATAGCTTGCCCCCACAGCCTGACTAGACACCTGCAGGCTCTCTACTTCATGCCAATGCAATCCTCCCCCCGCACACACATGCCTTTGGGTCAGTCCAACCTGTCTGTGCATTTGACACTGGCACTGTGGTGTAGAATGGTGGGTCCTGTTTCAGGGTCTCAACTGTTCCATGAGCTTCAGGCGAGGCTGTTACATTACTGAAATAATCTGGGATCATATAGATCATTGGTGCAACCAAGATCCTGTAGTGGCCCCAAATCTTGTGTAAAGTGGGTCATATAAGGTGTCTAAGACCATATTATGGTTTGCTGATTATGATTATGCTATTGGTATGTGTGTATCATTTCTGTATATGAAGTTATGAATTTTGGTTCTACTGTCTGTATCTCAAACTTATGCTGTGCTGCTGGGTAACATTCCAGACCATTTGGTGTTAGCTTTGCTTAGCCTGCTTGATGGCCCATTAAGGACTATCAACTGACCCATTGAGAGAGGGCAGACATGTCCTGTGATTCAGCAAGGTATGCAGGAACTCACCCATGTGACTCCAAACTCCATTTTGCTGTAAGTTTCCACAGCAAAGGGCAAAGAGGATTACTGCACCTGGAAAGACTATAAAAGGTTGATGTCTGATCTCCATCTTGTCTTTGTTTCCTGCTTCTTACTCTGGATGAACTTTTGCTACAAACTGAAGCTTTCAACAAAGGACTGAAGGACCCACCCCTGCTGTGGATGTTTGCACTCCAGAGACTTGATTTGAACCTGCAATTTATTCTACCACTGATGTAAGCCTGAACCAAGAATTTTGCCATTACTGCATGTAATTTATTTCTTTTAACCATTTCTATCTCTCACCTATATCTTTTTCCTTTTATGAATAAACCTTTAGATTTTAGATTCTAAAGGATTGGCAACAGTGTGATTTGTGGGTAAGATCTAATTTGTATATTGACTTGGGTCTGGAGGCTTTATTCCTTGAGATTGGGAGAACCATTTTCTCTTTTGGGGGTATTGATTTTCATAACCATTTGTCCCCATGATGTGTGGCTGTTGGTGGTGATACTGGAGAACTGGAGTATCTAAGGGAATTGCTTGTATGACTTGTGGTGTTAGCCAGTGGGGCAAAACCAAAGTATTTTCTGTTTGGCTGGTTTGGTTTGCCTTAGAGGTGGAGAAACCCCAGCCTAGGCCTGTAGCTGCCATGTTTGAAGCAATTTGTCCTGACCTGGCACTCTCAGTTGGGTCCCGCCAGGAACAGCATAATCACAGAGGCGTTTA
This sequence comes from Sternotherus odoratus, assembly GCA_032164245.1. Taxonomy (NCBI): domain Eukaryota; kingdom Metazoa; phylum Chordata; order Testudines; family Kinosternidae; genus Sternotherus; species Sternotherus odoratus. The sequence goes on from JAVMKO010000001.1 coordinate 32,573,794, forward strand.
TAACAGACCCCTTTTGCTAGCCACTGGCTCTCCTTCATGCCCTTGGCCACAGCTCGGGGCTCGTTCTTCCTAGGCCTGGTTCTTCCTTTGTTTCCTATCTAAATTTTCTTGGGCTCACCCCTCATCTCACCTTCCATCTACTCATTCATTCAAATCCTCCCAGCGGTCAGAGTAAATGTTGTGTTCTGGTTTTGAAGTGGAACTCCCCCCAGCTAATCAGGTTTGTACAGAGCAGTAGGAAGGGACCAAGGGCGGGGGAAAGGAAGGGGATGGAGGAAAGGAGCTTTCTGCCTAGCCCCACATAAGTATCTCAATTATTAGACTCGCAACACAATTTGGACTAATTTCCAGTTTTACATACTGTGCTTTAAGAGCAAATTTTAATTTCTTAGTAACAAAAAAAAACATTATTTTTTCATGAAAATAAGTGCCTCTTTTTAGTAGCAAAATGAGGTATTTCTCATTACATTGTTATAAACTCATTAAAGAAGGTGTCCACAGATGTCAGTGGAAGTCTTTCCACCAACTTCAGTGAGTGCAGCATCAGACCATAGGCCTCAAACCTCCAATCAGCTCCAGATGCCTAGAGGACTTTGCCCGTGTTGAGCTCACACCAGAACTAAGCGTTAGGTTACACTTACAGGATTATAGCGCTTTTGATTATAGCGGTACCCATATACCGCAATAGGTATAGCGCTATAGGATGTCCTGGCGTGGCCACGTTTGCTGCAACTGCCGCGGCACAGGGAGTGGTGCATTATGGGCAGCTATCCCAGCATTCAGCTGGGTGCAACGTGCTTTCCAAATGAGGGGGATGAGGGGGAACGGGGAACGTGTATGGAGGGAGAGAACTTCATACTGTCAGTGATTTTTCTCTAGAGAAAAGTAGCAGGCTCTGAATTTCACTCACACAGTTCCATTGGTAAGCATTTTCACTGCTTAATTGCTGAGTTAAGAGCGGAGTTCTGAAAAGGAACTTCCGCATTCCTTCTTTCCTTTGCCATGTCTACACTAGGAAAAAGGTGTACTTATCATACATTAGCTGGTCAAGGTAAATCTGAGAAACTCCCCAAAATTTACCTCAGGCAGTTACCACATTAAAACTAGATCTTGCCTTGTCTGCACTAAGATGTTAATATGTTAGTCAACCCACCCTTTTTTCTGCTTAGTGAGGACAAGGCCAATAAGCAAAGAAATGAAAAGACAAAACCCATACAGAGAATTACTCCAGGGAATTACTCATGGGAGTAGGCGTCTGGTTCTTTCCTACCTGATGGTCAATTCTGGAAGTCCATGAAAATTTACAGTGGGATAGAGCCCTCAATTTCTAACAAAATTGGAAGCATCTTACATGAAACATTTCCATTGGGGTTGTTTTTTTCAGGACTCCATCCCGTAATTTTCCAGTCTGGCAACATTTAAATGGTAGCATTTTTAAATAATGTTCATATTTTAAAGAATTAATTTAAAGCTGTAGCTTTTCTGGAAAAAAATACAGAATTCATTATTACTGCTGCACTTGGCACAAAGCTATTTATTGTTAATTCTGAATGTTGACAACTATCTAATGAAAACCCTTCCAAGATTACTATATGCATAAAAATGTGGTAAGTCATATTTCTCATGTAATTTCTCTGGGTTAGACTTCCTAAATAGACTCTTAGACAAAGATGTAATGAATTTTAATTGCATACAGAATATGTCTGAATTCTAAGTACAGGTATAACATACTGTGCCAGCTCTTTTAGACCAGCATTTTTATTCCTCACATTTCATTTTGATCACCCTATTAAGTATAAGCTCATATGCACAAAGGGAATTATTTTTCTTTTAAATTATTAATTAAGAGATTAATGCACACCTTTAGGTATCCCATAAGAGCAATGTTTCAATATCTATGCTGCTTTTAATAAGGTGTGCAAGAGCAACCAAAAATTATTATTTTCTACAGTAATATTTCCAGTGTTATTAAGAAAATCTTTAACATCCAATGAGGCACAAACCTCATACATGAGCTCCAAATGGCACAAGTACTTGTGCTGAATTTGAAATGGAACGAATCAATAAAAGAAATGCAAAGAAATGCCCTAAAGAAAAACCTATCCTTCCTGGGTGCACACAGGTTTCCTTAAATAGTCTCCTTAATGACAGGTGTTCAAGGAGCACGAGGTACTGTCTGACACATTGCACCAGTCGTATATTTCTGGAGAGAAAAGTTAGCAATTACACACCAGTATCAGAGGGGTAGCCATGTTAGTCTGGATCTGCAAAAGCGACAAAGAGTCTTGTGACACTTTATAGACTAACAGATGTATTAGAGCATAAGCTTTTGTGGGTGACTACCCACTTTGTCGCAATTACACGCCTTTTTTTAATACAGATCTGATATGCAAAATGTGCCTATTGGTTGTGCCTAGAGGCTGTTCTTTCTCTGTAGCAAACATAAGCTACTTTTGTTCACTTTTCAGGCCTTTTACAGTCAATCCCCCCATACTTATCTCTCATTTGCTACTGAATTGTCAATGCTCAGCTCCTGTTGGAAGCGGCACTGGCTGTCCCACTGCTTCCTGCAGCTCCCATTGGCCAGGAAAGGCAAACCACAGCCACTGGGAGCTGCAAGCAGCCGTACCTGCGGATGCTCAATTAAACAAAGCATCTCACAGCCTGCCAGGGGCTTACCCTGAACAAGTCACAAACCAAGTTTGGAAACCTCTGCGCCAGGTAATATTACTACAACTACAACCAATAATAACAGCTCCGCACACTGCTCACCACTTCAAAATTCCTGAGGCGCACACTTTCCCATGCTCATTGTGGTAACTCATAGATGCTTGTTAAATTTGTATGGATTTTGCATATTTACTGTTTTTATTGTCTCTTGGGACAAATAATAATCTGTTTAGCTATCTCTTGCAATGCCATTTACTGTCAAGTTACCTAGTTAAACACATACACCGATAGCACTTACCTGACTTGGTCTCAGGAAGGCTAGCCCTAAGGGATAGTGACGGAGTGGGAGAAGTAACTAAGTGGATATTTGCCAATAGGAATAAATGAATGACTCGTATAAGTAGTACTACATCAGTTAAAAACAGCAAAATATACTAGAACCTAAAATTCACTGTTTCAGCAAATATTTCTGCCATCTAACTTATTCTTTGGAATACTAGCAGAAAGCAAAGAGAAGGGCTGCAAGAACTTATGCAGGGATCCATAAGTGAAATCTTGGTTGCTTCCCTGAAACAGTCATACACATGTATTTTATAATATTAATTGAAAGACATTACATACTCTTATATGGACTTTTAACCAGGCCCTAGTGCACCTTTGTCTATATTCGAAAACCACCAGTTTGTCAAGACTAACTGTTGCTGTTAAAAAATGTCAATTTTGGAAAGTGGTTGAACAATGGAACGATATGGTGAAAAACTGATTTGCTGTAGTCAACACTTAGTCTTCACTCTCGTGACAAATTTCTTCACTCCTCCCCTCCAGCAACCCTACCAATTTTGTTTTCTCAAAGAAAAATGTAAAACTGCAGTAAAAAGTAGAGAATCAGAGAGGTAGCCGTGTTAGTCTGGAATAGCAGAGGTAACAAAGAGACCTGTGGCACCTTAAAGACTAACTAAAGTATTGAAGCATAAGCTTTCGTGGGCTAATACCCACTTCGTCGGATGCATGGTATTAGCCCACAAAAGCTTATGCTTCAATACTTTAGTTAGTCTTTAAGGTGCCACAGGACTCTTTGTTACCAGTAAAAAGTAGGGGGCTATTAAACGCTCACTTTTTCTTATGCATTTCAGTTACAGGAAAAATATTATTTGGCTTGGGGTCAATCTACCGTGAAAATCCAGAGTATTAAATAGCTTTACTTTTAACATACAGCATTTTATAATGAGTAAGCAATGGACTAGAACAAGGAATTGTTTTATTCATTCTAATGTGTTTTCTTTAGCTGTTTTACTGCTAGCTGTAGAATCGCTAAAAGTATGTTAGAAATTACATAAAACAACATACAGTTTAATTCACCACTGGAAAGAAGGACAAGAAGAAAGAAACATGATAACAAGATGATTTAAAACAGCATGAGCTCTTGATTTCAATCTAAACATCTATCTTAAACTAGCATAAGTGCCCGGCTTGCTCGGGTCAGTCGGAGGTGGGGAGGGGGCAGACAGTTGACACCCCCTGACCAACCCCAACACCCACACCTCACCCCTCACCCACCCCGACACCTTCCCACCCCCCCTGAGCAACCACAACACCCCCCAGCTCACTTACCCCCCGACCAAACCCGACGACCCCACCTGACCCCCCGACCAAACCCGACACCCCCACCTGACCCCCCGACCAAACCCGACACCCCCACCTCACCCACCGACCGAACAGTGTATTTAATAATCTGTGTGCTACACAGTGCACTGTGAGCCGGGGGGGGTGTCGGGTTTGGTCTGGGGGGGTGGGAAGGTGTCGGGGTGGGTGAGGGGTGAGGTGTGGGTGTTGGGGTTGGTCAGGGGGTGTTGCGGTTGGTGGGGGGGTGAGGTGGCGGTGTCGGGTTTGGTCGGGGGGTAAGTGAGCCGGGGGGGGTGTCAGGTTTGGTCTGGGCACCCACCCCGACACCTTCTCCCCCCCAGACCAAACCCAACACCCACACCTCACCCCTCACCCACCCCGACACGCCCCGGCTCACTTACCCCCCGACCAAACCCAACACCCCCACCTGACCCCCCCAAGCAAACCCAACACCCCCACCTCACCCCCCGACCGAACCCGACACCCCCACCTCACTTACCGTCCCACCAAACCCAACTCGGATCCGTCGCAGGCGGGGAGGGGGCCCAGAGCCGAGGGATTCCGGGGACCTTCGCAGGTGGGGGGGGGGGGGGGACACAGCGCTGATGGATTCCGGGGTTCCGTTGGGAGGGGGGAGGGGCAGAGAACTGAGGGATCTCTGGGGTTCCGTTGGAGGAGGGAGGGGTGAGCTGAGCGAGTGCGGTGTCTGTTGGAGGGGGTATTATGACATCATAACCACCTAGCCGCCCAGCCGATGTGATTGGCCCTGAAAGACTTTCACCCCTGGGGGGCGTCAGAGGTGAGATCCGAAAATTTTTCGACCCTTACGACCATCTAGACCCCAAGACCCCTAACTGTACCAAATTTCAAGTCTCTGGCTCAAACAGTGCGGGAGGAGTTCGCAGTCATACATACATACATACATACACCACTGGACTTTTATATATATAGATTACTGTCTTAGTGCACAGAGGGAATGGAACTTTGTGCAAGACAATTCATTTTAGTGGGTTCAACTGGCATTCAGTATGGATATACTAGGCCTTACTTGTGTGCTTCTTCAGATTTTTTCTGTATAGAAAGTGAGGGGTATTTATCAATTACTGAAAAATTATTAGTTGTTTGACAGTGGACATGGCCACTTGCAAAGGACTGTAGTCATAAAATGCAATGTGTCATGTCATTCTTTGACATTGTTTTTAAATTGACATGAGATGCTGTTCTTATGCTTAATCCATAACAGAGGAGTGAAAACCCATGTCAGCATGTAAAAAGCTAGGATTTTAGCTAATTATGGATTTTTGCTGAATTTAAGCCAGATCCTCCCCTTTTTTATATTGTATCATATTCAGAGTCTGTCATCAAAGTAGTCTGCCATATTACAAACTATGGATATTAGCATTAAGTGTCTCCTAAAAACTATGTGTGTTCAGTCAGAACTCACTCTGCATAGATCTGTGATACAATGGAAGAAGCCTCTCTGAAAACAATCAAGCACTGTCATTTTAACACTGGTATCCCCAGGTGAGATAAAGGAAGAACTCCTGTTCCATTGCTTGAGTGTTTGAGGGATTCCACTCCCATCCCCTACAATTCTTAATTTCCAGACACTTATTTTACTCATTTGAATACTATTTTGCATGAGATTGAAAAAGGGAAATTACTAACAATTTATAACATAGTGCTGCATTCTGCTCCATAGCACCATTCCTTAAAGAGCAGCAATGTGAATGATTTGTTTTGAACTAACCCCTTAGAGAGCATTTTGTAAAACAGGTGTAAATTAAGCAAAATTAAATTTTACATTGGGTCCTTCTGGTCTTTTATGGCCTGACACTATATCACAGCTCCTATTAGCAGCTCCCTGTGGAGCCTCTTTTTGTAATCAAAATGACAGCTTACATCACCAACAGCAGACATTACTTGAAATGTAATGTAATCTAATACTCCTTAAAAAAAAGAAAACAGCCCCTTTGAAATCTAGGGTCTGATCTAAATCTACAGAAATCAATGGAAAGATGCATCAGCTTCTGTGGGCTTTGAATCCGGGCGAGTGTCAGTTTAAGTGGGGGAAAAGGGGAAAATTTAATGTCGAATTTTTACACCTACATGGAAGTCCCTGCACCGTTTGCTCTGGATTTGCAATCACGGTTGCCTGTCTTTTAACAGAGGGGAAGAAAAATAAAAAGATGTTCTTCTCTCACTGTGCCTGGTCAGAGACCCATATAAACAGGGGAACCCAACTATATATGTGCTGTCACATGTACAAACTCAGCAACCTCAAAAGAATTTCTCTTATCTCTCAGTTATGCTAAGCATAGTTAAAGGGTCTCAAAGAGTTATTTTCAGTTGCTTACTTTCTGGATATTTAACTTTTCAGGCTAAAATTTGGCCTGGTTGGGGTTTTTTTAGTTAACATCCTCAAGCCTACGGCACTGGTGTGTTCTGATAGTAGGCTTAGTAGACCAGCTAGCATTATAGTACTGTAATGAATCTTTGTTCTGAGACTATACTTGGGTGCATCCTCATGCTGAGCATAGCTTCTCCTGCTTTGGCATTCAAGTCACAGGGCAAGTACCAAATAAAACTGCTAATTTCGAGGCTTCATTGTGTCAATGCCTTGAAGTCAGGAGGCTTCGTGCTAAAAGGCACATGCTATGAGGATCAGTCTCACCAAGCCCATCCATCATGGTGCAGCTCTGTACTGATGCCACACCCTCCAGGGCTCCAGAGTATCAACATTTGTGTTATAAGGGGTGACAGTTTACATCCCTAAGCAGTTTGGTGATGAAAGCATTCAGTGTGGGACAGTGTGGCATCACCATAGAAGCCTTTGGAGCATCTATAGATTTGCTTCATGGAGAACAACTGCACTAGACCCAGATGGTGTTAAAATACTGTCTAGATATCTTTGAATCTTTCGAAAGCTATTTGCACCACTTTGAGGTGCCCTTGTGTCAAAGCTGATTACTCTCGTCTACAGTACTGTGACATTCTATACCTTGGGGGAGCATACTGTAACCCCCATATTCCTCATTTTCATATGATTATGATCTTATCTATAAAGCATGCCTTGTAAGGAATCAGGGGAAAAGTTATGATCTGCCAAAAGTCATTTTTCTATCCATATATGTATACCATTAATGCATATGAAGTTATGAGAATTGTGTTGTATGGTGGTCACTAAAAGAATGCTGTAAGAATAAGCCAGATATTAGGTCCCCAGAGGCAACAGCAAGGAAAGTAACCAAAGCTCAGGAGTGTCAAACAACCCATTAACAGCCATTATCCCACAAGGGTGCTACAATTCAATGACTCACTTGCAGGAGGCAAC